>OX336381.1:35997023-36420669 GCA_946902895.1 Fragum fragum
CTCAAACGTTTCGATCAAAAATTGTCCTCGAATCGTATAACATCAATTGCAAAATGACGTCATAGCATGCAAATTCGCGTTACCATAGGCATAAGTTCATTTACATAGCTATTACACTAGTGTAGTCTCGCCCATGTGATATCTTCAAATATTCACCGGGTTTTACTCCCGCAGTGTAGGTCAAAACTAGGAAGGTTTTCTTTTTATATTTTCAACACTTAATCCATTACCAAACGGCAAAATTTAGACTGGTTCAAATTGCAAGGATTTACAGACAATTTAACGTTCATGAAATTTTAGATTTGTTTCTAGGAAGAAGAAATTATGGAAAATGAAGAAATTGCTTGTTGCAAGCAATTTCTTCATTTTCCACAATGTTTTCCCAATTGTTTTTCTTGGGGGCGTCAAAATGTGTCTTTGTGGGAATGGGTTAATTAAAACTAGTGATGCGGTATCAGAAAGCCTTAAGGAAATCTGACACGTCGTATTGACTGTTTATTACGCCTATTTCATCACAAACTCGTAAGAGCTTTTGCTTTGCCTCGTTTATTGTTTGGCCTCGGACTGCGATGTTAGCAAACGGTTCTTCAAAATTATCCGATTCCATCTCCACAGATTCACTAAATTCATTTAGGATTATGTCCCCCTTTTCTATTAGATGTTGAGCTTTGTCAGTGGAAAGAACTTTGGTGTGAAGTGAAGGTATAAGCATGACGCCAATGACGTAAGCCGTTGATGGCGTTTTTGGTAGATAAGGTTTGATTCCACATGAAATCATTAACGACGTCAACATTAAGTCGACGTTATAAAGACGTTTGACCCAATCTCGGATATAGAATCCGCCCATCCTAGCATTGATTTCGATCAACTTCGGCCCAGTTGGAGTCATTTTCAGCTCAACGTTGAATGTTCCATCTGTGAGACCTGAATGCAGAAGAAAAATCTAGACTAGAAATGTGTCAAAGACTCGAATGACCCTCTTAAATGCTTGTCGTATGACCTTCGGTTGTAACCTTGAACCTGCAGTATCCAAGACAACTTTACGCAGGACGTCTAGTACTCTTCAAGGGGGACAACTGTGCCAAGTAATTTTGAAATTCATCCAAATATGTTGAATGTATGAGGCACACGCTAACTCGCACACGTAACAAGCTAACTATATGCCGGTATGTCCATTACATACATTTCAAAGCGAACTCTCCGTACTCTAGTCGAATTCACGACAAATATATTTCTGTAGTAAGGATTGGTTTATTCCCTTGCATGGAGGAAGTCTGTTTGATAATTTGAACCAAAGTGTGGCACCTAGAGTGCAAATAACGAATTTTTAAGATTTGATGCAGTTTGTGAACCGAGTTGACCCAAATTCATGGAGACAATCACTCTGACAAAATATCAAGTCATTTGAGCCATTAATTTGGCCTCTAGAGTGCAAAAAGGTATTTTTTAAGATTTGGCGCAGTGTCCTTTTTTTCTTTTGTCGAATTGGCCAAAAAATCGAATTTCGTTGAAATACTACGAAGACATTCAATCTGACAAAATAACAAGTCATTTGAGTTAAATATGTGGCCTCTTGGCTTGAGTGCAAACTTTTAATAAGGTCTTTCTAACATTTGACCTAATGATCTAGTTTTTATACGCCGCCGGAGGCGGTTTTATATTGGCGTCATCTTCTCCGTCTGTCCGTCCGTACGTGCGTCCACTTTTCTCGTGAGCGCAACTCCTCCTAAGTTTCTGGATGGATCTTTTTGAAACTTGGTCCATGTTATCACCTTAATTGGTAGATGTGCATGAAGGAAGGATTTTATGGTTCATTGATTTTTGCCTGAGAAATGCCCCCTTTAAACTTAGTGTCTGGGGCTTATTGAAATTGCAGCCTTGTGAACGCAACTCCTCCTAAGTTTCTGGCTGGATCAAAATGAAACCTGGTTGATGTTATCACCTTAATTGTTAGATGTGCATGAAGTAAGGATTTTATGGTTCATTGATTTTTGCCTCAGTTATGCCCCTTAAAACTTAGTCTCTGGGGCTTATTGAAATTGCAGCCTTGTGGACGCAACTCCTCCTATAATTATGGCTGGATCTAAATGAAACTTGGTGGATGTTATCATCTTAGTTGGTAGATGTGCATGAAGTAAGGATTTTATGGTTCATTGATTTTTGCCTCAGTTATGCCCCTTAAAACTTAATCTCTGGGGCTTATGAAATTGCAGCCTTCTGAACGCAACTCCTCTTACAATTCTGGCTGGATCTTTATTAAACTTGATCAATGTTAGCACCTTAATTAGTAGATGTGCATGAAGTAAGGATTTTATGGTTCATTGATTTTTGCCTCAGTTATTCCTACTTAAAACTTAGTCTCTAGGCCTTATTGAAATTGCAGCCATGTGAACGCAACTCCTACATTTCTGGCTGGACCAAAATGAAACTTGGTGGGTGTTATAACCTAAATTGGTAGATGCGCATTAAATAAGGATTTTATGGTTCATTAATTTTTCCCTGACTTATGCCCCCTTAAAACTTAGGATCTGTGGCTTTTTGAAATTTCAGCCTTGTGAATGCAACTCCTCCTAACCTTTTGTCTTGATTATTTGGAAATTAGTCAATGTCATCACCATAATTTGTCGGTGTACAAGGATCAAGGATTTTATGGTTCATTAATTTTTGCAAGAGTTATGCCCCTGGGCCCTTTCAATCAATCAAATATAACAAACAGTTTGAACTTGACATCTAAAAAGGTAGTCTGCAAATGTTTTGAATTTGGTTCTGTCAAAATAAGTAATGTCTACAATAATTTATTTCTTGAAACAGCAGCAAAGTGGCGGCGTATATTGTGACGATGACACTCTTGTTTACCCAATGTGAGGCAAAATTGAATTACGCGGATATATCGAGAAGACAAACATTCTGACAAAGTTTACAGACATTTGAGTCCACACTTTGGCCTCTAGTGTCCAACAAGGTATCTCTAAGACTTTGTCTAGTGACCTAAATTTTTCACCTGAATTAACCAAATTTGAGCTCCACTGAGTTATCATGGAGACAACATTCTGACCAAATGTCATGTAATTTGAATAAAAACAAGACGCATGTTGACACTCGACGGACGCAGGACCCTAAGCGTATTGTGCTCAGGTGTACTAAAACGAGAATCCGCGTGTTGCAAGGGATAACCCATTTTCCTACTTTTTTTTCTTTATCGGCACTTTCTTCTGTGTGGTAATTGGCTAAAAGCAATGGTTGAAGTATGCCTAATTCATTTCTATATAATATAATTTTTAGTTTCATCTATCAAAAACAAGCGTTCTGATTGGTCGAAGATTGTCGGCTGATGTAAAATGTTGAACCGGACCAAATAAGAAGTTTCCAACAACATATTCCTCCGACAATATATTCCTACACCATCTATCTTCGACTTGCACAATAGGGGATTGTGTGGTAATGGGTTAACGGCAAAGGTAAAGCATTACCTATTCATTTGCACATTTTGATATCAATAAGGAAATATCATCTAGTACAATCGTTGTTCAAAACAAATCTTAAAGCACTCGATGACAGAGTGAATAAGGTGCTTGACTGTTAATCTTAAGGTCACGGATTAGATACCAACCGTCAGCGGGATGTATTCATGGGCAAATAATTAGTTTTTAGTTTCGTCTATCAAAAATGAGCGTTCTGATTGGACCTTTTTTTTTTTATCACGCAGCTATTTTGTATGTTTCCGCACACAACAGTTCCATGGGAAAATTTATCAAAATTTGTATTTTTATTTATTTTATTTTTTTCGTTTAATGTAATTAAGTTATAAGAAATGAAGAAAACTCTGTTTTTCATGGAGGTATAAAACATATAACTAATCACGCTTACAAATGTATGTATTGTGAATCCGCAATTAATACAGTGTGATTAGTTTTTACGTTTCATACCTCCATGAAAATTGAAATTATTCTCTTCATCTCTTAAGACACTTAATAGCCAGCCCAAGTTTATCTAACTGTAAAATTAAGACACTGCATCTCTTCCAGGGACTTGACCGGTCTGGATTATGAGTGTTCGAAAGCGTCTCTATAAACAATCGTACTCAAACAACTTAGTTAAGTCTAAATCTGTTCTGAGAGCCGATATGATTTAGTGTTAAAGCACTACTTGTTTCAAGCAATATCTTCATTATCGACCTTGAGGATTTTTAAAAATTCCATCAACTTTGAATAGTCTACAACTTCTTTGAATTTTGACTATTCTAAAAATCATCGACTGGTAATTGGTTGAGAAACTCGCAGAAAAAAAGAAAACTAACCTATTTCTGTACAACATTGGTATGCAGCGACAACCAGCTGCGCTTGTTTGTCACGAGGAAGACTGGAAGGCATCAGGGCAGCTGTTTCTAAAATGTATACACAGTATATACCGGTTATAAGGATACTCAGGGGACCGATTTAATTCACGGCGATCAATAAAAAAAATCGATAGACCAATCAAATCATGCATTTGGACCGTAAGTGAACCTTGAACTTGGACATTAGTCGATGTTGATTTGAAGCACTTTTTGTCGGTTTTGTGACTTAAAAGTCGTAGCTATAGCTTATTCAAGTAGTGGTTACGACGTTAAGGACGCCAAACAACCCTTCCATTTCTTTTTACATCTAACTTATTATAATAAAAATCAAAGTACTTTAAGCTAGCAAAACATGTTTGAATTTAGAAAAAAAATCCCTTGTTGGGTAGAAAACATTGTGGACATTGAAGAAATTGCTTGTTAAAAGCAATTTCGTCATTGTCCACAATGTTTCCAAAGCTTATTTCTTCGGATGCTTAAAAGCGGAATTGAGTGGGAATGGGTTAAATAGCATGCTTTTGACAGAATTCTCTACAATTTGAATAGAGTTTGCAATAATTCTGAAATAAAAACGAACTATTTTTTATGGCGTAGGCATTTAACTGATTTAGTGGTTAAGCCTCCAACGACAGTTTGCACTCGTTGAACTTTGAGACGACCTCAAATTTTGTCTGTTAACTTAAGCTATCAAAGCTGACGCTTTGCTAGCTAAAAATTGCAAAATATCGCCGTTTTATGTCCAAGTCGGATTTTCTGACGGAGATAAGTTGGCGAGCGATCCGTCATTTATATTGATATGTATTTTGATACAAGAGCATCGCGTGCGATTGCCAGCGCTATTCAAGTGTTTGATAGTTTGTATATTTTAACCCATTCCAACTCAATCCCTCCTTTTTACGCCCCTCGAGAAAAAAGCTTTGGAAAACATTGTGGAAAATGAAGAAATTGCTTGTAACAAGCAATTTCTTCATTATCCACAATCTTTTCTATCCAAAAAGACGAAAAAATTTAAAATTCCATCAACTTGAAATTGTCGTCTGCAGCTTCTTTCAATTTGGACCAGTCTAAAATTTTGCTGTGTTGGAATGGGTTAAGATGTAAAAGAGTCTTAATTCATTTAAAAATGCATATAAAGTTACATTGGTCATCCGTGTAGGTAAATATTGCTCTTTTGTTATATTCCGAGTTTCAGGTAAATGTGTTCAGTAATTCAAGAGATTTTACAAAATGCCATAGTTTGGGACGTTGACGACGAACTGGCTATATAACACTATCACAGTTTTCTCTAAAAACAGCCGAGCTGAAAAGGGCAAGATGTATAGACAAATAAAAGTACATGGGACCTTCTTGAATAAATATTTTAGATAAGAGATCGGATCTGATAGAATTCAATCAAATGATTGATTAATTGCATTGGGTTTTACGCCACTTTCAACAGTATTTCAGTCATATCGCGGCGGCTGGAGCACCTAACAATGGATTCCTGGTATTTCTCACACCAATACTACCACTACATCCTTTCCTAGCCTCCAGCTGCTATCCCACTTAGGTTTACGATTATCCACCAATTGGTGAGAGACAAATGTCGGAAAGGATATGTGCCGCCGCCGGGTCAATCAAATGAATTACATAGAGAATAAACAAATAGTAAAGTAGAATGACCATTATAGACCACAAAAAATCTATTGCATTTCGGCCCAAATCAGTCTAGGACCGCTTTTATCGGACGGGTCATATACATGAATTACTGAAAGTAATCCAACAAAAGAAGGCTGATGAATGATTCAGTTCCTATCATTATGGAGGAACCAGCCAACTGATATATCATTGGCCACGCCTACTGAACTTCGAGAGTGAAGTTTGTCCAAGATAATAAACGACCAGAGCAACACATGCCGCGACGCAGGCGAAGACCTTGCCATAGCCAAATACCTCGGTATTTCTCCGAAAACAGCCGTTGTAAAATTGTGTTGTCTGGGATAAATTGAATGGGGTTTAACGCCGCTTTTAACAGTATTTCAGTCATATCGCGGCGACTGGAGCACCTAACAATGGATTCCTGGTATTTCTCACACCAGTACTACCACTACATCCTTTCCTAGCCTCCAGCTGCTACCACATTTAGGTTTACGATTATTCAACCATTGGTGAGAGACAATTGTCGGAAAGAATATGTGCCGCCGCCGGGGATCGAACCCATGACACCCATGATTGAAGATTAGGAGTCTGGCGCGCTACCGACTGCGCCATGACGGCGGCTCGTCTGGGACAAATAAATGCGTACTTACAGCTTATTCAACCGACAAGATGCTTATCTTAAGCGCCTTTTAAAGTTCACTTCATACATAAATGGTTGATTTGTTTGGTTAATCCATTTTTTTTATTCACAGCCGCGATCGATAGTCGTACTCGGTATATGGTATGAAAGTAGCGTCGGTAAAGATCAGACCGAGTCTATATTCAGGCTTATCTTTGTCACGAGGATTTCGGTACTTTCACTAGAACGGATGAACCGTGATTTCATGTCAATAAATCGCATCGGTATATAGATCCCCATCAGATGGGGTTATTGTCCGGAAATTACGGTACTGTACCTGTGAATAGAGGCACACGCGTCTGTGCATTATCGGATATAAAAGCAGCCACAAGTTGTCTATCAAATATAACCACATCTACATCGTGTTCTGAACCATGATGGTACTGTGTGACCACCATACTATTATCATGACCTAGACCAATCCCCGGAAAGTCGGACTCTGTTTGTAGCTGACTCGATGTTTGATGGTACGCTTCTGTCAGCTCTGTTTGGTTGTTGACCAAAGTGACGCCCACAGCACTAGAACCATGTTCCAATTTTAACATCGCTGGGTAATCTATCCTGGAAAATAAATACATCGGTTTCAATCGGATAACAGGCGAACTTATAGACTAATATCGGCTGTTAATCAAATAATTAGTCAACCAATGAAATCATTCATTACACCAGAAATGAGTTTAGAACTCGGATATCGGCTGTCATGTATGTGAAGCTTTTTTGTTGGTTTGGCGAGTAAAATGTCGTAACTAAGCACTAGTTACAACGTTTAGGTCGCCCACCAACCATATTCATTTTTCGTTACATGGTTCTGGCTAGAAATTTTGCAAAATAAGGCCGTTAAAAATATTAAGCGAACTTCCTGTAGGAGTCAATGGGCGGGGCCAACAAAGTAAGTGGGCGGGGCTAGCAATTGATCGATTCGTATTTATTCAATGAAAACTAAGGCGCGTTGCAATAATGGACCCCGACGAACATTCAAAACATACAGCATCAGTGAAAGACCAAAGTATTGAATTATCTGTAGTTATGATATTTTGGTCTCCAACCCACGACGGTTTTAGACAGTCACTGCAAATTCAAAGCCTGACTAACGGTATATTTAACCTTGGAGAGACTTTGCACTGTGATTGAGTTAAAAGCCACGATTGTCAGCAAAAATGGTCACAATTTTGAAATAATATACTCTACCACAATAACAGTATACAATACTATTGACAGATGGGTTGACGTAAGAATGAGACATTGAATAAATTCGAAATCTATATTATAATTCGGGGACTCATCTTGTGATCGAACTGACTAACCTTTCTGAAACATCGTCTGCCGATTCCTGGCTATTCACGTACCACACAGGAGATGAGTATAAATAAGCTCTCGGCCAATGTGGTATATCGTCCTGTCTTGTCTGTAATAGGTCCTGTGTTCGACTCTTTTTCTTGCCGATGAGTGCGGCTTCGTAACTGGCACCTTAAAGAATCCATATATTTAGGAACAACGGGCGGTTTGAGCTCAGAATGCAGTTCAGATTGGTATAAGCTCAGTCACTAATCGGATAAAACATAGCATTAATATATTCTTTATATTTTATCAATATAAAATTTGAATGACCCCCTTTTTGCAAAGTTTAGTGACGAAGCCATCGTTGAATAAAACTTAAATTCGTGTTTACCGTGTGGAAGATCCAATCTTTCCCTCAGAAGGGCCGCAAGCGGGCCACAGTCCTCCCAGAATGTCAAACAACCGTCGGGATCCAGGCTTGAGTCTTTGAGAAGTTTAGCAATTCCTTCAGCATGTTGCTTGTCTTTTTTGTGGTTCGTAAAATCGTAGAATATATAACGATGAACCTGGTCTATCACAGGGCTTGACTCACCATTATCAACTAGTACAATCTGTAAAGAATAACTCTTTTCGATTTGAGCTAACATATACTGAACTACTTTGAAAACGCGACATGTATATTGTATGATTTGTCGTGCAAACGTGCATGTTGTCAGCGGGCGATCAAAATATCGTAAATACATCTTAAACCATCACCAGACGGCAAAATTTTAGACTGTCCAAGTTTATAGAGTTTCAAATTAAAATTTAAAGCTTATAAAATTTTGGATTATTTCTCTCTTGAGGTAGAAAAGATTGTGGATTATGGAGAAATTGCTTGTAACAAATAATTTCTTCATTTTCCAAAATGTTTTCTAATGCTTTTTTTCTTGGGGCGTCTCAAAGCGTCATTGTGGGGAATGGGTTAAACACAGCTTATTGACGATGATTGTAAGGTTTTCATAGTATATTTCAACGGCGATAATTTCGCCTGACGAAGGTCTTTCGTGTATGCTAACACACTGCAGGTTAAAAAGTTATGTTTAATTATGGTTTATCAACCGAAAGTATTTAATAAGAGAGTGCTATACTCAAATTGATTGTAAAAATAGAGTCGCAAATACTTTGATATCAAAGTTTGTTGTTGTTTTATACAAGTGATATTTTATCCCGGTAAGTATATCACTCAGTTCACATCTAGTTCACATACACTTGTCGGATCGCGTCCTTCAATCAAACGGAAACAATCGACCAATCAAATTATCCATTTAGACCGGAAGTTTACTTTGACTCCATCACCAAGCAACCATTCTATTTTTTGTTACAAGTTACCCGTCATAAATTTTGCAAAATAACGCCGTTTAAAAGTTGATCTCAGTCGGCGTGGCTACCGAGCCGTTAAATGTTGTCTTATTCATGTGATATATGTAAAAAGACCTTTATGGTACTCGAACCTGTTGCTGATCAATTACAGTTATTTTTGAGGTTGAGCTCTCGTGTATGATATGATGATGTAATCAATTTATTTGGTCCCGCTTATGTGACGTTCAGTAGCTCGAAATGAACGAAAGCTGGGCTAAATCTCGCAAAATCTCGTAACTCAGACAAATCTATCCTGTCAGAATGCTGTTGAAGTCGGCGTGGCCAGAAATTATCCATTCACAGACGACAAAATTTTAAACTTGTCCAAATTCAAGCAAGTTTCAGTCGGTAATTTTTTAGTTGATTGCATAAAAAATATTTTGCCTTCAAGCACTTTCTTCGCCACCTACAATATTTTTAAAGCTTCTATCTTTAGAGATGTAAAATGGTGATATCATTTTAACCATATTTAGCATACATTCGGATAATTTGAAGTAGATATCCACAATTCAGAGGATACCAACCTTTATGCCATATTTGGCAGCGTTAGGCCACACAAATCTCTTACTGTATCCACCAGAGCCAACCACCACTACTACTTTATCCTGCATCATATACTGTTGAGATCTGACGATAATATTCCGTATCCAGGGGTCGTAAGCTTGGCTTGAATAGGACCGAAACTCATCGTCTGTAAATTGGAAATGTTGATGATAAACAAATCTGACGTAGCAAATATTTTCAAGGGCAGTAAAACATAGTTTCCACCCAAAGCAACCACACAGCTAGAGAATGCACATTATGGGGGATGATTGAAAAGTCCTTGGTCCTTCTGCAGTTATATCAAACCTGAATAGTTTCATTTACTTATCAAGGTAATCACCTTGCAGGCTTACATACTCTGTATAACGGCGTTGGCCAATTTGGATACATTTCCCGTTGAAGGCCTCACCCTGGAACCCAAAGAATAGGTAAGCAGCTTGAGTTCTTTTTCATCTTCGGGGAAAAGGTGATTGTCAGATTGTGCCAATTCAGGTGAATAAGTTTTAACCCTCCTCGTGCTGAACCTGGAATATTTCTGTTTTGGCATTGAGTATAGACAAAGATCAGACTGCACTTGTGTGCAGTCTAATCTTAGTCTACGGTAGTAGAAGATGAAATCGATTTTCAAAGAAATACCGACCAAAAACAAAAGATTCCGGTGCTTTTTGTCCTTTTATCTTAATGCAGAATTAATTCAGCATGACAAGGGTTAAAACAGCAGCTGTGATAGCAGTGGATTTGCGTGCTGCAGCATTGACCTGATGGAAGAGCATACATAATGGCAGTTTTTTCGCGCTTTCTCTTCCTTGATTTTTTTCATAAAGCTGCCTCATGAGGCCAGAGTAATACCTGTAAGTTGTAGAGTAACATTTTTTGATCTTATTCGAGGGCGGCGATCCTTGTTGTTTTCACTGTGTGACGGTTTCAGAAAGGTATTTTCATTAATATGCGAATTTGGAAATTTTCAGAGAAACAAGTGATTATTTGTTGACAAATATAGACAACGTCGAACCATTTAGGATTGAGGATCCTTTTCTCTGAATGTATAAGCTCTGTCTAGGAGCTTGACTTCAAACCTCAATATTTCAGCTTCGAGCCCTGGGCCGTGCATATCAACTAAAAAACCACCGTCTTTCGGATGGGACGTTAAACTGAGCCCTCGTGCAAACGTGACGTTGCCATTCACTGAGCACGTTTAAAAACCAGTCTGAGCTCTCAGCAGTTCGTCTTCTATCTTTGCATTTCCCCCAGTAACAACTAACCGTCATCTGAGGGCGTCGCTCATATGGACATGTGCCACGGTAGCGACAATAAACAAACGGAAATACACACATTTGCAGGGTAAAGGTTCTTTTTCTCTGAATGAATTAGCTCTGTCTACGAGCTTTACACGTTACATTTGATGGCAGCGGTGGGATGAAGCCATATACTCACGGTTCTCCTAGGCCAATAATCGGGAGGGGAGAGTAATTTGACGCTTTAAGGTGAAGCAATTTGTATTAATATGCATCTTAGGAAATCTTCGGAGAAACAAGTGACTATTTGTAATCATATATAGACAAGGTCGACCCATTTAGGGTTGAGGATCTTTTTTACTGAATAGACTAACTCTGCGTACGAGCTATGCACTAACATCTGTTTTGTTCTGCCACAGGTTCGAAAAGGTTCAATCTATGTTTCATCAACAGTAACAAACCTGTTGAGAATTTTTTCGAGATCCCGCTGAAACGTGGAAAAGCTTTGCACAGATGGATTTTACTGGTATTGTCTGCCAGGACGGGGTCATCTTCAAGACCCTCATGTTTCTCGTGAATTTTCTAAGATGAGATGGCCTTGAGGTCAAGGTATTGTATAACCGTACGATGACCAATATTGTCCATTTATTTAAATTACTCATACTAGGTAGGTTTGAGAACCTATTTCATTCAAACCACATAGGAAAAATTCTATTTTCAATGCAAAGTGATTATAATACCTTATCTACATAGACCTCAATTGGTTGATTTATTAAAGGTCTGATTCTGCCATAGGATAGAGACTTTTCGCCCGTTAAAGAAAAAATGTAAAGGTTGGTCGGCTTGGCAAGATATTGCGCAATTTTACCTGAACCAACTGGTACTGAAAGTGTTACTGTTTGGCAAAACGGAACTTGCATAAAAACCATAAATCTTACTTAAAGTAACGCAAGACCTGCAAGAGAGTAAGATTAAATGAAATGTGGAGCTAGAAAGTAAGATTACAATGTCGAGCTAGAGAGTCAGGTCACATGTTAGTATCGTAAAGTAGAGCCACAGAATCAGGTAACATTTTAATGTGTAATGTAGAGCCACAGAGTCAGGCTACCTATAAGTTCGGTATGTAGAGCCACAGAGTCAGGTCACATTTTAAAGTGTAATGAAGAGCCATAGAGTCAGGCTACCTATAAGTTCGGTATGTAGAACCACAGAGTCAGGCTACCTATAAGTTCTATAATGTAGAGCTAGATAGTAAGGTTATATGTAAATTCAGTAATTTAGAGCCACAAAATAAGGTTACTTATTAGTTCGTTAATGTAGAGCTAGAGCACAATTTTACGTGTAAATTCGGTAATGAAGAGCAAAAAGTCTGTTTACATATAATTTCTGAATTGTAGAGATGTAGAGTAAGGTTCCATGTAAAATTATGTATTCGGTAATGTAGGGCAAGGGCGTAAGATGCATTGCTGCAAGTCACAAACCTTAGAATAACTTACAATTTACCTAACAAGATACCAAGGTGCGTGCGGTTATATAGAATTTAAATAAAGTCATAAGTGTAAGAGTACCTACTCATAGACTTGGAAACTGTCTGGTTATACAAAGCTTGCATAAAGTCATAAATCTGACAGTTGATCAAACAGTCATGGCTATTGACCTCGATACCAACTGGTACTAGTGTTCCACCTTGGTCCTCAATACACATGTCTATACCTGAAACAAGAGGACCATGATGGTCCTATATCGCTCCCCTGAGTATAGTGGCTCAAGGCTTTATATAAATCAAAGCTTTACGCCTAATTTTTTGCAGAAGATTTTCTCTTTTAATCCTATGTAAATATTTGATCCCAGAATAGAGCGCTGAATATTCCTGAATACGGTTTTTCTTCGAAGAATTTTGGTAGAGGCTATTGATACATGCCAAATACCAACAATCTAGGCCTAATGGTTAAAGAAGAGAATATTTTCAAAGATATTTTTCTCTATTCAAAACTAAAATCAGGGATTGCACAGAAAAGGGCTAATTTCCACAGTACGGTAATTCTTTGGAGTATCTTTGTTTAGGGTCAATTGGCATTGATACCTAACAAATATCAACGCTCTAGGCCTAATGGTTAAAGAGGAGAAGATTTTCAAAGATATTCTATAATCCTAACTATAATTAGGAATTGCACAGAAAAGGACTAGTTTTCAGAGTTTGGTAATACCTTGAAGTATTTGGTAGAGGATCAATAGATGATGATTTATACCAGATATCAAAGCTCTTGACCTTAGGGTTTTGGTGAAGAAGGTTTTCAAAGATTTCCTTATTTATTAAAATGTAAAATCGGGGATCGCACAGAAAAGGGCTAATTTTCAGAGCACGGAATTCTTTGAAGTATTTTCATAGAGAGTCAATAGATGATGATATATACCAAATATCAAAGTTCTAGGCCTTATGGTTTAGGAGAAGATTTTAAAAGATTTCCTTCAATATTCCTATCTAGAATCAGGGATCGCATAGAAGAGGGATAATTTTCTGAGTATGGTATTCTTTGAAGCATTTTTTCTGGAGGGTCAATATATGATAATATATCCCTATATATCAAAGCCCTGGGCCTATAAGTTTGGGAGGAGAAGATTTTTAAAGTTTTTTTTTTTTTAACTTGGTTGTCACGAAAACCAAAGTTTTGCATGGATTTCAATTCTTCGTGGTATTTTGAAAGAACATGACCTAAGGATCATTTCTGTGAAGTTTGGTTGAAGTTCACAGGTTAGTTTAGGAGAATATTTTTTTGTAAATTGTTAACGATCGGACGGATGCTGCAAAATGACCGATCACAAAAACTCACCCAGAATACTTCGTGCTAAGGTGAGTTAACAATAGCTGATTCTTTAGCATGACGTTAGACGCATTATTTTGTAATACCCGTAGGTTATCATTAGAGCCTGAACGTGACATTTCCAACGATTCAAAACGTGCACCAAGTAAAGACTTGGATCAGCCTGTGCACTGACCAGAGTCTTCACTACACTTCGGATAGTTACTGACTCAAGGTAATTTTTCGTAGCTCAGTGAATATTCTAAATGTACCGAATGGCTGTCCAGGTTGCTTAGTGTATGAGCCTCATGCACATGCGAAATTGACCAATCACAGGCCCCGCCGACTTACTCCGTTGGCCCCGCCAATGGACTCCAACAGGAAGTTCCGTTGCGATATTCAACAACGTTTTGCAAAATTTATCGAGAGTACACATGTAACAAAGAAGAGGGTCATGTGCTCGTTCGAGACCAAGATTCTTTTTCTTTCAATAGTCAAATTTAATGTTAAGGCTAGGATTATGATACAGGTGGGCATAACCATATCTTATTAATATATAGGCATTATACCGTCGGATCCAAAATTCAAGATTTTAGCAATTGTGAAAGAGGACCACATTTGGAACATTTCAATTGGACATTTGTTTGGGAGGAGATGTTTAAGAATCCTTCTTGTTTCTATATAGGCCCCCTTGAGCTCCGGCCCTTGTCACCTGACGGTAATTAGAAAGAGGTCAATATAATGAAGTTTCATGCATCAATATCAAACCTCTAAGCCTTCTGGGTCGGGGGGGGGGGGACTTTTAAAGATTTTTTTCATAATCACTTTTGTTGAAATGGCAACCAGAGTTTTCAATGGATTTTAATTCTTCTAGCTATTTATGATTGATTTATTGAATGAATGGGTTTTAACGCCGCTTTTAACAGTTTTTCAGTCATATCGCAGCGGCTGGAGCACCTAACAATGGATTCCTGGTATATCTCACACCAGTACTACATCCTTTCCTAGCCATCAGCTGCTATCCCAGGCTTACGATTATCCGCCCATTGGTGCGGGATCAATGTCGAAAGGGATATGTGCCGCCGCTAGGAATAGCTATTTATGAAGGGCGAACACGAGGAACATTTCTGCTAAATTTGTTTCGATTTGGCCCGTTGGTTTTGGGAGGTGTCGTTTGAAAATCCTTCTTTGTCTTCTTGGTCAGGAGTAGAGGATTCTTAAGATTCCTTTTAAAATTCACTTCTGTTGCAATGGCAACGAATTTCAATTCTTTTAGCTATTTGTATAGGGGGTCACATAAGAGACATTTTAGTCAAATTTTGGTTGAAATTTGCCCAGAAGTTCCGGAGGAGGTGTTGTTTAAATAAATCGTTGACGGACGACGGTTGGAGGATGATCACAATAGCTCACATGAGCACTTTGTGCTCAGGTGAGCTAAAAAGTAGAATGGTTTGTTAGCGACGTTAACGCAGCTTTAAAAACTGTAGTTACAATCATTTAAACTTTAGTTACGACGTTTTAGACGCCAAAACAGCAAAAATACTTCATATAAACGGCGGTCAATGTCAGAGATCAAAGTTAAATTTCAGTCTGAATGAATAATTTCATTGTTCGACTGATTATTTGATGGACATCTGCGATTGGTCAAATGTATCGTTGAGAAACATGTCTTGGTGTAACGTAGTTCTCGTAGTGTTACCTATAACATCTGTTTGTCCGTTAACCACACCAAGCAGTGAGCAGTCAAACAATTTCTCTTTTTCCACAATTCGTCCAAGGACGTCTTCACACTGTGTTCGTATTTTAGCTTCTATGTCACGTCTCTCGTTCACGTCACGTACGCCAAACGCCATCAACGTGCTGTTTAAAGACTGTGTGATTGTGTTATCTCCATTTATTGGGTCAGATTTTTGTGCCAATCCGCAGTTTATCTGTAATAATTTTACAAATTCCTGGTTGAAACAATTTCCAAGTCAGCATAAGGCCGTTTCTGTAACAAGACATATAAATAAACTCAAACAAATAAATCCTGAACATTCATGCCCCTATCATTAACTATACAAATAAACAATTTTAAAGTACGACTAACAAAGTGAGACTGAAGTAATTCCACTGAAAACTTGTTGATATTACATGGGTGATACAAAGATCAAGCAAACAGTGAACTCAAAGAATGTTTATGAAATGTGTTTGTTTTGATACCAAAACCTCTCAACTACAGCTTGAATAAAGCTGTAGCTACAATCTTTGCTTACCCTACCACGAGATAACAATCCCTGTTTTTTATGTCCCTTTGATTTTGTAATTGAGAAAACATTGAAGACAAAAAAAAAATTAATTGTAACAAGCAATTTCTTTTTTCCCCACAATATTTTCTACCCTACTGAATTGTTAGTTCTCAAATTAAACCCACTTTAAATTTTCGTCTGCAAAACCTTTGAATATGGACAGGTCTAAAATTTTACAAATCAAGAAAGGTTAAAGACGACGCTCACCATAGTCGTAACTGGTTTGTTGTTAAAGTCCCGACAGACTGTTGCTCTCAACCGAAAACTGTGTGTGTTGTCAGAGAACCATAGCTTAACTTTGTCTTGTCCTTCAAAAAAGTTAGTTATACTCATTTATTTTGTTTGTTCCGTCTATCAAAAACGAGATTTCTGATTTGCCGAAAAATCATTATTACATCTATGCTTGCGCACAAAATAGTTCCATAAACAAGAGGACCATGATGGTCCTACATCGCTCTCCTGAGAATGATGGCTCAAGGCTTTCTGAGATAAACCAAATATCAAATGTATAACAAAGATAACACATTATAGCGGTAATTTCAAGAGTAAGGTATTTTTTTAAGTATTTAGGTAGAGGGTCAATAGACATTGATACATACCAAACATTAAAGCTCTAGGCCTGAAGATGTAAGTGAAGACGATTTTCTTTATTCCTTTGTCAAATCAGGGATCACTAAAAAGGGCTAACTTTCAGAGCACGGTAAGTTTTACAGTATTTTGGTAGAGCGTCGATAGATGACGAGTTATACCAAATATTAAAGCTCTAGGTCTTATAGTTAGGGTGAAGAAGATTTTCAAAGATTTCCTTCTTTTTTCCAAATTAATGTCAGGGATCGCACAGATAATGGCTTATTTTCAGAGTACGGTAATTCTTTGATGTATTTTGGTAGAGGGTCAATAGATGATTATTTAAACCAAATATCAAAACTCTGGGCCTTATGGTTTTCCATTGCATCGAAAGTTCTTCGTGGACTTCAATTCTTTGAGAAGAACGGACAGATGGACATACGTATGGACGGACGGACGCCGGACTATAATTGGTTGATTGAATGAGGATCAACGCCACTTTTATCTGTATTTAAGTCATATCGCGGCGGATGGAGCACCTAACAATGGATTCCTGATATGTTTCACACCAGTACTACCATCACATCCTTTCCTAACCTCCAACTGCTATCCCACTTAGGTTTACGATTACCCACCCATTGAGAGACAAATGTCTGCAACCAAAGTTCTTCATGGACTTCAATTCTTTGACCTAAAGATCATTTTTGTAAAGTTTGGTTGAAATTTCATGGTTAGTTTAGGAGAAGATTTTTTGTAATTGTGAACGGACGGACGGACAACGGACGATCACTGATCACTATACTCACCCAGAGCTCTTTGTGTTCAGGTGAGCTAGCAAGAGGGCCGTAGGTCCGTGTGCGTTCACCTGTAATAGAGGTTCTTTTTCCTTTATTAGTCTATTTTAATGTTAAGGTTAGGATTATGATACAAGTAGGTCTGACCATACTTTATACATCTGTAGGCTCTGTACATGGTGACCATAAAGTCTCAATGACAGACTTCATGTCTTGAATGTAGAGAATTCTTTTTCATCCCCTCTGAATCCATGAGTAATAATTTTAGAAACAAGAAAGATGCCGATAAACTGATGCTTCGTGCTAAATATCAAGCCAAAAGACCAACTGAGCCAGGAGGAGAAGCCTTTAAGAGTTTAGATTCCTATGTCATTGCAGCCAGAGAGTTCTTCCACTGGATTCCTATAATTCAAGCTTTTGTGAAAGAAGGCCATATAAGAAAATTTCTTCCAAATTTGTTTCAAATTTGCACAATAGTTTGGCAGGAGATTTCGTTTAGAATTCCTTCATTTTTTTCTATATTAACCCAACACACTGGGGCTCCGTTTTGGGGGCCATATTCATTATTTTAGCAAATTTGAAAGAAGTCGATATACTGATGAATTATGCCAAATATCAAGGTTCTACGCATTTTGGCTAAGGTAGAGAAGATTTTTAAAGGTTATTTTAAAGTTACACTTTTGTTGCCATAGCAACCAGAGTTTTCAACAGATTCTAATTGTTTCGCTTTTTAAAAGGGAAATGTATCCGCTAAATTTTGTCGAAATTGTTGTTCAAAGAAATTGTTGACAGACGACGCACGGACGCCGGACAAAACGTGATCACAATAGCTCATTTGGGCACTTCGTGCTCAGATGAGCTTAAAATATTAATATCTAATACCACTGTTAAATTGATAGGGCACTTCAGCGTTACCAACCTCGTGAAGAAGGATAAGGAGATTAATAAAACCAAAAGATACCTTTCTGATCTCGGGGCGTCAAACTTATGAATCGCTCTACAAGAACAGCTGATCCTGGTTCAAGTTCCTGAAGTAATTGTCTGATTGATTGACAGATTGATGTCGTGTGATCTCTGTGGTGGTAGGACACGCCCATACTTCCGTAAACATTTGGACCAGATGGCTTTATAACAACCTGCAATGAGAATGAACTGATTTTACAGAAACTGTGGTAAATATTCGGGTTACTAGCAGTATGATTTAGTTTTTGATTTCATGAACTCAAAGAATTTTAAAAATATTCGTACTATAACGGCATCTAAATTCGATCTATTGTGGTTTTTTTTTTGGTAAAGTTTGTAATTATTCATTTAAGACTTGAACAATCGCGACTGTCAATCAAATAACCAGCCGGCCATTGAAATCATTCATTTAAGGCAGAAATCAGTTTTGAACTCCGACATCGGCCGCCATTTTCGTTAACCGTCTTTGTTGCTTTGTCGACTTATAACGTCGTAACTACAGCTTGAATAATATATAGTTACGCCGTTTAGGTCTGCATCCAACTATTCTACTTTTTTGTTGCATGGAACTGGCAATAAATTTTGCAAAATAAAGTCGTTTAAAATCGAAGCGTGGTCAAGTAAGTGGGCAAGGCCAGCGAGTAGTCAGATAACTATGATAGCTAAGAGTTGTGGTACCAAAATGATTTATATATATATAAACACAAATAATGATATATTTTTGGCATAACTAGTTGGTAATGTTTTCAAAGTGTAGATTGTCTATTGATTGATTGAATAGGGTTTCACGCCACTTTGAAGTGTATTTCAATCATATCGCGGTGGCTAGAGAACCTAACAATGAATTTCTGGTATTTCTCACACCGGTAATACCATTACATCCTTTTCGAGCCTTCACCTGCTCATCCAACTTAGGTTTGAGATTACCCGTCCATTGGTCGGAGAAGACCGTTTATTATACTATATGTACATTTTCCATTCATATACAACATGAGGTCAGTGAAGATTACAAAATCATATACAGCTGATAAACTTGACTACACGACTATAACAATCTTGATCTGTTGATAAGATTGATTTATTGAAATGGGCTTAACGCTATTTTTAACACCTGCTCATCCAACTTAGGTTTACAACTATCCACCGATTGGTCAGAAACAAATGTCGGAATGGGTATTTACCGCGGGACTCGAACCTTGGACCAAAACTTGATAAAATACCTTTTTGACATAATTATACTACTTACATGCGACTACAGCCGGGACCAACACCCACATGAATCCTCTTACTTTCCAAAACGACCTGAACACCCAAACATACATACATGAATACCGATACATAAAGATAATTCAACACCCACATACAGACAATTCAACAAAAGTGCGTTTACAGACAGTCCTTTGAGAATCTAAAACACCCTCGAGAAACTCGTGCACAACAACATACACCACCTATCGGAGTGTTACCTAATGAAATGATTGCAGAGTTGTCGTTCCTTTCTTTCACCCAGAGGGATTCATGAGTGCTTATCAACATGATCGTTCGTCTTTCGCACTCTTAAACAACTAATCTAATATGTCGTCATTGTCCATTGCCTTGGCTTTAATACACACATGTGCAATTCTTGATTTGTTTGTTTGTTTGACTGGGGTTGAACGCCACTTTAAACAATATTTCAGTCATATGGTGGCTGAAGCACCTAACCATGTAAATCCTGGTATTTCTCACGCCAGTACTACTACTGCATCCTCTCCGAGCTTACAGCTACTCATCCCTCTTAGATTAACGATTATCCATTCATTTGTGTCGGAAAGGATATTTTCCGCCACCCTTGCTCAAACCCTAGACCTCTGGCTTGAGAGTCAGGCGCGGCCCCACTGTGCTACGGCCGCGACATGAAATTGTTGTCAATGTTATGTGTGAGGTCATTTCAAATTATATCCACTATCCATTGCCATCTGAATTAGATAATCTACCCGCAAAGCGACATTTCGTAACATCGAAAATCTTCAGGTAAATTTGTAATTTTTTATTTGCAAGCTGATTTGCAAGCGGAAGATATTAAAATACGTAATTGTAGTGACGTAAGTAAAACCGAAATGTTACGCAGTCACCTGAGGAATCCCGACTGCGTGCAAATTACAAAAGAACGCTTAAATAGTTCAAAATTGTTAACTTCAAAACTTACTTTTTCTCCATTCGCTATAGTATCTAGAAACTGTTTAACATGGCGATGTATATCAATATCAGCCTTGTTCATTATTTCAACCACTGTAAGTTTGTCAGGTATCGTCTCTATAGGGAATTTCGGCAAGTACATAAATGCAATGGTCTCTGGTACGGCCATCCCGACCTCCGCCATGATACTTCTCGTCCAAATTTTGTTATCTACGATCTCCGACAGCTTGACCGGACTGCTAATTGGACAGTCTATATCGGCCTGAAATAGGCGAATTTACCAATTATCAAAGGAAAGAAATTTATACAAGTCCAAATCATTCATTCAGTCCGAAATTGAACTTTGAACTCCGACACTGGCCGCATTTGCATTTTTGTCGGTTTGGCGACTTAAACGTCGCGACTACAGCCGATCCAAGTTGTGACTACGGTGTTTAAGTCGCGAACCAACCATTTTATTTTTTGACTAGATATTTTGCAAAATACCGCCCGGTCTTAAAATCTAAGTCGAAATTCCAGTCGGAGTCATGTTGGTCGGATCAGCGATCCATTAATTGAAAGAAGTTGCAGACGACTATGTAAAAATTGAAAAAATAAGTGTCATATAGTGTAGAAGACTTCATGAGAATAGGCTTGTAAAAAGCTTTTTCCACTTTTCTCACTGTGTATGTTATTCAAGTGTAAATCTTCAAGGGCGTTAAAAAGATGGTTTGTGTGGTAATTGGTTAAACTGTAAACAAAACAATATCATACTAAATAGTGGTTCGTATTCAAATAAGTGTTGTCCGCCGACAATGTAGCATGCCCTTATGGGTGCTTTTTACAACACGGTTAAAGGTTAAGGGCAAATGGTCACTAAGTCAAGGTCATTAAAGGTTCACGGTCACTAGGCTACAGTCACTGACTCAAATACAAGCCAATCTTCTGATGAGTGCATGTATGAAACATGAGCCTCCAAGCTTTAGTTATAGAAGCGATATAGAACTTTATCCAGGTTGGACGCCGAGGTCACCTTTCATTTCCAGTCTAAGTGAATGATTCAGTTAGTCAATCAATTCTTGAATGAAGGCGGCGATCCGTAAATTTTGATCGTCGAATTCTTTAAAAGTCGCCACACTGATTTATATACATGTACGTTTACGTATAAACATGTTTATTTTTAGACCTGTGTGGCAGTTTTTTCTTTTATATATCTATAAAACCGAATGAATCTGTACCTATATTTTGCTAGCCCATCGATGATATATCAATTAAAGTTCTGAAAGAAGTGTAAGCTAGCAAAGCATGGTTTTGTTAAATAATCTTCTTTGCAAAGGGTTATCACGATAAATAAACGAGGTTAAAGTAATCAAGGAGTTAACCAATTCTCACACAATCCTCCCTTTTACGCCCCTCAAGAAAATATTTGTGGAACACTATGTGGAAAATGAAGAAATTGCTTGTTACAAGGAATTTCTTCATTTTCCACATTGTTTACTCAACAATTTGAAATTGTCGTCTGCAACTTCTCTGAAGACACTGAATAGAGTCATTTTGAACACGATGTGCTCAAGTGAGCTGAATTACCTAGGAGATGAACTTGCAGGCAGAGTCTTCAATATTCCTAAAACACATAAGAACTACTTTTTATGGCGTAGGCATTTAACGGATTTGGTGGTCAAGCCTCCAGTGGCAGTTTGCACTCGTTGAACGTTGAGACGACCTCAAATTTTGTCTGTTTGCTCATTCTATCAAAGCTGGCGCTTTGCTAGCTAAAAAGAAAGACCATTTTTGTGTGTGTGTGGGTATGTTTTAGTATTTCGGATTTTTTGTTTACAATATTCAACGGAAATAAGGAAACTATTTGTGTTTAGCATCAGTGATATATATCGTTCGCTTAAATGAAAAAAAAAAAAAAAAAAAAAAACCCAAATAAACAACCAAGGATTCAATTCAATATAAATTCGAATTGAAGTTCGGATCTTTTAAAACGTGTTATTATTTTTTTGGTATCATACCGTCGGCCCTATACGACAGAACGAATCCTTACCTCAAATGGTTCACCATCATTTCTCTGTCCTCCTGTTATGTTATTGGTAAAGAAATTTATAAAGTAGGTTACCCGTCTGGGTGTTACGAACTCATCAATAAATGTATGGCCGCCCCTCTGAAATGTTATCGCTTTGTGGACATACAGAGTGTTGAGGTCGGGGTTAGTAGTAGAGGGGCTTTGTGAGATCCAAGATGGCGACAGAATGAGGTGAAATCCATCGGGTAACTTCTCTCCACCTGCAATAAACGATATCACGATCATTCGGCCGTATTACATCAGCGATATGTCGTAAGACTTTTTCGAGCCATACCATGTCTTTTGAATATTTTAAAGACCTCTATTTAAGCAGTCACTCCATAATTGTCTCGCATTTTAACCCGACAAAAGGTCTTCTTTGGTAAGCAACGCAGGAATTGTCTAAATGAATTTTCTTGTAGTTGGTACAAATATTATTATAGTTTCATCAAATTATTAGATTGTGCAGTGATCTACAAACTGGTTTCATAATATCTCTCAAAGTAAAAGTGGCCACAAAAATTACATCCCCATTACACTTTTTTGTGGTGATAAAGTGAAATTGGAAAATATTTCACCTAAAATTTAGTATAGGATCGAAGTGATCTGTCGGGCTTTTGGAAGCAAGGGGACAATGTTCCATTGGTCTGAAACAAGAGGACGATGATGCTCCTATATCGTTCCCCTGAGTATGATGGCTCAAGGCTTTATGATAATATAAAATATCAAAGCTTTTTGCCTAATTATTTTGGATAAGATGGATTTTTTTTAAAAAAAATCTCCTTTAATCCTAAATATATCTAAGATCCCACAATATAGCACCAATTTCCAGAGTATGGTAATTCCTTTGAGTATTTTGATAGAGGGTCAACAGATATCAATACATACCAAATGTTAAAGATCTATGCCTAATGGTGTAGGAGAAGAAGATTTTCAAAGATATCCGTCTTTATTTCTATGTAATATCGGGGAGCGCACAGAAAAAGGCTAATTATCAGAGTACAGTAATTCTTTGAGGTATTTCGGTAAGGGTCAATAATTGATGATTTATACCAATTATTAAAACTCAAGGCCTTATGGTTTAGGAGCAAAGATTTTCAAATATATCCTTCTTCATTCCTATGTAAAATCAGGGATTGCAGAGAAAAACGGCTAATTTTCAGAGTACGGTGATTTTTTGAAGTACATTTGTTTTTGAGAGAGGGTTCATAGATGATGGTTTATACCAAATATTAATGCTCTAGGCCTAATTGTTTTGGAGCAGAAGATTTTCAAAGATTTCATTCTTTTTCCTATGTGAAATCAGAAATCGTATAGAAAAGGGCTAAACATCAAAGTACGGTAATTCTTTGAAGTATTTTGGGAGAGGGTCTATAGATGATGATATATACCGGATATCAAAACTCTAGTCATTATGGTTAGTTAGGAGAATATGAAATTATGTATGTGAAGTTTGATTTAAAGTCTAGATTAGTTTATGAGGATAAAATGTTTTTGTTATTATGAACAGATTGACAGATGGAAGGACGGACGCCGGACAATGACCGATCACAATAGCTAACCTCAGGTAAGCTAAAAATATGGTCTTACATAGTCTTTTTGTCAATATGTCTATAAACTTTTCTTCCCTGTATTAATGAAAGTATAATCTGTCATACAAAGATTCGCAGAGCTTAAAGTTAAATAATGAAATGATAATGAATTTGGAAGATCGTGGATGTTGTTGATCACGTGTGTAACGGGATGGTAACTATTATTCATGTTTCAATACGAAGAGTGCCGAAACAACAGCCTTGCCACATTTAAAAAATGAAAGGCTCCGCCCTGCTCAGTCAAGAATATTTCGAGCCGCCGTCATAGCGCAGTTGGTAGCCCGTCAGACTCCTAATCTTAATCATGGGATGTCATGGGTTCGACCCCGGCGGCGGCATATATCCTTTCCAACATTTGTCTCTCACCAATTGGTGAATAATGGTAAACCTAAGTGGGATAGCAGCTGGAGGCTAGGAAAGGTTGTAGTGGTAATAGTGGTGCGGGAAATACAAGAAATCCATTGTTAGGTGCTGTAGCCGCCGCGATATGACTAAAATACTGTTAAAAGTGGCGTTTAACCCCACTCAATCAATCAAGAGTCTTTCGCTTATTTTGCAATTATTTGCATTATAACGTCATGTGTAGACAGAGACAGTTGATCAAAAGGAGAATGTCATGCTTGAAAATTCTAATTTTGCTGTGCGTGACACGAGCTTATAACCCATTCCAACACGATCAAATTTTAGACCAGTCCAAATTCAAAGAAGTAGCAGACGACAATTGTAAGTTGATGAAATCTTTAAAGTCCAAGTTTTTTTTTGGACAGAAAACATTGTGGATAATGAAGAAATTGTTTGTAATAATCAATTCATTTTCCACAATGTTTTCCAAAGCTTTCATAATGAGGGTCATTTAAAAGCGTCACAGTCTGGGAATGGGTTAAGACAATGCTTGTTTTTGATTTCTGTATGTGGATTTATGTTTTTGTGCGTTATTCACTCACATATGTACACGAATGGGAATGCTGGTTTAAGTTTAAAGGAGTGAGGCTTACTCGGAAAGTAATAAATGAATTCGAACCGAATTCCACAGTTATGACCCTTTCAGCGCATTCCAACTTCTCAGTACTTTCAGTCCTTTGATTTCCTTACCTCGCAGTAGCAGACCAATACATTCACACGGTGAGGCCATCACAGCTTCAGTTACCCGTTCATCACAGTGATGTTGCCTTGGTACAATAGTCCGATCCTTTGTCTCTGGATAACCAGTTTCTAGTAGTGTGTATTGTAGAGAGTTGTAGTAATCCGTTATAAAACTGTCACCAACCGGCATCTAGATTGGACAGAATTGACGTGTAACGGCTGCCAATCAGAAATCGATCGACCAATCAAATTATTCCGTTATATCTGAGATGACCTTTGGTTTAAACCTATTTACTTTACATCGATTTGGAAACAAGTTCTTCCAACTTAGATTAATCTCTCTCGATTGTGCTTCCTGGAGAATGCACCAGTACTCGCGCCGAAAGTGAAGGCCAATGACAGAACCAAGATCGATAGCCGCTCTCGAGAATCGAACTCAGGACCTATTCATCGGGAAGCCGACGCTCTACCTCTCGACCACGGACACCACACGGAGATGAACTTTGAAATTGGACATCGCTCGACATTTATGTTTTTTGACTTGAAATGTGGAATAAAAATATCATACATTTTATAATTACGATCTAAAATAAAAAGATAAATGTATTGACTGTTTTATCAAAACGTCAATATGAATGAAGAACAAAGAAAGTTTAAAATGATAAACAGATTCAGATATTTCTAGTTTTTAAACCTGCCCATCGAAAAATGGTCTTCTTTTGTGATCAGAGGGCAACGCTATTTCTAAGCGTAAATATTCAAATTCTTACCTGTCCAGTATAGGATCTGGGTGGATTGAGATTGACGTCAATGTTCCAGGTATGTTTGAAGGAGCCTGTCGCTTTAGAATATACATTTCCTAGTTTCTCAAACTGTCGGGTTATACTCTTTGTTGTGGGTTCTTGGACTGAGTTTACTTGTGTATTTGATTGACTTGCTACATCTGCTGTTTCCTGATCCGGAGAGCACACCGTCTCCTCGCAACCTGTGTTTCTAGTTGTGTCCTCGTCTGTAGGTCTTAATGATGAAGATCTTTGATTGAAAAGGCTCGAAGCCCTTTCCGTGTAGCCCCGGCTAAAAGAGTCCTTGTCATTATTAGTTTCTCTTGGATAATTTCTTTTGGAGTTTGTTTCTTCAGAACCTTTTCTAGATGTATAGGATATCCTCCTCCAATAGTTTGTTTTTACTTGTACGTTTGTTTTTAGCAAAGGTTTAAGAGTCTTAAAACTGTGTCGAATGGTGTTGTTGGTCTAAACACAAAAAAATACGTCGATTGGTCAGCGCGAAACATTTGTAACTGCCTATATGTTTATAGGCAGTTACTGCTGTTTCGAGCTGACCCATTGACATGTATTTCTCTTATTCGTCATATTCAAATACAACGATAAATTCTTGGATGTTTTGATAGTGAAAATAGGCGGATCATTGACCCCACCCACTTCGATATTTACCCTTGTCATGCTGTATAAATTACCTTACTGAATTCTGTCAAATCAAAGGGCTGAAAGCACTGATAGAACTTGTTGTTCAAAATTCAACATTTTTTTAGAAATCAATTTCATAAGCAACTCTGGCAGGAAAAGTACAAGCAGGAGGTGTAGACTAAGATCAGCCTGCACATAAGTGCAGTCTGATCTTAGTCTACACCTCCTGCCAAAACCGGAATATTTCGGGCTCAGCATGACAAGGGTTAAAAGGAGTCATTTTGCAAAATTCATGGCCAGTAATATGTAACAAATTAGGTAAAATGGTTTGTTGGCGACCTAAACGTCGTAACTACAGCTTGGATTAGATGTATTTACGCTGTTTAAGTCACCAAACCTTAAAAAAATGCTCCACATAAAAGTCGGTCAATGTCCAAGTTCAAAGTTCACATCCGGTCTAAATGAACAATTCGATTGGTCGACTGATTCCTTGATCGAAAGTCGCGATCCGCCATTGACTGTTATTCAAGGTGCATAAAAGTGAAAAAGAAATAATGACCCTCAATAAGATCTTACAGTACTACCAGTCCTTTTATTTTAAAGCAGTTCTTAATAGGATTTTCATTCAGCATGACGAGGTTTAATTTTATATTGGTCTTTCAAGAATCAAGCGATTTGATTAACTGATTTTTTTTTTACATGTACTTCAATGAACAACATTTTGAGCACGCAACTATTATGTATGCGCGCGCACTAAGTAGATTAAGATACTCAAACTATTATATTTTGTGCTTTATTTATCTTGTTGTATTAATCTATAAGAAACGAGGAAAGTGTTTGTCTTTTTGATTTCATTTAGGTATAAACCTAAAAACTTAACTATAGTAATGTTTGAATCTGCTTCTAAGTTTTTAGATTCATACCTTAATGTAAATAAAAACATGTGGTGCACAAAAAGGAAGCATCTTCGTCGTGATATAAATGAAAACTGTTGAAAGTTGCATTAACTACCAAGTTTAAATAATGAATGCAATCACTTTTCTAGCTATGACACAAGAAAGTGGGAAAACAACAAAGAAATTCTGATTACCTTGTATAAAAACATGACACTGGTTATTGCAGAGAGAAAGTTTTCCTATTGTATTTCATATTACATAATCAGTGAAGTTCGATCAGTGAAAGCTTATATAATCTGATAAATATATATGTGGCGACAGGGGAAAACTGGCCGATAGCAGAATACCGTAACAGACATTTGTGATTTTGTTTACACAAATTTATTTCAGTTCGATTCCGTCGAAAGCTTTTTTAAGCTTATAGAATCGCTCTCGAACAATCACAAACCAGATATCTTCATGTCCCTGAAAGAGAGGCAGTGGCTAAGTCCAACTGTTATCCACTTTTACAGCAAGGTAGGTTTGGGCTGGCAATCTTAATAAGATGAAAAGACTATTTTTGTTTTCATGGAGGTATGAAACGAAAAATCTAATCACACTGTATGAATCCGCGAAGCGGATTCATACATAAGTGTGATTAGGTTTTTCGATTCATACCTCCATGAAACAAAAAAATCTCTTCATTTCTTATAATTCAATGCCATCCAGCGGGGAAAAAAACAACACCAATTAAATTATTTGCACTTGAACGAAACCCGATGAGGATGGGGCTCGAACCCTTGATCCCGTGACAAGCATCTATACAATTCGGCCATCGAGGCAGTCTAGGTTTTTTTTGTTTTTTTTTTTATTTGAGAATCCAACTTGATAAAAGATGATCGCAACGTATCTGATAAGAAATCTGTTAGCGCCTCTTCACTTTTTAAACATACTTGACATTCTCCAAAATTTGTATACATTGAATTTCAATACAGGAAAGTAAATACTTTTGAGGATTGTAAGGAGCGACTTTTTCAGATACCTAATTTGCTTAACCAAGCCCTAAGCAATTACACTTTTTACGCCCCCCCCCCCCAAGAAAAAACTTCGGAAAAGCATTGTGGAAATGAAATAATTGCTTATTACAAAGGTTTTTACAATTTCATTTACTATTAATTGTCTTTTGCAACTTCTTTGAATATGGACAGGTCTAAAATTTTGTCTTCTGCTAATGGGTCAGCTTTAAACTAGTCTTTATTTTTTACGACCCGGTCTGCATGCAATCTGACGTAAGGACTAAATTCGTAACAAACATTGAGTAAATTTTATTACTATAGATATGAGAGATATGACAAAACAATTACTGATAAGGGACCAATAAAAAGATAATTATCTAAGGTGATATCAACTGTGTCCCGTCGCATGAAAATAGACCTCTCAGGGCTTCCGTCAAACGCATATATGAAAAAGAGATCCGATCTAGCAGAGGTCGATTGGATATAGTATGACGAATGTAAGTAATGATAAAATAAGGTAGATTGATCATTCTAGATACAGAAAATCTGCTAAGAGCGGAAGGTTTTGATCCTGATCAGTTTGTGCAATTGACCTATCCCTTGTCCCGCCCACTTCTCCGTTGGCCCGCCCTTTAACACAGAAAGAAAGTTTCGCCTCGATTTATACTGGCTTTATTTTGAAAAGTTTATATCCAGTAGCATGTAAAAAAATAAAATGGTTGGTTGCAACATAAACTATATTTTGAACAGCTTGAAGCTTAAATACAGCGTTAAGTCACCAAACCAACAAACTGTTCACACAAATGGCGGCAAAATGTCGGAGATCAAAGCGTAAGTCCGGGCTGAATGAATGATTTGATTGGTCGATTGATTCCTTGATTGACAGCCGCGATGGATCGATTCGCGCCAGGATCGATATCTTTCGGACTTTCCGTAAGGTCTTTTTTGAGACGTGACAAAGATATAAAATTGCAAATTCACGACAGGAGCATAGAAACAAGAAACAGATAAATTGTTTGTTCTTTTAAAAATTGTAACTGTAAGCTGTAATTAAGACAGTTAAATGATCGACATAATAGTCGGAGGTCACTTTTCACTTCCGGTCTAACGATTCGATATGTCGATCCACATTTTTGATCCGATGATTAAAAAATGCAAATTATGCCAAGGCCAGTAGGGGAGGGAGAGAATAATGATAGAAGGGAAAAAATCCAGACTGACGAGCGCTAATGTTTTTTGAGAGGACGTCTTAACGTCCCGCAGTGTTTCCACGGTACGACCTTACTATTGCATGGGAAAAGAAGTACCAAAACAGAGCTCAATTCATCTTATTTTTAAAGCTTCTTTTCTGAATACTAGCTGATTATTTTAAATGGTGTGTTTTGATAATGCAATATAATTCATATATTGTTTACAATCATCTCCTTAAATTAGCAATACTTCACAACGACAAGCGTACACAATTTCCTTGTGTTGTGTTCAAAGAGGTTCCGTGGACGGTTTTTATTGTTTTAATCTTCTACTGGACCGCAGGTTTGTTTCTTGTAAGTAATAATTCTCAATGAATTGCAAATCTAATCGTCTAATATTGTCGATGTTTTCTTAAATGACATCTAAATTATTTGTGGACTATCATGGGAAAAGAATCATCTCGAAAAACTGAAGAAGTGTTCATCTTGAAAGCTAGTTAGACTGCAATTTATTGAATTTGATTTAATCTCACTCTCAGTGGTATTTCAGTAATACCGTGGTTGGTAAGAGAATCTAAAAATGGCTTCCTGTTAATGGACCAATCGCGGCTGTCAATCAAATCACCAGTCCACAAATGATATCATTCATTATGGCCAGAAATGGGTTTTGAACTCCGACATTAGCCCCCACTTTTGTTAACCTTTTTGTTGCTTTGACGACCCAAAACGTCGTAAGCTGTTGTTACGACGTTTAGGACGCCAATCAACCATTCTACTTTTTGCTAAATGCTACTGGCCATAAAATGTGTACAGTAATGCCGTTAAAATACTAAGCGTGACTTCCTGTTGAAGTCAGTGGGCGTGCCCAAAGGAGTAAGCGGGCGGGGCCAGCGATTGGTCAGTTTTCACATCAGGACATATACGAGTATGACTACAAAATTACATTTTGGGCCATTAGCTGCTCAAACAGCTGCATAGGCAAATCACTTATGTTTCCATCGATGAGAGACGAATGGCGATTGTGTTAATAGCAATTGTTTGCTTAGCTGAGGATCGTGCTCATGACATTAGAATAGAATACACTCAGTATTACCTATCAAGCTAGCCTAGCTAGGCGATACGTTCTGCTTTAATCAGATTACCTATACGGAAAAAGTCTTTACCAAAATGGACAATCAGTTTGCTATACCAACAGGGAAGTCTATCGGTACTTTCAGTGTTTTGATTTTATTTTTTACATAGATACATAAGTACAGATAAAAATGTACTTTATCTTTACGCAAATAAAGATCTCTTTTTTTTCCAGGCTCGCTCAGATATTGTTTCGCACATATTTCTATATTATAATATCATCAACAGCGAAGATACATGTAATCATGAAACCGTTGGATATATGAACTTTATATGAAAGTTGTGATTCAAGAGTTTTTTAGGATGTTTATATGTGAAATTATTTTTATTGTACGGTTATTTGAAAATTCTCATGTCAATGAAAGGGAAATTTCACTTCCGCATTATTTGGTTGTAAAGTAGAGAAGTAAGTACCACGATCAGCTTTTGAAGGTCATGTGAATGACATATGATAAACTTATATACCGCCAGAACAGAAAGGGCCTCTTGGGAGGGGGGGGGGGGGGCGAAAAATATCGACCCTAGTCAGGTTGTGGAGCTAGATCAGGAACAAAACACTTGGACGATTTTCTGAATCTCGAATGACTTTTCTATCTAGCTAAAAAGTTATTTTGGAATACGATCTTTGATTTAACTCTGCTGCATCTAGTGGTTTTTGTTGTTGTTGTTCTTAAAAAATATATATATTTGTTTTACGGGACACCCGTTTGGTATTTTTTTACTGACAGGTCGTGAAAACAGTAAATCGAATCTAATTCGAAAGAAAATAGAATTATCGTGACTGCAAAAATAATAATATTAGAGGATCTATCATTACAAGAGGGTCAAGATAGCCCCAGATCGCTCATCTGAATGCACTTTCTCAAGCTAACAAATCAACTCGAATTTGAAAAAAAGTGAAATATTTTACTAGGTCAAATGGATGTAGAAGCAAAAGTTTGTGATTGAATGAGAAGAAAATTGATATTGCCATTTATGTCACCTATTACAATATGCAATAAGGGTTTACTTTCATGACAACACAAGCATATAAAGTCTGTTTGAGAAAGAGTGAGCCAAAATTGTGGCCTCCATAGCGGTAACAAGGACATTTTCAATAATACCCCTTTCCCCTCGATATAAGTCAGAATGTCACTATATTCAATAAGGTTCTTCATCATGAACATACAACCATTTTCGGCTAGTTTGAGCCAAAATTGTGGCCTCTAGATGGTAACAAGAAAATTGTCAGAATGGCCTCCTTTCCCTAGGTCTGATAAGGCCGACCCTGCCGTGCCAGAATTTTGTTGCAAATAAATTTTCCAGAGCAAGTTGTGAAAGGGTCATTCAAGGAACACTCCTACAAAATTTGGTCAAAATTTAGGAGAAGATTTTTAAAGAATCATTCCACAAGTAATCAAAGACTTATAAGCCTTCTGCCTCACCCTTTTCTTTTTAAAAATCGAGTTTTCACGAAAAGGTTCGGAAAAACAGTCATCTAAGGAACATGCTTGTCAAGTTTGGTCCGAATTGGCAAAATGGTTAAGGAAGAGATGATTTTTAAAGAATTATTTAATGATTTCTTAAACTCTGATAAGTCCAGTCAAAAGTTTTCAAATACGTTTTGAAAAGGGTCGTCGAAAGAGCATTGCTGCAGAATTTAGTATGAAATGGCCGGTAGGTTTAGTAGGAGAAAATGTTTAAAACAAGAGGACCATGATGGTCTTATATCGCTCCCCTGAATGTGATAGCTCAAGGCTTTATGGAATGTACAAAATGCCAAAGCTCTACGACTAATAATTTCAGAGAAGATTTTTTTAAAGATTTTCTCCTTTAATCCTAGCTACATCGAGGATCCCACAATATAGCGCTAATTTCCAGAGTACGGCAATTCTTTGAAGTATTAGTAGATGGTCAAAAGGCATTAATACATACCAAATACCAAAGCTCTAGGCCTAATGATTTGGGAGAAGATTTTCAAAGATCTTTATTCCTATCAACAATCAGGCATTGCACAGAAAAGAGGCTAATTTTCCGAATACGGTAGTTCTTTGAAGTATTTTGGTAGAGGGTCAATAAGTATTGATACACACCAAATATTAAAGCTCTAGGCCTTATTGTGTGGGAGAAGATTTTCAAAGAAGTTCTTCTTTATTTATATGTAAAATCAGGGATCCCACAGAATTGGGCTAATTCTCAGATTGCGGCAATTCTCTGAAGTATTTTGGTAGTGAGTCAGACGGTATTGATACATACTAAATATCAAAGATCTAGGCCTTATGGTTTAGAATATTTACAAATAATTTCTTCTTTATTCCTATTTAAGATCCGGGATCGCACAAATGGGGGCTAATTTTCAGAGTATGGTAATTCTTTGAAGTATTTTGGTAGTGGGTCATTAGATGATGCTATATATCAAATATCAAAGCTCTAGGTCATATCGTTTGGGAGGAGAAGTTTTTCCTCAAGCTTAATCACTTGTTTGCAATTACAACCATGACCTAAGGCTCATTTCTGATAAGTTTGGTTGGAATGCCATTGTTGGTTTAGGAAAAAATTCTTTTTGTAAATGTGAACGGACAGACGATGACTGATCAAAATACCTCTCTCAGAGCACTTCGTGCTCAGGTCAGCAAAAAATTGTTGACGCCGCATGACGGACAATGGACACGGAATGATCTAAAAAGCTCCCATTGAGCGTGGTGAGCCAAGGTGAGCTAAAATTGATAGAGAATTGCCTAAAGTTAACCCAACTTGCTATTTATCTCAAATAAAAATTTTACGCATTTACAGAGATTTTTAAAGATGTTTCAAAAATATTTGTTAAAAGCTGATTACAACAGGGCTATAGCGATTGAAAGATCCATGATTGAAAGATCTATGATCGCACCCCTGACCTCCAATAATACCGCTTGTTTAGTTTAAATTGAGTTTAAAGCCACTTTTAGCAGTATTTCAGTCATATCACAGTGGCCGGAGCACCTAACCATGGATTTCTGATATTCTTCACACTAGTACTACCACTATATCCTTTCCGAGCCTCCAGCTGCTCACCCAACTTAGGTTTACGATTGACGACCCATTGATAGGAGACAGAAAGGCCATTTGCCGCGACCGAGGATTAAATCCGGGACCTTGTGTAGAGAGTGCGAGGCTAGGGCTCAAATAATACAGTTTGACTATGATATCAAATAACGTTTATACGGTGAGTTGGCGACATGAATGTCGTAATTACAGCTTACATAAGTTGTAATTATGTTGATAAAGTCGCCAATGCATTAAAAACGCTCAACATAATGTAGGAGGTCGATCATTCACTACATGTGTACATGAAAGATATGATTGGTCAATTGTCGTATGACATTGGTCATTTGTCATTTATTCAGTTTTTTATAAGAGATCTAAAATTCACTTTCTTTAGAGATGAATGCCTCCTTGGACCGGCAGAGACGCGGGAATGTTGGCAGGAAAAAACACAAACAACATTTGATCTGGATTGCTCCCAATTTAATAATGACCATTTAAAGGATTTGACAAAACCAGATGGACAAACATGGAGGGGCAAATTATAGAATTATGATATTAACCCTTTCCTGTTCAATCCCTGGTTTTTACGTCCCTATAATATAATACATTAGAAAACATTGTGGGAAAAGAAGAAATTGCTTGTAACAAGCAATTTCTTCTTTTCCCACAATATTTTCTACCCTTTAGGTTGGTTACTTTTCAAATTACACTCACTCACAGTTGTCGTCTGCAACTTCTTTCAAATTGAACAAGTCTATAATAATGAAAAACAGGAAAGGGTTAACCCAATCCAACACTCTTTCCCGCATTTTTACGACCCTCAAGAAAAAGTGCTTCGGAAAAACACTGTGGAAATTGAAGAATTTACTTACAACAAGCATTTTCTTCATTTTCCTGGGTGTTTTCTACCAAGAAATTTGAAAAAAAAATCACGACTTTAACTTGTCACTTGAAACTCATTTTAATTTGGACCAGTTTAAAATTTTGTTTTCTGGTTATGGGTTAATCATACTACAGTTTTCTTAATCTTTTGGAAAGTGAAAAATGTTTATTGAGATAACTGTTCCATAAACTTGCTCAATTCAGTGTCAGTGGGTGACCAATTAAGAGATGAAGAGAATATGTTTTGCTTTCATGGAGGTATGAACCGAAAAAACTAATCACACTATATGAATACGTGTGATTAGGACTTCGGGTTCATACCTCCATGAAAACAAAAAATATTCTCTTCATTTCTTATGATTTAATAGCATCGAGCGAATAAAACAAAAGCTTTACTAATTTTTGATACCATTTTGTGTGGGACTATTTTGTGCGGAAGCATACAAAATAGCTGCATGCACAAAATTTTGTTCGTGGAAGTATGAATAATTTTTTTCGACCAATCAGATCGCTCATTTTTGATAGACGAAACTAAACATTAAATTATTAAGTGATAACTTTAGTAAATCTGTACTTACAATATTTAGGTCACATTCTCCTTCACTGATGCCGTATTTCAACAATGGATTAACCCATCCTCTTATCTAAAACAATTTCTTCATTGTCCATATTGTTTTTTCTAAGAAAAGAATTTTTAACTTTCATCATCTGAAATCTGTCGTCTTTAAATTTAGATGAGTTTTTTTTTGCGTTTGACCTTGGTATGTGGCCTTGACCTTATCACATGACCTTGCCAAGAGGAAATGCATATTATGGAGATGTATCATCATGCCAAATATGAGCATTGTATCTTGAATAGGCTGGTAGAAATTGGCAATGTTAATTTTTTTGGTTAAGTTTTGCAGACAGACAGACGGACAGAGGGACAACGTTAAAACAATATGCCCGATCTTTGGATGCAGGCATAAAAATTGTTATCCACAATGTGTTGTATCATTCATATATACTCTATCACTGCAATAAGATATCATTCAATTACAATCTATCACTGTAATATGGTATCATACTGATACACTCTATCACTGTAACATGGTAGCACATAATTACACTATATCACCGTAATATTGTATCATTCAGATACACTCTATCACTGTAATATGGCAATCATTCAGATACACTCTATCACTGTAATATGGCATCATTCAGTTACAAACTACCACTGTAACATGTTATCAATACACTTTATCACTGTAATATGGTATACTGATACACTGTAATATGGCATTATTCAGTTACAATCTATTGCTGCAATATGGTGTTATTTAAATACACTCTATCACTGTAATATGGTATCAATCAGATAGTCTATCACTGTAACATGATATTACACATTTACACTCTGTCACTAACTTGGTATCTTGCAAATACACTATTACTGTAACATTGTAAAGCTTCTGACAAAGTTCTAAAGGAGTGTATTTGGACAATCAAAAAGGTTTAATTTTAAATGTCATATCAACATGACCTTACTATGACCTGTAATTGACCAATTACTGGCCCCACCCACTTACTCAATTGGCTCACCCATTGACTCTGACAGGAAGTTTCCGCTTCAATATTCAAGGCATTACTTTGCAAAATTTATAGCTACCAACCAACCATCCATTAGACCTTTTTTACATGCTACTGGCCACAAATTTTGAATATTAAAGCTGTTAAAAATCAAAGCGGAACTTCCTTTTAGAGTAATGAGCGTGGTCTAGCGAGTCAGTGAACAAGGCCATCAGTTGGTCAATTCTCTACAATAAATAATTACAATTTGCCCCTCCATAAAGATGAAAGTACATCAAAATGTAACAATAATTAAATAAATGATATAATTCTTAATAATATTAATAAACAATCACAAATAACACAGTAACAAACAAGCAGACATAACAAGCAAACTTATCAATCTATCTAATTTCAAACCGGCTTCTAGATAAGAAGAAATGACATAACCAGACAGCACAATTTGAGATGGGCCTCTCAATATGAAAGCTTTAGAAAACATTGAGGAAAACGAAGAAATGAAGAAATTGTTTGTTACAAGCAATTTCTTCATTATCCACACTTTTTTCTTCTACCCAAATAGACAAAGATTTTAAAGATTTCATCAACTTTAAATTATCATCTGCAACTTCTTTGAATATGGATTGGTCTAAATTTTTATATTGTAGGAATGGGTTAAACCTTTCTACAGAAATACCAAAATTTTAGACTGGTCTTAATTCAAAAAAGTTGAGACTACCTTTTCGAATTGATGAAATTATAGAAATCTTTGCCTTTCTGGGTAGAGAGATTGTAAGAAATGAAGAAACTGCTAGTTACAATAATTTCTTCATTTTCCACAATGTTTTACCAAGCTTTTGTCTTGAGGGGCATAAAAGAGCAGGATTGTGTAGGAATGGATTTAGGAACAAAAGCCTTACTGCTTTCTATAAATAAAGATATCTGGATATGATATAGCTTCGTTAGCTCGATATTCATAATTCAAACCACACAATCAGAACAACCTGTCCATAAAGAGGATTAATTTCAATACTGTTCTAAGTGTCTGTACATTGTATGCAAACTTAGAAAAGTATCGCAATTAACCCATGATATCTCAACTTCTGTTTCACAAACTAAGCACAAAATTCAACATTCATACAAGCGAAATTAGCATGTATGGTGTCCAAAAAGGGCTTTATTTTAAAAAGATAGTGATATTCTCTACAATTTATTTTTGATTGGGAATAATTATTTTTCACTGTTAAGACTTCATAAAAGCCTGTTAAAATTGTTGGAGGAACTAAGCACATAAGGAAATGTTTCAAATACTCAACCAATAGAAATTTGAGTTTTAATGGTTTTTTCCTACTGGTATTCCTTGTAAAAACAGCAAATTTGCATATTGTAAATGTTATTTTCATATAAATAAGTTAGTTGAATATTTATCGCCGAAATGGGACACCATACTTTTCAAAATGTACATAATCAGCCATTATCTTTTAGAAGCAAAATTGATGAATACCAGCCGTGGATCAAAGAATCAACCAATCAAATAATTCATTCAGAACGGAAGGGAAATCTGAACTCCAAGATTGGCCAACATATATGTGAGGCATTTTTCATATTGGTTTAGCAACTTAAACTAAATAAATACAGCTTATTCAAGCAGTAGTTACGACATTTAGGTTCCCAACCATCAATATTACCTTCTTGTTACATGTCACTGGCAATAGATCTTGCAAAATAACAACATTTAAAATCAAAATGGAACTTCCTGTAGGAGCAGAATCAGTAGGCGTGGCCAGCAGAATCAGTGGGTGAGGCCTGCAATCAATCAATTATGCTTAAGTTAAAGCACTCAACAGTCACACAATGCTAAACAATCAATGACACTGGAATATAGACTCTTCATCAGATCACAAAATTTTAGACTTGTCCAAATTGAAAGGTTTCTGACAAAAATTAACACATTCTCACACAGTGACACTTTTTTACACCCTTCAAGAAAAATAATAGAGAAAAAATTGTGTAAAATGAAGAAATTGCTTGTACCAAGCAATTTCTTCATTTTACACAATATTTTCTATCCAGAAAGTTGAAGAAATTTAAAATTTAAACTTTAAAATTTCGTCTGCAACTCCTTCATTTTGGACCTGTCTAAAATTTTGCCGTCTGGTAATAGGTTAACACATTCCCACACAAAAATTTCTTAGACAAGTCCTAAATGAGAGAAGTTGCATAGTCAATGAAATTCTAGAACTCTTTGTCTTTGGCTGTTGAAAACATCGTGGATATAATAAAATTGCTAGCAAGAAGCAATTTCTTCATTGTCCACAATATTTTCCAAAGTTTTTTTCTTGGGATTGGGCTAACAAGAGAACAACCTGCAAATGGCCAATGCTTGGCTGCATAACGCTTGATAGTGAGTAAAACGTTAACAAGTTGAAAATGGGGGTACCTTGTTCAGGGTTGTCCAATACAATTCTTGGACCCCGCCCACAGCGTTATAATGGAGTTGCAGTGTATGTTGGTATAGATTGCTCTTTTGAAAGTTGACATACATGTATATTCTGAGTTCAAGTGAATGTGTTCAGTATTACAAGAGATATTACAAAATAATTTAATTGTTAGTTTCGTCTATCAAAAACGAGCGATCTGATTGGTCGAAAAATTTAATTCATACTTCCATGAACAAAATTTTGAGTACGCAGCCATTTTGAATGCTTCCGCACAAAATAGTTCACTACAAAAAGGTATCAAAATTTGTTAAGTTGTTGCATTTTTCGCTCGATGCTATTGAATTATAAGAAATAAAGATAATATTTTTTGCTTATTCATACAGTGTGATTAGGTTTTTCGGTTCATACCTCCATGAAAACAAAAAATATTCTCTTCATCTCTTAAATGTCAAAGTTTTCGGACAATGCAGACACCAAGGATATCTGGCTAAGAATTACTTCTGGTTTTCTCCAAAAAAAATACAGCCACTAAAAATTTGGGTTTTCCGACACAAATGCAATTTTACAAATTGTTAGAAATGGAGAAACTGCTGGAAACATATGATTTCTCCTTTTCAAACAATACTTTTCCTAAGTATAGTTCTTAAAAGGTATTAAAAAAGGGAATATGTTGCAATGGCTTAAATCCCTCTATTTCTGACCAATCATAACGTTTTACCAGGTGACAAAATTCTAGACTGGCCCAAAGTGGAAGAAGTTGCAGACTAAAATTAAAATTTGGAGAAAATAGAAAAATAAGCAGCAATTCGGACAGAAGACATTATGGTAAATTGAAGAAATGCTTGTATGAAGCAATTTCTCTTTATCTTACAAGTTTTCGAAACCTATCTTCAGGAGTTTGTCAAATTATAGAATTTTGGTATATAATCCCTTCTAAAGACCTCTCTAGCACTTGAACTTCCCAATGCATTTCTGTATCATAGCACCATGCTATTTAAGAATTAATCCATTCCCACAAAACAGAATTCAAGACTGGTCCAAATTAAGAGAAGCTGCAGACGACAATTTCAAGTTGATGGAATTTTCAAATTTTCTTTATTTTGGATAGCAACATTATAGATAATGAAGAAATTGCTTGATACAAGCACTTTCTTCATATTCCACAATGTTTTTCTTGCTGGGTGTAAAAAGGAGGGATTGTGTAAGATGGGTTAAATTCTAATGGCTTTATAAATAAACTTTGCAATAAAAATAAAGTGTCATAAAGAATAAAAAATTTGATAACAAGACGATGTCTGACGCTCAGCTGTTGAGTGATCAAAAGTGAAAAACAAGAGGACCATGATGGTCCTAAATGGCTCACCTGTATTATCTGCTGTTAGAAAAATGCAACTAGAGCCAAATAACTATAACAAGTTTCATGAAAATTCAGCCAAAACTGTGGCTTCTATATTGTAAACAAAGAAATTGTCATTATGGCCCCTTTTCCTGTGACCTACAAATTATCCTGACCAAGTTTCATGAAGATTGAGCCAAAATTGTGGCCTCTAGAGTGTAAACAAAGAAATTGTCATTATGGCCCCTTTTCTTGTGTTTTCCCATAGAACCTTCCCATAATCTATAAGGTTCATCTTTATGACCTACCAATTATCCTGACCAAGTTTCACAATGATTGATGTCATTAAGCCCCCCTTTTCCTGTGTTTTCCAATAGAACCCTCCAATAATCAACAAGGTGCATCCTTGTGACGTAACCTTTATTCTGGGCAAGTTTCATGGAGATTGAGCCAAAATTGTGGCCTCTAGAGAGTAAACAAAGAAATTGTCATTAAGGCCCCTTTTCCTGTGTTTTCCATAGAACCTTCTGTTAATAAGTAGGGTGCATCCTTATGACCTAATAATTATTCTTGTCAAGTTTTATGAAGATTGATATTGTTTGTTTGTTTGAATGGGGTTTTACGCCGCTTTCAACAATCTTTCAGTTATATCTCGGCGGCTGGAGCACCTAACAATGGAATCCTGGTATTTTTCACACCAGTACTACCATTACATCCTTTCCTAGCCTCCAGCTGCTATCCCACATAGGTCTACGATTATCAACCCATTGGTGAGAGACAAATAGTCAGAAAGGATGAGTGCCGCCGTTGGGGATTGAACCTGGGACCTCTAGATTGACAGTACAATGCGCTACCAACTGCGCTATGACGGCGGCTTTATGAAGATTGAACCACGATTGTGGCCTCTAGAGTGTAAACAAAGAAATTGTCATTAAGCCCCTTTTCCAGTGTTTTCCAATATATCCCTCCCATAATCAATAGGATTCAACTTCATAACCAAATGATTATTCTGGACAAGTTTCCTGAAGATTGAGCCAAAATTGTGGCCTCTAGAGTGTAAAGAAATTGTTATTAAGGCCCCTTTTCCTTTTTTTTCCATTAGAACCCTCCCATAATCAATAGGGTTTACCCTTTTTACCTAACAATTATTCTGGGCAAGTTTCATGAAAATTGAGCCCAAATTGTTGCCTCTAGAGTGTAAACAAAGAAAATGTGATTAAGGCCCCTTTTCCTGTGTTTTCCAATAGATCCCTCCCATAATCAACAGGGTTTCATGCTCATGACCTAACAATTATTCTGACCAAGTTTCATCAAGATTCAGTCGGCACTGTGGCCTCTAGAGTGTAAACACTTCAATTGTTGACGCTGTACGACACAGGACGGACGACAGACATTCAACAATCACAAAAGCTCATCATGAGCACTTTGTGCTCAGGTGAGCTAAAAATTGAAATAATTTGAACGGCACAATTCAAACAATCAAAGGACTAAAGGTCCTGAAGGTCGCTACGATCCAGACTGAATTATAATTTTATTATTCACAATTATTTGGAATGAAATATCTCTAAAATAGATTGTCACATATATTTATGTTCATATAGTACATATAATGTATATGTACATATAATTATGTTTAATCTTGTCCTGTTTCACAAAAGATTTTGTAAGGATTAATGAAAGTGAAAATTGATTACTTTTGAGAATAAAGGGAAAAAGTTAAAACTTGTATGGCTAAATAATTCAATCTTTAGTTTCGTCTATCAAAAACGAGCGTTCTAATTGGTCGAAAAAAAATTGAGCATGCAGCGAAGTTAATTACTCCATGAAAACAAAAAATATTCTCTTCATCTCTTAAATAAATTGTATTTAGTGGAGGCTCTTAGTTTTCAATATAGTATCGTTGTATCATTTCAATTAGAAAACACTGGGGAAAAAGAGAAACTGTCTATTAAAAGTAATTTCTCCTTTTCCAACAAAAGGGCCCTTTTACATGTTGTCAGACAGAATATCTTCAATTTAAAAAGGATTCATTACTGTGATGATAAAAAATATGTGTCAAGATTACTGTTTATGGAGAACTTATCAAAAATGAAGTGAGATTCCATTTGGTTATATTCTCTCTAAAATTGAAGCTAAAAAGGAAGGTAAAAATGGGAAGAAGTTGGTGAGTTACAACTATCTTTTAATTAATGTAACATTATAAATTCTTTAACCTTTCCTGTTTTGCAATCATAGACAGTTCAAATTGAATGGGGCTACAGATGACAATTTAAAGTGGATAATCCAATTCAATTTGAAAACCGGCCATTCTTTCTCCACAATTTTTTCTCCAGCTTTATATCACAGAGACATACCACTAGGATTTGTTTGAATGGGGTTTTACGCCGCTTTCAACAATCTTTCAGTTATATCGCGGCAGCTGAAGCACCTAACAATGGCTTCCTGGTATTTCTCACACCAGTACCACCATCACATCCTTTCCTAGCCTCCAGCTGCTATCCCACATAGGTCTATGATTATCGACCCATTGGTGGGAGACAAATAGTCGGAAAGGATGAGTGCCGCTGTCGGGGATAGAACCCGGGACCTCTACATTGACAGTCTGACGCGCTACCAACTGCACTATGACGGCGGCTCATACCACTAGGAACTGAACAGGAAATGGTTAAATAGGTATCATTTAGAAAAGACTATTTATTAAAATTCAAATAAAGGGGCAGTAACCAGTTTACTTTAATTTATCTCCCTTTTACCATAAATTGTATTGGGAAAAGTTTGTTCTGCAAAATTAGTACACATGAAAAGTGTTGAAAAGATATTATCAAGAGTAAAACATGTATGTTTATTTTTTGTAATCATTGGTTCAAATAATATAAATAGAGCTAACAGTTAGAATAAACCACTACTAACACCCTTATTCACCTTAACTCAACAGACCACATCCAGAACACACCCACATGACTACAAAATGTCAGCCAAACTGACGTTTGGCGACATAAAAATGCATTTAGAGTAAGGTTCCTTGACAGTAGATTGCCTTTTCGATATTCAACACTATTTTCCACCGTAAGGACAATACCTTCAGTAAAATCAGACATATAGCAAAATATCACTTTTGGTAAAGATTAACCAATTCCCACACAATGATGCTTTACACGCCCCCCTAGAAAATTATTTGGGGAATCAAAGCAATTTCTTCATTTTCTGCAGTGCTTCTACCCAGGAAGTTGAAATATCTAGAATTTCAAAGTCTTTTAATTGTCGTCTGCAACTCCTTTCAATTTGGACCAGTCTAAAATTTTGTGTCTGGTAATGGGTTAAAATTGTGATGCAAATGCCAACTACTCAGATTCTTCTCTGACAGCAGCCAAACTTAAATTTAAAATGTCGTACAAAATTAAATGACGCATCTACAATCATGGATGGAGTATTCTTTCTCATCTTTTAACTCAGTCATAACTATTGCACCGAAAGAAAAATTGCTCTTTCACAAGGGAAGTCACTCACACAGTAAAATAAAATCCTATGATTATCTCCCCTGTTGTTAGGAAATCACCTCCTCCTTAATTTTGATTGGACACTGCAGCTGTTGTTGTTCTGAGTGACCTTGAGCTAGGTTCAGTGGAAGTTCTTCATTGTTTTCTCTGGAAAAAATTAGACAAAAGTTTACAAACCCTGGCAGATGAGACGATTCAAATGAGTACCCACAACAAAGGGTTCCTTGAGAGATAAGGGTTTTATAATACCATTATTCCCTCTTATCTAGACCTCTGTAAAATATTGAAAGAACACTTGCAAAGCCAACTAGCCTCAGACAATGTTGTTCAACTGAGATTTCAAACAACATTATATCTTAACCCTTGTCATGCTGCAGTCTGATCTTAGTCTCCGCCTCTTGCTTGTCCCTTTTAAGCCAGATTTGTTTAATAGAAGAATTTTAAGAATTAGAAACCCACAAAAATTGTATCCAGTACTGTCAGCCCTTTGATTTGATGTAATTCTGTAGAGGATTCTATTCAGCATGCCAAGGGTTAAAATACATGGTCTGGGACAAAAGGCAAATTCTTTGTGGGCTACAATGTTTAACCCATTACCAGATGACAAGAATTTTAGACAGGCCAAAATAGCAGCGATCATCTATGAGGAAAGCAATATATGCGTCACGCACAACACAGTACGCAAATCACAAAAGTTAAATATCAGCAAAAGAAAAAGAATGTTTGAGATCAATATTTTACCCTGTCTAAATCTATCATTTATTATCGTAGTCATTTTTTTATTGACTGCAAGCTCCTTTTGCTTGAAACTTCAGTTTCACATGTCATAGCTTATTTTCCTATCAAACATTTCTATAACCCATTCCAGAACAGCAAAATTTTAGACTGGTCCAAACCAAAAGAGGCTGCAGTCAACAAAACAAAGTTGATTTAAAGCAAACAAGAGTCTTCAGAGACAGATTATGCTCCCCAGAATTTTGAAGTAAGCCCCCTTTTTCTGTGATGCAAATTTCCGACAATATGCAGAAAGTCAGGTGACAAGAAACAGTAACTAGAGGCACTTGATTCACTCCACTAGCCTGAATTTACTCATCATTCCTGAGAAATTTGATTGAAGACCATCCTGCAGTTTGCAGGAACAAGATTTTCAAAATTTCTCTATAAACCATACATGGAGACAAGCCATAATTTTCATCTGAGCCTTTATTTTATAAAGGAATCTGACAAAGAGTCACCAAGGGATCATTTTGTAAAATTCCGTTGAAAATAATAATCATTTGTAATCTGAGAAGATTGTAGGTTTTCACTGTTTACCATGTATGGAAATTAGTCCAATCCTTTTAAAGCAATGTTTACAGCCAATCAATTCTTTTTTTAGCTATCTAAGGGTCAGTACCAAAGGATCATTCTAGTGAAATTTAGTTGAAATCCATCAAATGGTTTCAGAGAAGAGAATTTTCAAAGTTTTCATCATATGTGGAAATTAGCCCCGCCCATTATTGCCATGTTTTCATCCAATCTTAATACTTTGAAGGAATCTAATAAAGGATCACCCAAGGATCATTTCTATGAAATTGGTTGAATTCTGGTTAGTACTTTCTGAGGAGAAGATTTTTAAAGTAAAAGTTTATGGTATGACGGACACACGACGGACACCATACCATGACAATAGCTTGCTGGCTTTCAGCCAGAAGAGCTAAAAATTTCAGTCAAATTTGTCCGTAGGTTTGTTAACAAGATGTAAATATGGATGGACAGAGAAGATAACAATATACATCATCCTTCAGTGGTATATAAAAAATATTATGACTTACAGTCTTTGTTGTTGTCCATTTCCATAGACCATCTGCTGCATTCCAGCCAAATGCTGGTTAAAGTGGGCCCCAACATTGGACTGATGGCCAAACATTGGCCGGTACATCCCCATCTGAGGAGCCACGGTTGTCTGGGATTCAAACCCAGGATGTGTCAGTTGATACCCTGGTGGTAATATAGCTGGACCACTGTGATAGGTCAGGAAGTCGCCTGCGACATTCCCATTTCTCACGATCTTATCATTGTCATTTTCATATTTAATGTTTTTGTCAATGTTTGGATACGGATTTGCTAGTTTTTCCTTTAGATGTGGATGTTGGTTACTTGGCCGAAGTGGCTGACAATTGGCAAGATATTGCTGATCGGCAAATTTGTTTCCAGGGCTTGTATTTTTCCGTAAAATGCTTTCTAAATGGCGATGGTTCCCCACTATTGAATTACACCCATTAGGACTGGAACCAGCTGCCATGACGCTCATTGTGGCCATATCAGTGGGATGGACCTTCGCAAACATCGTATGTGGAACGTTCAGAACAACATTACCATTATGACCAACATCCTTTTCAGATTCAGACATTTCGTAGCAAGATTTCTGCTGATAATTCTGTGAATTTTGCTGCAGTTGTTGTTGTAGTATGAGGGTCTGCTGAGGGGTCCTTTGTAATGATGGCGATGAAGCTGCTACAACCGGATATGACATCTGCACAGCAGGTTTGAACTGCGGACCCGAATTTAGCTGTGCTAACAATTGTGGATGAGCCTCGACAGCAGACTTGCGTGACTTTTCATGTTTGATTTTGACGTTATTTGAAGTATTAGAATTGTTCATTTCCTCACTTATTTCACTCTCCATAGCTTCAAGATGATCTTGAATACTCAAATTTTCCAATTTAGCTGTCTCTTCCTGTCCTGAAAACTCAGCTATCATATGTTTACGCATTTTGTCAAACTTTTTGTGATACAAATCCTCACTTTTAACCTCCACTTCAGGAGAATTTCTAGCTGATCCATAAGGAGATTTCGATCGATCAGACATCATGTTCGTTGACAACTGCTCCTGTCCAAGAATGTTGTGATGTTCATCATTTGGCCCGGTAACAGACACTTTAGGTGGCTCCATTTGGGAAGCATTCCAAATATTCAATTGTGGTACCTGTTCAAAAGCACTACCTCCACTTCCGACATGGTGGCCCTGAAAATGTAAATTTTTAGAAAGATTGTTAAAAGTGAATTGAATGCAAAAAGAATGGTCTCAAAACTCATTCAATTCAAATATCTAAAAAAGATTACAACTATCACGGGTCAACTAGTTTTGAATTTCAAGTATGAGTCTGTAGTGGAAAGCAATTTTTCCTTTTTTTGCAATAATTTTAACCATATTACGCAATCATTTGAATTGTCCTATACCAGCTTTTTTTCCATTTGGATCAGTCTATTATTACCTCATTTTTTCCATGGTTTAACACATTCCCCAACTTTCTGACACCCCTCAAGAAAAACAATTGGGAAAACATTGAGTAAAATGAAGAAATTGCTTTAACAAGCAATATTGTCATTTTATAGAATGTTTTCTACCTAGAATGCTGAAAAAATCTAAAATTTCATAAACTTTCAATTGTTGTCTGCAACGTCTTTCAATTTGGACCAGTCTAAAATGTTGCTGTCTGGTAATGGGTCAACAATAAGTTACATTCCAACTCTATCCTACTTTTTTTACGCCTCAAGAAAAAAATTAGTGTGAAAATGAAGAATTTGCTTTTTACAAGCAATTTCTTCATTATCCATAATGTTCTCTATCCAAAAGGGCAATTATTTTTAGAACTGATTTGTATGCTTCCGCACAAAATAGGTCCATCCAAAGAGATGTCAAAATTTGTAAAGTTTTTGCTTTTTTTTTTCTCGATGCTATCAAATTATAAGAAATGAAGAGAATATTTTTTATTTTTATTAATGTATGAACAGAAAAAATAACAAATCACACTTATATATGAATCCGCTTTGCGTATTCATACAGTATGATTAGTTTTTTGGTTCATACCTCCTTGAAAACAAAAAATATTCTCTTCATCTCTAAAACAAATTGAAATATATTTCCGCAAATACTGCATTTGGGCAAAAATCTAAAAGACAATATCAGCCTCCTGTAGTATAAGACATTGGGATGTATATGATATCAAGCCAACCAAAATTAGCAAATTCTCACACTATCCAGCTTTGCAAACACTCTCAAGAAAAGAGTTCAGGAAAAAAAATGTGGAAAATGAAGAAATTGCATTGCACCCTTCTTTTTTACCCATAGAGACAGAAATTTTTAGACTTCTACATATTTTAAACTGACCTCTGAACTTTCTTTAAATTTGGACAGTCTAAATGGTTTGATCGAAATTACCTTGTTAGGGTCTTCATTAGCCAAAGGTGATCTCTGTTTATCAAACTTTCTAAACATGGGATCCGGGATCTGAGACAAATAGCCTGGATGCCTGTCCACCAATAGAGATTTTTTCTTCGCATGTAAATTGTGTGATGCTCCCACACTACCTCGTCTCATATCTGCTGTCATTCGAAAGTGATGTCCGTCTGGAGTTGAGAGAAAATCAGCATCAGGATTTGGATAGAGTCGACTTTGAGCAGCACGACCCTCGGAGTTAAGATGGAAACTTGAACATCTTGGTCTCATTTGAGGCCCAAAGTCGTCTGTTCCCATTGACCCAGATCTTGGACGTGGAGAGTTCGGGGATGAAGGAAATGGCTGTAGTAGATCTTTATGAAATGACGGACTAGTTCGGGTACTTGAAGGGTTGGAATCAGGAGTTGCTATTGGAATGAAGTCTCGATTTGTGTTCATCAATGCGTACTGTTCCTCTAAAATCGGAACAGGAGAAGATGCTGCCGAATTACTAACTGACCCAGGCATGCTGTTTACTTGGGCCCGTTTTTCTAATCTATCGCTCAACTTGCTGACCATCTTTGAGATATATTCACGATCCATGGTATATCTACGTCTACTGCTCTCTTCAATTGTGTGTAATCTAGGTCGTGATATTTGTGAGTCGCGGTCTAATGTGTGACATCGTCGTCTAGGTTGTTCTGGTAGCATGCCATAGTAACCAGTATTATCTTCACGATAGAATGTTCCATATGGTGTCTTCAATACAACCTGTTGTTGACCGTGTGGAGCTCCGTCCACCGGGAGTCGATTTGATACCTGGCCAAGGGAGCCATTACTGTCGTAGATAGAGGATGTATCCATAGTTGAGCCGGAGGCGTACGTAATTGAGGAGGATGTGTCCGATGGCGTAGAGCGCTCAGATCTGGAACATAACAATAAATATTTGTATAAAATATTCATATCTGGAACATAACAATAGAATATTCCCACGCAATCCAATTTTTGATGCCCCTAAACCCATTGCCAGATGGAAATTTTTTAGACTGGTCCTAATTCAAAGGAGTTGCAGACGATAATTTAAAGCTTATCAAATTTTAGATTTTCCTTATTTTACACTATGTTTTCCCGATTGTTTTTCTTGGGGGGCATCAGGAATGGGTAAGAAAAAGGCTTTTGAAAAGGAAAAAATTGCTTGTAGTACAAGCAATTACTTTATTATCCAGTATGTTTTCGACCCCAAAATATAAATATTTTTAAATTTCATGAACATGAAATTGTTGTCTGCAACTTATCTCAATTCGGCCTTCTCAAATTTTCTCAAATGGTAATGGGCTAGAATATAGAAGATACTTGTTGGCTTTATCATAATTAGAGAAATCTTCACTATGGTTGTGAAAATAAGCTTGTATTGGATTAAAGCTGTGCAAGAAATTTTTTATACCTTATGTGACTGAAGGTCGAGTGAAATAAAAATATTTTTAAACAGCGAAATTCCAGCACGAGGTTTTGCGTCACTAGTACATAATAGTATCTCTTATACAAAATTTAGACAAAATAAAGGTAAAATGAGCTTGCAAAAATAGTCCAAATTCAACCTTATCTCACCTGAGTCCAAAGAGCACAAAAACAAATAAAAGTCCACCAGATTATGCTACATACTAAATATCAAAGCTCTAAGCCTTTTAGTTTGGGAGAAGAAGAGTTATAAATTTTCTTTATATAAGCCATATGTAAAATTTGTGATGTTGAGGAATGGGCTAATTATGACCCTAGGGCCATAATTAATACCATATTGATAGATATCTACCAGATGATACTATATACCAAATATCAAAGCTCTAGGCCTATCTGTTAGAGAGAAGATTTTTAAAGTTTTCAATATACAAGCCTATGTTAAATTTGTGACATCGGGGAATTGGCCGATTTCAATCCTGATGCAAACATTTTTACAATCTTAAAAGAGGTCAACAAGATGATGCTGTATACCAAATATCAAAGTTCTAGCCCCTCCTATTTGGCAGAAGAAGATTTTTACCAATTTCACTATATAAGCCTATGTTAAATTTGTGACATCCAGGAATGAGCTAATTTTAATCCTCAGGCAATAATTTTTACAGTCTTGATAGAGGTCCACCAGATGATGCTGTATACCATATATCAAAGTTCTAGGCCCTCCTGTTTGGGACCTCCTGTTTGGGAGAAGAAGATTTTTACAAATTTCACCATACAAGCCCTTTGTGAAACTTGTGACGTCTGGGAATGGGCTAATTCTGTCTCTTGGCCATGATTGATACAATCTTGATAGAAATTCACCAGATGATGCTACATATCAAATATAAAAGCTCTAGGCCCTCTAGCTTGGGAGAAGATCTTTGAAATTTTCACTATATAAGCCTATATTAAACTTGTGACATCCAGGAATGGGCTAATTTTGACCCTGGGGTTATAACTTATACAATATTGATAGAGGTCAATTAGATGATGCCACAAACCAAATATCAGAGCTGCAGGTTTTTTGGTTTAGTAGAAAAAGATTTTCAAAGTTGTCACTATGTAAGCTTATGTACCCTCCCACCTTTGCCCCCCCCCCCCCCCAGCACGGCCATTTCTTGACAGATTTTTTTTCCTTGTACAATCTTGATAGTCCTTGCCCCAAAGGCTCTAAATACCAAATGTGAATCTAATCTGACAGCCAGCTCATGACGAGAAGATTTTTGAAGATGTACCCTTTTTGGCCCCTTATGGAGCCCAAAGGGGAGATAACTCAATAACATGTACAAATCTGAAGCGCCTTCCCATAAGGATGCTCTCTGCCAAGTTTGGTTAAAAACCATTCAAGGGTTCTTAAGAAGTCGAAAATGTAAAAGTTAACGCGCGACGCACAACGACGGACAAAAATGATCGCAATAGGTCACCATGACCTTCAGTCAGGTGACCTAAAAAGTCTTTTCATACTTGTATGAAAATCAAAGGGCTAAAAGCTCTGAAAGTACTAATTTTTGATCAACAATATTTTGAACTTTTCATTTTATAATCAAATGCAACTTATAAGGCAAAAACAGGTATTGTATATTAAGATCAGACTGCATTTATGTGCAGGCTGATCTTTGTCTATACCTCCTGCAATTACAGGAGTATCCCGGGTTCAGCATGACAAGGGTTAATATAATTTTAGTAACCTTTGATCTCAGCAGACATAATTTTTACTGGTATAAGCACATCATAAAACACTTCCGATATAAGTCATGGTACAATATGGATTTTTACTATTGAGTATGACTTTGCTCACATACTATGCAAGTATTTAAATCCCTGTCATGCTGAACATGGAATATTCCTGTTTTGGTACGAAGCATAGACAATGATCAGACTTCACATATGTGCAGTCTGATCATAGTCTACACCACCTGTTCAGTGTTACCGCCAGAGCGCGTTTTTTCTGCATTTTCGACGCAAATAAATTGTCGGCGATGCAAAAAAATTCACCAAGTGCGTTTTTTGTGACACAACCTAAATTGACTTTGAAATACAAATTTTGTATGATGTATTTGATGGCATTGAATGATCTTTGAGCTAACCTGTACAAAACAAGTCCTTTTTACTACCAGGGAACGGCTTAAATTGAGATCCCATATTGTTCCATTTATACTGGTTGTTTATTTTACGGCTTCCCGAGCCCAGAATAATTATATAGAAAACGAACTTCTAGTTGGATTGTATTTTCAACTCATTTTAATGGAAGGAATCATTTTGAACTACAATTCAAATCATGTTAAATTTAATGTTAAAACTGCGCCATCAATACTTTTCCCTCTACTTATAATCGTCTGGGCAACCTGGACGCTTTTGTAAACAGACGAAATTACATAATTATGGCAGACAAACCAAAACCAAAAAAAAGGCTTGCAGATTTTTTGCTGTCCCCAAATCTAATGAAAGTCCTAGCACTAGTAAAGATTCGTCAAATGTAATTAGAATTTGTTTATTTCTTTTATTCCAAGTAATTTGATCATTCTGTCCCTAGATACCTTCAGAAAAATTGTTTGAAAGTTTGATTTTACAAAGTTTCATTTACAAAAGTGACCCTCTAAAATTCTAAATGATCCCCAGAAATGAGGACAGGGGGTCACAAATGACCCTTAAAAAATTGATCCTGGCAGAAACACTGCTTGTTTATACCTTACAGCCAAATTTGTTTATAATTATTAATTTTCAAAAGAAATATTTATCCAAAATCAAGCTATCTGGTGCTTCCTGGCCTTTGACTTTTAGTGAAATTTTTGTCATGGTTTTTATTCATCATGACAGGGGTTAAAAGGAAAATAAATTCACACATCACAAGATTGGTTGATCTTTAGATTGATCTTTCAAAGAATGAATAGCTAATGAATAACAGTGAAATATATAGGGAATATTAGGCCATGATTATGATACAACATCTTGTATTTGCTTTGAGCTACAAAAGAATATTTTGATATTTCAGGAGACTGAAGATGGCGTAGAATATCAATTTTTTTTTCAACAGCCAGGCATATGTGGTATGTATATATTTTACTAGAAATATATATAGGTATATAACATATATATTACCTAACTTCTGTTTGAGAATCATGCATTTCTACAGTTTCTTCAGCTTTCTCTGCTCCTGTAAAATCGAATAAGATATGTTTGTTAAACTCGAGCAGCTCAGTCAAATACAAGTAGTTTCTAGCAAAATGTTAGCCCTTGTCATGCTGATTATTTTCTTTTAGACTCAAATTAGCCCTTGTCATGCTGAACCCGGAATAATCCGGTTTTGGCAGGAGGTGTAGACTAAGATCAGACTGCACTTATGTGCAGGCTGATCTTAGTCTACACCTCCTGCTTGTAAATTTCCTGCCAGAGTTGTTTATGAAGTTGATTTCTTAAAGAAATATTGATTTTTGAACAACTTCTATCAGTGCTTTCAGTCCTTTGATTTGGGAGCATTTCAGAAAGGTAATTTATACAGCATGACAAGGGTTAAATTCAAAGGTCAGAAAGCATTGAAAGGCTTGATTGTAGTTCTTTTGAATAACAGAAAACGCTGACTTAGAAGGCTAAAAAAGGTGGTGTAGAATAAGATTAGACAGCACATATGTGCAGGCTGATCTTTGCCTATACCTACTGCCAAAATATGAATATTCCAGGTTCAGCATGACAAGGGTTAAGTTCTGTGATAAGTTATCAAGAGACACTGGTAAGGCATTAGTCTGATAGTATAGTCCTAGTCTGACACTATATATCGATGGTTCAGCGAGAAACATTAATTTTGTAACTGTCTATATGTATATAAGCAGTTACTACTGTTTTGCACTGAACCATCAATATTCTTTCTAAGTGGACCTTCACTGTGGATGTACAGGCTAATCTGAATCTTTACTTGGCACACGTGTAATTTGTTAACCTTTTCCTGTTTCTTGAAATTTTAGACTGGTCCAAATTGAAAGAAGTTGCAGAAGACAATAAAGAATGGATGTTATTTGAAATGAAACCATTGTATGTGGTGGAAAACAATGTGGAAAAAGGAGAAATTGCTTGTTACAAGCAATTTCTTCTTTTTCCACAATGTTTTTTCTTAAGTATAAAATCACAGCGACGTAAAATCCTGGGTTTGTACTGGAAAGGGTTAAAGGGTCAGGCGAAGGATCATTTACAGTTCGTTTCATTTTCGCTTTAGGTGAAGGATCATTTACAGTTCCTTTCATTTTCGCTTTAGGCAAAGGATCATTAAAAGTTCCTTTCATTTTGCATCAGAGTCCTACAAGTCAATATTGTTAGTATCTCAGACAAATGGCCCTGTTTGAGTGCCACATATTGTTACTAGGTTCATCAATTACTTACCAACTTCTTTTTCAGCATGAAGAGCGTTCAGTGTCCGTAAATCAGTAGTTTTCATGAGAAGCTTGGCAAAGAGAGTTGTGTCCTCTTTATGAGTCGTGTTTATCATATTTTGTAGACTTTCAGTCAATTTATTCTGTATCTTCTCAACCGGATCAACCTGTCGCAGTCCTGGACGGTCTATAATTGAAAATTGATTGGATTGGATTAATGCAACTTTGAACAATTTTCAGACAGGTAAAGACAGGTAATTCCCCTAACCATGACTTTCTGTTGTTTCTAACACCAGTGCCACCACAAAATAGACTAGTAGCCACTGCTTGTCCAACTTACTAAAACTACTTATCATTTGAATATTGGTAATAGACAACATATTACAATGAATTTTGTCTTATGTCAGAAAGATTAATAGACAGCTTAGCAGGGGTTTGAACCAAACAATAATAAATTATTAGAATTATAAGTTAAAATTCTCGGTCTTTGGGGAGTAGAAAACATTGAAAAACTGCGTAAAACAAGGAATTATGTCATTATCCTCGATGCTTTCCAGGGCTGTTTTCCTTGGGGGCGTAAAAAACTGAATTGTGTAAGAATGGTTCAATTATATAAGAGAACGATCACACTGATATTACAAACATTCTGGTTGGTTCTGTCTTATTTTCTTACCAGAAATCTTGTGACAAAACTTTACATCCTTTGGTTTGTGAGGATCAGACACAAGACTAAAATGAACAAACAAACAAACAAACCTGGAGAAAGCAGTACCACAGCGGAAAACAGCGCTATTTCATCATCATTTAAAGCTAGCTTATTGAACCGTTCGGCAAAGTCAAACATCGAGTCCAACAGGAATCCAACACTTGTGGTCAGCTAAAAGGTATATTGTACATGATAAAATTGATTAACCCATTACCAGATGGCAAAGTTGTAGACTGGTCCAAATTGAAAGGCCTTGCAGACGACAATTTAAAGTTTATGAAATTCTAGAATTTTTCAACTTTTTGGGTAGAAAAATCATTGAAAAAGAAGAAATTGCTTAATTAGATCAATTTCTTAATTTTCCATGATGTTTTCTCCAATGTTATTTTTTGGGGTCATCAAAAAGCCTTATTGTTTCAGAATGGGTTTACAGAGTCCTTTGGACATTTATACTAATCCAATACCAGATGACATAATCTTAAACTGGTGCAAATGGAAAGAAGTTGCAGATGATAATTTAAATTTCACACATTTTTTTGAAAAGGAATTCATTCAGGATGACAAGTGTTAATAATAATAATAATAGTTTATTTCAATTAGGTTATATTGCCAGTATATAAAATACTCCCCCTGAAAATGTAAGAGTTATAAGGAAAACTCACCCCTGTTGTCTGTCGTCGGAATAGCTTTCCATTAGCAAACATCATAGTACTAGAGTCTGTATCAAATAAGCTTGCCATTCGAACAAGTAACACCTCAAAAGTAGCTGCCTAATATAAGTGGGAAAAATATGAATGTAATGTATATTAAGAGTTTTGAAATACAACAAGAGGGACAAGATGGCCCTAGATTGCTCACTTAACCCTTTCCCGTCTTTTGAAATTTAAGACTGGTCCAAATTGAAAGATGTTGCAGACGCCAATGAAAATTGGATGCAATTTAGAATGAAACCATTGTGTGTGGTAGAAAATATTGTGGGAAAAGGAGAAATTGCATGTACAAGCAATCTCTCCTTTTTCCACAATGTTTTCTCAAATATGAAATCATGGGGGCATAAAATCCTGGTTTTGTAAAGGAAAGGGTTAAAATAACTTCTCAAGCTAATTTATCAACATAAATTTGAAAACAATTAGATATTTTTTACAAATTCAAATAGATAATTACAAAAGGTTGTGATTGGATCAGTATACAACTGCTATTGCCAATAACTACACAAATATTTCCATTATGTTTGAGAAGGATAGAGCCAAAATTGTGACCTCTATAGCGTTAGCAAGGTACTTGTAAATAAGACCCCTTTTCCCTTGATATAGGTCAGAATGTGACTATATCAAATAGAATTCTCTGTCAAGACTATACAAACATTTTCAGCAAGTTTCAGAAAGATTGAGCCCAAATTGTGACCTATAGAGTCGTAAAAACTGAATTAATGACAACTCATGATGGACATTCAGGTATCACACAAGCTCACAATGACCATGTTGTGCTCAGGTAAGATAAAAATCAAATGTCATATTTTGGAAAGAATATTGGCTGTTACACAAGTGTTTTTCACTTTCCCAAATACTATTTCTTGAGGCGTGTCAAGAAGTGTCACTGTGTGGACACAGGTTAAGAGTTTTACCTTTAAAAGTGTAATCTGGTCATCCTGATTCAACAGCAGGAAACCTGGAATCATTTTCGCAAAGTCTACAACAGATCTGATCGCAGGAACGTAAAATTCGGAAAAATCAGCAGCCTCTTGATTATCGTTAGAGTCTTGTCCCGCGTGGGAATTTAGTGGACACGCCTGGAAAAAGAAAATCAATTTTATAAACTGCTCATTGATTATTTCAATATTTGTCAAAATTTCAAGCTATAGGGGATTGAAGCTGATATAGTATTTAGTTTAACTCAGTATAACAATTATTGCTTTTTTTCAAAGCCTTCAGAAACAGGGGACAATTTTGATTTCAAGATAGACAACATTATGGGAAAGGAAGGAATTGCTTGAATATTTTTCTCTACAAGCAATTCCCCAGAAGGTTGACTAAAGCAGGATTGTAGGAATATTGGTTACCCACAACTGCACAATCTTGTATTTCATCATGTTTCAGAAATATTACACTGAGAGATACTTAGAAAAAATGAGAAATTCCACATATCAAGCAATTTATCCTTTTCCAACAATATTTCCCTCCTTCTGACACTAATTTACAGATAGAGACACAGATCAAATATCAATCGAATCATTTTTTTTTTTTTTCAATTTGAACTGGTCTTTATTTTTATCATCAGGTTATGGGTGCTAAAATAATGTTGCCTGTATATGTCTCAACTACAATCACTGGAGCTCCGTGTGTGTGTGTGTTAAATCTAATACATGTACTTTACTTCCAACCCCAAGTTGTGGGTACCCATTGGAATCGTCTTGCCAAGACAATTCCAGTGGGTATGCACAACATAGGGTTTGAGAGACTACTAACATCTCAGATGTTGAAAATCGAAATAACTCCCCCTGAGCCTTACTCACCATATGAGCAGGACAATCTACATAGTCGCTCTGTAGTAAGGCTATCTCTCTCATCAGTTTTACTTTTTCCTGTCCCAGATCGCTCGTCTGACGATGTGCAAGGATCACTGATTGTACAATATCTTGTGAGCTCATCATTGATGACATAACTGAAGTAGCAATCTGTAAATTTGATTTCTGCATCTGTTCTATTATGCGGGCTTTTTCTTTCTTTGGTACGCGTCCAAATCTGACAGCTGAAATATTTGAAGGGCTGTTTGTGATACATAGACTTCCAAGGATTACAGAAAAGAAGATACTTGTAGACCCTCTAATTCAAAGTTTGATTCTCTTAGGACTAGACTCTAATTCTTACTAGTCAACCTCCGTGAATCACTGTTTGTGAGGTCTATGGTCATTTTATGCAATACATAAGTACATGTATTGTGAGGTAAATGGTATTTGGCTCATATAATTTAAAACAATTTCTTCTCTCCTCAATACTGTTCGCACTAATGAAATATAATTGTTTTGAAAACCAGTAATTGACTGGGAAAGGGCAGAACAGGGGGAAATATATGAATCGGATTTGAATGTGAATAACTGCAGGCCAAAAGGACCAAAAGCTTAGGAATTCTGCCAGTCTTCCCTTTAAATTACAGTCCTAGGGCCCGCAGACTGGTGTTAGATTGGACCCCTGACCTGTGATGGAAGGATGAGCACATGAAAGAACCATGTTTTACAGCTATTCTGCTGCTGATATAGCACAGTTGGTAGTGTATCAGACTCCTAATCTTCAATAATGGGGTGACGTAGGTTTGATCCCAGGCACATATCCTTAACAGAGGCTAGGAAAGGATGTAATGGTGGTAATGGTGCCAGATATACCAGGAATCCATTGTTAGTTGTTCCAGACACAACAAAATTACTGAAAAAAATTGTGAAAAGCGGCATTAAACCCCATTCAAACAAACAAATCATAGCCATTCCCTTGAAACAAACTTTTTGAGCATGCAGCCAATGCTCTAACTCTCCATCATGGACTCAACACAACATGCCTATTTTTCACAGAGACATAACAGTATTTTTGGTTATGTAGCACAATAGTTTCATTCCTTTTCATTCCGTAGAGTATATAGGACAAATTTTGTGTGGAAAGGAGAAAGTGCATGTATCTTCTTCCAACATGTTTTCTATCCCATATTTAACCCTTAACTGTACCATCCTTTATTCTAAAGTCTGTGTGATATAATACTTAAGATAACATTATGGAAAAGGAAGAAATTGATTATTACAAGCAAGTTCTTCTTTTCCAAAAATATTTTCTATCACATAAGACATTTACTTTTTCACTTGTACTCACTTTATTATATAAATTGCTACCCCTTTGAATTAGGACAAGTTGAAAATTGTAATAAACAGTAAAGGGTTAATTCATTTTCACATTTTAACATCCACACTTTTGTGTCCATTTGGACCCATCTAGAAATCTAGAAAGTAATGACCTATAGGTTCTTACCGTCTCGTGACATGCCTACAGCGATACATTTCTTTAGTCTGCAGTATTGACACCGGTTACGATTTACACGCATTATGTTACATTGCTGATTCTTTAAACATGGCCTGTACTGAATCTTCTGCTGAATACTACGTCGGAAAAATCCCTGAAATAAGTCAAACAACAACACCATTTATAATTGACCAATTGCTGGCCTCGTCCTCTTACTTTGTTGAAACCGTCCATTGATGCAGAAAGTTCAGCTTTGATTTTAAAAGGTATAATTATGCAAAATTTATGGCCAGCATTCTGACAAGTAATTTCTTCTATTTCCACAAATGTTTTCCTAAGTTTTTTTACTTGAGAAGCGGATGACAGCATGTTTGTGTGGGAATCGGTAAACCCTTTACCAGATGGCAAAAAATCAGAACTGAATTGAGTTGTAGATGAGTTGTAGATGACAATATATTATAAAGTTTGTAAGTGCCAGATAGAGTATGATAGAAAACAATGTGAGAAAAGAATAAATTTACTTGTCACAAGCAATTTCATTTCTTGGTGGTATTCTACAACTATATATTCGCAGCAAATGTCTAAATGTGTGGGAATGGGTAAAATTGTTATTTCTCAACAAAACCCGATGTTTTGGGGACACATTTGAATTGTCACCATTAGTACCCACAAAACAGGGTTTAGAGCAGTATTATTGAAACAGTTCAATCCTGGTCTGGTCAAACAAGAGGACCATGATGGTCCTAAATCGCTCACCTGAGGCATCTGCAAATTACAGTACTTTTTTGTGTAAAAAAGACACAACTTGAGCAAAATAAATAAAACAAATATAAGATTTTGGCTTTGTACAAAACAATCCAGTAATGCTTTAAAATGAAAATGAATGCCTTTGGCTTCATAGTTTAATCGATTACCAAACTATCTCAGAATTTGTCACACTCAGGGAAAAAGGTTTAAAAAAGCATTGTGAGAAAGCAAGCAAATTCTCCATTTCTTTTTAAGCAGAAGAATACTTTCAATGAGATTATGCAATTTTCAATCCCAGGAGCAGAGACATTTTTTATCCTAAGAGCATATTTTCCTTTAACATAGTACAAAATTATTTAGTCATGCTACATACCAAATATGAATGCCCTTCATCTTATATTTCAGAAGGAGAAGACTTTGAAGTTGCTCTAATTGGGTGTTTTCCAAAATTTTTGACCTCTGGGGCAGTGCCATGTTTTATCCCAGGGCTAAGATTTTAGCTAACATAGTAGAGAACCATATGGTTATGCTATAAATCAAATATGAATGCTTTAGACTTTGTTGATTGTGAGGAGAAGACTGTTGAACATGGTCTAATAGAGCATTTTTATGAACTTTGGACACCCAGGGAAGGGATGTTTTTTAACCTACAGGCATAATTTAATCAAAATTGATAGATAACAGCCAGGCTATGCTACACTCAAAATATAAATGCCCTCCGCCTTAAAATGAAGATTTTTTTTCAACATACTCAATTTTTGCGTTTTTCCAAATTTTTGGACCCCGAGTCAGGGCCGTTTTTGACCCTTGGATGAAAACTTTTTGTGATATAGTAAAAAACCATCTAGTTATGCTACATACCAAATATGAATATCCTAGACCTTATAGTTTAAGAGGAGAAGCCATTTGAAATTGCTCTTATTAAGAATTTTTCCAAACTTCGGACCTCAGGGGTGGGGCCATTTTTTACCCCAGAGATTAAATATTTAAAAACTTGGTAGAGAACCATATGATTAAGCTCTTTACAGAATATAAAGGCCTTTGGCCTTGTAGTCTATGAAAAAAACAACATCAAAGATTTACTAAAATTTCCAATTTTCATATGCCGCGGTTACAAGAGTTTTTGACGGAATTAAATTCTTTTAACAACTTTTGAAAAGCTTCAACCAATGAACATTCCTGCAAAGTTTCAGTTTGATTGGCCAAATGGTTTAGGAGGAGTAGATTTTTAAAGATATTTAAAGAATTACTAAAGATTCCCATTTTCATATGCCGCGGCAACCAGAGTTTTTGACGGAATTAAATTCTTTTAACAGCTTTTGAAGAGCTTCACACAATGAACATCCCTGCAGAGTTTCAGCTTGATTGGCCTACTGGTTTAGTAGGAGAAGATTTTTAAAGAAATTGTGGACGGACGGACAGACGGACGGACGGACGACGGACAACGACCGATCACAATAGCTCACCTCGCACTTTGTGCTCAGGTGAGCTAATAAAAAACCTCCATAGAGTTTCATTAAAACTAAAGTGCTGAAGGCACTGAAAGGCATGATTGTAAGTTGATATTTGTTTTGAGAATTCATCTAAAATCAACTCTGGTTGAAACATACCTCCTGCAAAAACAGGAATATTCTAGGCTAAGTATGACTTGAGTTTATTGAAAGTCATAACACCCGCTTTCTTCGTAGCTCTGAATCAATGTTTTGATTGCTTACAGCAATTCGACCAATTGAATAATTGCGCCTGTCAATCAGATAATCAATCAACCAATAAAATAATTCATTTAGACTAGAAGCGAGTTTTGAATTCCGACATTGGCCCCCATTTTTCTTGGCTTGGCAACTTAAACGTCCTAAGTACAGTTTACTCAAAGTGCCAACCTACCATTCAACTTTTTTGTTGCTTGTTACTGGCTATAAATTTGCAAATTAATGCAATTTAAAATCAAAGTGGAACTTCCTATTGGTGTCAATAGGCAGGACCAATAGAGAAAGAGGGTGGGGCCAGCGAATGATCGAATTGTCTTTTATTTTACATTATATAGAAAAATGGACATAGAGAAATTGCCAAAAGATATTTTCACCTTACTTTTAGAGGTCATATTTAGCAAAACAAATACAGGAGACTTTTCAGTAGGGGATAATTTCTCCAAGACAATTTTTAGCACATCTTTATAGTGATAACATTATTAATGTTAAAGCTTTTTGGGAGTGGAATAATAATCCTTGAACACTTAGCTTGAATCCTATCAAAATATTATTTGACATTTGAGCTATTTGGAGTGGAAAGAGAGAAGTACAAGACTAAGCTCAAATACAATCCTAATATCATTTAACCTTTGAGCTTTTCGTGAAAGGAAATAGAGAGAGGTACAAGACTGAGCTCAAATACTCTACAAATATCATTTAACCTTTTTGCTTTTTTAGAGTGGAAAGAGAGAGGTACAAGACAGAGCTAAAATACTCTACGAATATCATTTACCATATGAGCAAATCTTTTGGAGAAAGGAAAGAGAGAGAGAGGTATAAGACTGAGCTCAAATACTCCACGAATATCATTTAATCTTTTAGCTTTTTGAAAGTGCAAAGAGAGAGGTATAATACTTAGCTCACATACTATCCAAATATCATTTAACCTTACACTCTTTTGAGAGTGCAAAGAGAGAGGTATAATACTTAGCTCATATACCAACCAAATATCATTTAACCTTACACTCTTTTGAGAGTGCAAAGAGAGAGGTATAATACTTGGCTCACAAACTATCCAAATATCATTTAACCTTACACTCTTTGGGGAGAGGAAAGAGAGTGGTAAATTACTTAGCTCACATACTATCCAAATATCATTTAACCTTACACTCTTTGGGGAGTGGAAAGAGAGTGGTAAAATACTTAGCTCACATACTATCCAAATATTAATTAACCTTACACTCTTTGGGGAGTGGAAGGAGAAAGGTATAATACTTAGCTAAAAAATATCCAAATATCATTTAACCTTTCAGCTTTTTGGGAGTGGAAAGAGAGAGGTTCAAGACTTAGCTCAAATACTGTCCAAATATAATTTTACCTTTCAGATCTTTGGGGTATGGAAAAAGAGTGGGGGGTGAAAAAAGAGAGCTAAAACATAAAGTTCAAATACTATATTTGATGCCAAAAATGCAACAACCATATTTTTTGGGGGGATACTAAGATAAACATTTAGTTTGTAAAAGCTAAACTTCTATACAGTATTGGAAGCCAGAAGACAATGCTTAAACTTTTCCTGTTTTTCAAACTTTTAGAACTATCATATTCAAAGATTTTGGAGACAAAAATTTAAAGTGGATTTAATTTGAAAAATAACCATTCAGTAGGGTAGAAAATATTGTGGAAAAAGAGGAAATTGCTTGTTACAAGCAATTTCTTCTTTTCTACAATATTTTCTCAATTATAAAATCATAGGGACTTACAAACCAAGGATTGAACAGGAAAGAGTTAAAGTAGTTTTTGGTTGTTCTTTTTGTTGGGATCAGGGGCTCCCTTTTTTGAAAAGGGAAGAGGCTCTGGGTATTTTAGCTGTCTATAAAGTTGAACTGCGGAAAAACTCTGCCATTAAAAAGCAAATTACATATTATAACAAGCTATTAAATTGACAAGAAAACTGTGATTGTCTGAAAACAATTGATAGTACTAGCAGATGTTTGATTGTTTGAATGGGGTTTAACACCGCTTTTAACCATTTTCAGTCATACTGCAGCAACTGGAGCACCAAACAATGGATTCCTGGTATGTCTCCCACCAGTACAACCAGTACATCCTTTCCTAGCCTCCAGCTGCTATCCCACTTAGGTTTACAATTATCCACCCACAAATGTCGGAAAGGATATGTTCCACCGCCAGGGATCAAACCTGTGACACCCCATGATTGAAGATTGGGAGACTGATGAGCTACCAATTGTGCTACGATAATGGCAATTTGTGACTTGAATAGACCATCATTGTTAACCCTTTCATGTTTTGTGATAATTTAGACCTGTCTGAATTCAGATGGCAAATTATATATGTTAATGCCATGAAAAAGTATAATAAAGAATTTGTATTAAACATTTTGAGAAATTATTGGTAAACTGCATTTCTTCTTTTTGTAAGTTTTTTTTCAGGGATATTTAAGAATTTTGATCATTTCATTTTTTTGCCTTTTTCTTGGACTTGTTTACAACAGACCTGTGTAGATTTTATTGACTAACACTTAGAGAGTGGTGCTAATTGTCTCCAAGTAGAGGGCCTGACTTTATCATTAGATCATCAGACCAATCTCTTCATTATCATTGGTCTATTAAGGAGAGGCAAAAGCACATGTCCTGATTATAGCGTTCCTGAACTGTTCAGGCAAACAAGAGCTTCGCCTATGAGTGCAGGAGGTTAAACTTTTGGATGCTGGATAGAGTATTAAAGTATTAGTCGAGAAAAAGATAAAAAATTAAGTCAAGAAAAAAAGAGGCATATTTCTTCTGAAAATGCAATTAGTGTTATTTACCTTAATAGGAGAGGTCACTCTTTTGATAGTGAACATTATATTCTAAGATTCAAATGAATTCTTTCAGTAATACCAGCATGACAAAAAGTTTTTTCATGACACTGATCACAAGGCTATTGCAGGATACCTCCATTCTTCTTCAAAAACGGCTAAAGAGTTAATTGCAATACTGTTCTAAGTGTCAATACGATGTATAGCCACTTAGACCAATATTGCAATTAACCCTTGAGCTAAGCTAAAGTCATCAGGGTAAAGGCCCAAATATCTATATAGTCATTTACAAGAGCTTTGGACCTACTAATTGAAATTTCAAAATTGTGACCCCAGGACTGCAAGAGCAGACATTATCATAAGATCTGATCAGATTCAGATTTTGCCCAGTGATTCTAACAGGAAGTTCCATTTTGATTTTAAATGGTGTTATTTTGAAAAATTTATGGTCAGTAGCATGTAACAAACAAGAGGGCTGTTAGCTCTGGTGCGCTCACCTGAGATAAAGACTTTTTCTTTCAACAGTCTAATTTAATGGTTAGGTTTGGATTATGATACAAGTGGACCTGACCATATATACTTTATACATGTACATCTATAGGCTCTGTACCTGGGTTTCAAAAAGTTTTACTGACAAATTTCAAGACTTATATAAAAGGAGGCTCTGGATCCATGGGAAATAATTCTAGAAATATGAAAGAGGTCAATGAACAGATGCTTCAAGCTATATATAAAGGCTGAAAGTCAACTGGGTTTGAAGAAATTTTTTAAATATTTAACTTTCCTTGCCAAGGCAACTAGAGTTCTCCACTGGATTTCTATAATTTTAGCTATAGTAAAATCAAAGGCCTTAATGGCCTCAAATGCAGTTAGGACTGTATATTAACAATTTGTATGATAGTTGAAGTCATTCTCTGATTTGACTGTTAAGTTTTCCTGATTATGAAAACACATTTGAAGACTTCTAACCCCCCCCCACCCGGACAGAACCTAAACCATGTATTACTCGCCCATAACTGACTTCATGAACAGCGTAATTGTTGAATTCGGACAAAATATACAAAGGATAGTTTGAGGAGCGTCACCCTCTGATATTTCAAAGATAACAACTGTAGTTATGAGATTTTAGCAGAAACCAACAAAATTCAGCGTGTGGAATAATTATTAAATTCTACCCTTACCTTTCCGGTCTATCGGAATTGAATAATCCGTAAATTTCTACAGGTCTACATTTCGCTGTAATGGACTTGGTCTAATTTTTTTAAAATTGTTAAAAATACGGTAACAATCAATCAACAAAGAACTCTATATTACCAATCAGGAATTTAAGCCGAACAGATGCACATGTACAAAATTGGATTAAACTTTGTAGATGGTAACTTTTAAAATCGTAAGAATAAAGGTTATAATAATCGAAAAAATCCGAGACAACAGAATGACTAGTTTCAATTTTGAATATGTCTAAGATCGACAAATCGTTGAACATCAAGACCTATCATACCCATTTTTTTATTAATGAAATCCATTATAATGGTAAGCTCAGGCAGTTGATTAAATGATGTCAGAGACATAAATTTACATTATTCTATGTCTCTGCTGATGTTAACTTTTGACATATTGACAAACCCGTAGGATTCCCTCTATCGAGTGGCCTGAATGCAACACTGTTTAAGATGGTTTAAAGAGAAGTACCTGTAGAAGTCGTGACCTAAATCACTGCGCACATTCAGTGATTCGGCTTTTCGCAGCATTCTTTATGATTGGGCTTACATTTTCAGATAGTATCTGGCCTGGATGCAACACTGTTTAAGATGGTATAAAGAGAAGTACCTGTAGAAGTCGTGACCTAAATCACTGCGCACATTCAGTGATTCAGCTTTTCACGGTCATTCTCTATGAATGGGCTTACATTTTCAGATAGTATACTACAAGAAATTATAAATCAATTCACAAGCAATGAAAAAATTTTCAGGTTGTTGTCAGGTTCCTAGAAGCAAAGAGCAAACTTGGGTTATTCCTAGATTCCTTACAGTCAGTATCCTGACTGCAATAAAAAAAAAAACATCTAAGGTATATTTCTGCCAAATTTGGTAGGGTCCATAAATTTGGGGGGGAGATGTCATTCAAAAATCCTTCTTTACTTCAAAATAGGCCGGATCCTCCTGGTGTTCTGCCCCAAAGGAACCTAGGGTAATGATTTTATAATTTAGAAAGAGGTTAATATACTAGTGTTTCAAGCAAATTATCAATGCTCTTCTTTTTCTGGGTCAGGAGGAGGAGATTATTGAAGATTTTTTTTTTAAAAAATTCACTTCTCTTGCCATGGCAACCAGAGTTTTTAACAGGTTTCATTTCTTATAGCTATTTGTATACAGGACCACCTAGGGAACTCTTCTACCAAATCTTGTTCAATAGGCCCAGTTGTTTTGGGGGAGATGTTGTTGAAAAATCCTTCTTTATTTCTATATAGACCTCAACCCCCCCCCCTCCCAATCCAATCCCTTGGGACCAAAAGGTAATGATTTCGGAAATTTTGATAGAGGTCAATATATCGTTATATCGCGGTGGCTGGAGCACCTTATAATGGATTCCTGGTAAATCTCACACCAGTACTACTACTACATCCTTTCCTAGCCTCCAGCTGTTATCCCACTTAGGTTTACGATTATCCACCTATGGGTGAGAGGCAAATGATGGAAAGAAATGAGGTTTAAAAAATCTTCTCTGTTTCTTTATAAACCCCATCCCAATGGGGCAGAAAGGGGGACCTGAGAGTAAAGATTGTAGCAATTTTAAAAGAGGTCAATATACTGATGTTTCATTCAAAATATCAAGGCTGTATACTGAGAAAGGGTTAAATATTCAATGAAATATTACCTTGCATCCTTCACAAGCGTGCACCCCATAATGGAAGCCACTAGCTTTGTCTCCACATACTCGACACAAAACTGTGTCTCCGTCAAATTCTGTAAATAGACAATAAAATAAACTATTAACACAATACCAGATTGCAAAATTTTAGACTGGTCCAAATTCAAAGGAGTTACAAGCAATTTCTTCATTTTCCACATGTTTTCCAAAGCTTTTAACTTTTGGGGGGGGGCGTCAAAAAGTGTCATTTAGTGAGAAAGATTTGAATATGAATAGTCAAAAGAAACATAACCATCCAGGAATTTCGTAAAACAAATATTTTGGAAAGGTATCATATCCAGCAGAGGTCAACAAGAACTATCTTAAAAATGAATTATTTCATATTAGTTCCATTTTTATCAAAATTCCTTAATTTTGACTGTTTTGAAATATTGCTTTGTACCTTCACCAAAAGGAAGTACCAAAGAATTTTGCATGCTTAACCACAAAGTAATGCGATAAGAAATCTGTTCAAAACTGGTATTCTTCTTTATTGGTATTTTTATATGAGCACATCCATAACATTTCCAATCATTACACATGTGCACCAAGTAAAGACTCAGACCAGCCTGTACATCCGCACAGTCTGATCAGTCTTCACTCTGCACTCTGTAGATAGATACTGACCCAAAGCTTCTATAAACAATCAGCGCATGTTCTAATTGCCCCAAATGGTTGTCCAGGGTGCTCAATTTGTGCCAATCACGCACATGCTAAATGGTTCGAAATGTCACACATAGGCTCATATAATTTTGAATTTAAATAATGAAGAGAAAATATCAGTTTTATTGAGGCATGAAACCAAAGAGCTAATCACGCTTCTGTATGAATACCCTTAAATTTTCTTGCATTTATATTTTAACAAGTTGAAACATTACAACATAATCACCTTATGACATGCCGCAGGAAAATGGCTTACAGAAACAGTGTGGGAAAAAGAGAAATTGAAGATCTTTTCTCACAAATTTTCTGCACTAAATGTTCCGGTTGGTGTGTTTTAATACACTTTGAAGCCACCGTTCTAAGGATTTGCTTGTTTGAATGGGGTTTTACGCCGCTTTCAACAATCTTTCAGTTATATCGCAGCGGCTGAAGCACCTAACAATGGAATCCTGGTATTTCTCACACCAGTACTACCATTACATCCTTTCCTACCCTCCAGCTGCTATCTCAAATAGGTCTAAGCTTAACGACCCATTGGTGAGAACATATAATTGGAAAGGATGAGTGCTGCACTTGGGGATTGAGCCTAGGACCTCTAGATTGATAGTCAGACGCACTACCAACTGCGCATCGTTCTAAGGAATAATTCACCCATAACCCATTCCAACACAATCATGCTTTTTATGCCCCTCAATAAAACATTTTTTAGCTATCAAAAATATTGTGCTTTTAACTTCCTGATCAGCTGTTAGTAACCCTAAGACAAAGATTTTTATATTTTACCAACTAGAATTGTCAACTACAACCTCCTGGAATTCCCTCAGTCTAAAATTTTGTCATCTGGTAAATGATTAAGGTTTATCAACGTAGAGAGAATGTAGAGAGAAATACAAACCTAGCAATGATATATCTGGTCCATGGTATCGATACTGATTCATACAAAGAAACCAATCGTAAAATCTTCTCGATAAATAGTATGCACTACACATCTTACTTTGAATTTTTTTCAAATCTTACAAAGAATTTTTCATTTTTTTTATCTGTCAAAAGATTATCATGAAAATTTGACCAAAGATTGATTTTTAATTCTTCCAAAAAGAGTAAGTATCAATCTTCATTCAAATTTATGAAATCATAAACTAACAATCCATCAATTTATATCATTCTTATCCAAAACGTTTTGACCGTACCACCACACTCAGTACGAGAGAATAACTGCTAACATAATGTCATGTATTGTTTGTTCTTTCCTGGTCACCTTTAGTGTAGGTAATTATCACTTGGACAAGTTGAAGAAGAATGTTTGTGCACTGGGAACTGCTCTATCTCAGGTCGGTTTTTTTTTTCCTCACAGGGTATGACCCATTACGACACAACAAAATTTTTGACAAGTCCAAATTGATTAAAGGAGTTGCAGATGACAAATTTAAAGTGATGGAATTTAAGAAATCTTTGTCTCTGCTGATCATACGCAATCTGATCTTAGCCTACACCACCTGTTTGTCAGTTAAATCTAAGTTGATCTTGGGAATGGGTTAAAAAAGACAAACAGGTGATAAAGACTCAACTTGTTCATTAAATTTTTGACCAGGCCTCCTGCGAAAACAGTAAGTTATTTTATCTTTTTTCAGCATGACAAGGGTTGAAATAGTTTTTTGTCAACAAAAAAATTATCACATTAACAGATCATCTTAAGCAGCTGTAAGATTGAAGTGGCTTGAAATTGAAACAAAAAGAGTGCCAATTATGGCGAAGAAACCAACCATGACAAGTAATTTCTTCTTTTCTCTCAAAATTTTGCTTAACAATTCCTCGGGGGGGGGGTCAAAAGGCAGAATTATGTTGTCATCGATTTTTACAAAACTAGTGTTTCCAGTGCTTTCATTCCTTTGATTTAACCCTTTCCTGTTTTTTGAAATTTTAGACTAGTCCAAATTGAAAGAGGTTGCAGACAACAATGAAAACTGGATGCCATTTGAAATGAAACCATGCTATGTAGTAGAAAATATTGTGGAAAAAGGAGAAATTGCTTGTTACAAGCAATTTCTTCTTTTTCCACGATGTTTTCTCGAGTATAAAATCACAGGATCGTAAAATCCCGTATTTGAACGGGAAAGGGTTAAATGTAAATCTGAAGAGTATTTATTCATCGTGACAATGTAAATTAGATATGTGGGTGAAACATAATGATCTGTATATGCCTTTTTTTGGAAATGTGACCTTGATAAGTGACCTTGGATGACCCTAAGCCCTACAAGCAACTGATATCAATCATTGCATCAATTTGTCCGAATGCAAGGAACCTAAAATGTCCAAAATATGCGCCAGGTGTTTGATTAACAGCAAAATGTTTATTTTTGTGTTAAGTTGACCTTGATAACTGATGATGACCTTGATGGATGACATTGTGTTAACAACAAACTAATGCCCACCAATGAAAGGAACTATGTCCCAAACCTTCAACAGTGTTTGAATAACAGAAAAATGTTAAGTTTGCATTGAGTTGACCTTGACAAATGACCTTGACCTTACAACTAACTTATATCTACCAATTCAAGAAACTTATATCACAAATATGAGCAATGTACATTTGATGGTGCATGAATCACAACAAATGTTAAGTTTTGTGTTACGTTTGCCTTTGCAGATAGACAGAGACAGACAGATGGACATTGGAAATACAATATGCCCCTGATAATATAGAGATGTATGTTTAAAGTAAAACACTTTTGGTTTATACAGCATATTTGAAATAATTTTACTGGTAACATTTTGTTTCTTTAGAATTGGGTTTAAAGGCACTTTTTCAGTATTTCAGCCGCTTTCAACAATCTTTCAGATATCGCAGCGGCTGGAGCACATAACTACAGATTCCTGGTATTTCTCACACCAAAACTACCAATACATCCTTTCCAAGCCTCTTGCTGCTCATCCCACTTAGGTTTCCGATTATCTACCCATTGGTTTGAGAAAATGTTGGAATGGATATTCTCCATGATATGCCAGTAAGAGCTAGGGCAACTCTGACAATATGTGTATTGAAGAAAGGCTATGATTGGGTATTTCGTTTCTTGAAGGAAATACCAGTTCAAAATCAAATGAACTTTGTGTAAAAATATATACATGTATTAAAATTTAAATGTCAAAGTGAATTCAGTCCAACAAACTATGATGTGCTAAATAGCTGTGCATGTAAGTCTCTTTTGTAAACTTACTTGTTGATCTTTAGAACAACTCTCACAAGAAACAAGACACTAGCATCCATTTTCAGGGGTAATTGCAATACTGTTCGAAGAGAAAAATCAGTGACCCAGGCGCCCACGTCCCCTAATTTTTAGGCTAGGCTCCTCAATCTCTAGAATACATGCCCATATCCCTATGATAGATATTGTATTTTATGAGTCTGGGCCCTGTAAGTTCAAATTGGCAGTCTCTATCAGTTTCAGAAACAGTTTTGCAATTAACCCTTTTCTTTTTGAACCCAGGATTTTACATCACTGCAATTTTATACTTGAGAAAACATAGTGGAAGAGGAAGAAATAACTTGTTACAAGCAATTTCCCTTTTCCCACAATATTTGCTACCACAAAGGATAGCTTCATTTCAAATTGCATCTAACATATAATTATTGTCTGAAACCTATTTCAATTTGGACATGTCTTAAATTTCAAAAGACAGGAAAGGGTCAATTTGTAAACTTCAAATTACCATCCTATCAACTCCACATTCAGCTGCAAGCACTTGATAGTGAAAAAATTAAAGAATTAGAATAATTTTTGTTTTTCGTGTAAGATCGATATATCTTTCATTTTGTGAACAACTAAAGCATATTGTAACTTGTGGCTCCGTCAGTCATGAAAATAAATATGTTGTTTAGCTCAATGAAAGATAAATCAATCTTACACTGAAGCAGACAATTGACCAAACTCAGCTGTTAATCAAGGAATAAACCTACCAAATAAATAGTTTATTCAGCCAAGACCAGAGCTTATCAACTCCAACATTCGCCCCCATTTTTGTAAACCTTTGCTTTTGGTTTGGTGACTTAAACATTGTACCTACAGCTTATTCAAGCTGTATTTACGACATTTGGGTCACCAACCAACCGTTTTACTTTTTGCTACATGCTACTGGCCAAAATTTTGCAAAATAATGCCGCCAAAAATCTAAGCGGAACTTCCTGTCAGAGTTAATGAGCAGCGCCTAGGGAGTCATTGCGCCGGGCTGGCAATTGGTCAATTATATCCTCTATATGTATATAGATCACTGCATGGCCATAGTGCAGTGGTCTCTCAACCATGAGGACCAGGGTTCGATACCTCGTTGAATCAATAATCTTTTCCGACATTGGCTCTAACCAATGGGCAGATAACCCTAAACCTATATGGGATGAGCAGCTGAAGGCTCAGAAAGGATGTAGTGGTAGTACTGGTGTAAGAAATACCAGGAATCCATAGTTAGATGTTACAGCCGCTGCAATATGACTGAAACACTGGTAAAAGTGGTGTTACACCCAATTCAATCTATCAATCAATAGTTTATTAAATATTCATCTTAAATCATTTCTAAACAAGAATTTTTCAGACTGGTCATAATTGAAAGAAGTTGTGGAGAAAAATTCTTTAATCATGAAATCTTAACCCTTGTCATGCTGTATAAATTACCTTACTGAATTGCTGTCAAATCAAAGGGCTGAAAGCACTGATAGAACTTGTTGTTCAAAAATAAATATTTTTTTTAGAAATCAACTTCATAAACAACTCTGGCAGGAAAAGTACAAGCAGGAGGTATAGACTAAGATCAGCCTGCACACAATTGCAGTCTGATCTTAGTCTATACCTCCTGCCAAAACCAGAATATTCCGGGTTCAGCATGACAAGGTTTAATATTTTGTCTTTTGAAGTTGAAATCATTGGGGATAATAAAGAAATTGCCTTGAAAAAGCTGTTTCTTCCTTGTCCACAATGTTTTTGAAGCTATATTTCAGGGAGGTATCAAAAAGCGCTACTATGTGGGAAAGTGTTAACCCTTTCCTGTTTTTCAAAATTTTAATCCGGTCCAATTTGAAAGAAGTTGCAATACAAAAAGTAAGCAACCAAGCAATTTCTTCTTTTCTCATAGTATTTTCTCAAGTATAAAATCACCGGGACGTGAAAACAAGGGATTGTGCAGGAAAGGGTTAAATAACTTGTGGTGCTTGAGCTCCTGTGTTGCTCCAATGGCCTGAATGTACTGATTAAGCAAATGGTGTTTTCAGGAATTCAATATTAACTGAATCATCTTTGCCATATTATCTGGCAAATAAATCTAGTTATTGAAATCTTTTAAATAGTTCTAGAGAAGGATTTCAAACTTTGCAATGTTTTACAAAAGTCAAGTTGAGTTATATAAAATTCATATACTAAGTCAGATGAAAAGTTATGTACAAAATTTTCACTGTATACTATATATCAAGGGCTTAGAGCAAAAACATAGTATATACTATGTATAGAGCAATACCGTGTTTTTGCTCTAAGCCATCAATATGGACAAAAGCCACAACCATGAAAGCCATGTTTTTCTACCGATCAAAATTATATAAAAGGAATCTCACAAAGAGTCACCTGAGGATCATTCCTTCAAAATTTAGTCAAAATCCATAAACAGGATTCTTAGATGATTTTCAAAGTTCATACAATATATTCCATTTATGGACCACACACACACATCAACAAACAAGAGGACCATGATGGTCCTAGATCTCTCACCTGAACTGTCTGCTGTTAAAAAAAATGCAACTAGAGAAAAATAACTATAATCAGTTTCATGAAGATTGAGGCAAAATGATGACCTCTATATTGTAAACAAAAAATTGTAATAATGGCCCCTTTTCCTATGTTATCCTATAGTCTAGAACCTTCCAATTATTTATAAGGTTCATCTTTATGACCTAACAAGTTTCATGAAGATTGAGCCAAAATTGTGGCCTCTAGAGTGTAAACAAGGATTTGTCATTAAGGCCCTTTTTCCTGTGTTTTCTGATAGAACCTTTCCATAATCAATAGGATTCATCATTATGACCTAAGAATTATTCTGACTAAGTTTCATGAAGATTGAGCCAAAATTGTGGCCTCTAGAGTGTAAACAAAGAATTTGTCATTAAGGCCCCTTTTCCTGTGTTTCCAATAGAACCCTCCCATAATCAATAGGGTTCATCCTCATGACCTAACAATTATTCTGACCAAGTTTAATGAAGATTTGGTCAAAACTGTGGCCTCTAGAGTGTAAGCACTTCAATTGGTGAGGCTGCACTACACACGACAGATATTCAAAGATCACAATAGCCATTTTTTTCATCTCATCAAATTCATTGAATAAAAACTGATAAAGGGTCTGTAAAGGATAATTCCAGTGAAATTTGGTTGAAATCAATCTAAATATTTCTGAAAATCTTTATCTTTTTAAGGTTTCACTATATACCATATATGGAAATATTTTAGCCCAGCCTTTTTCTGCAATGTTTTTCATAATTATGTTCAAAAGTGTGTGTGTATTTCCGTTTATTTATCTTTGCTACTGTAGCACATGCCCATATAAGCGACGCCCCTAGAAGACGGATAGTTGTTACAGGGGGTTAGTGCAAGGATACAGGACGAATCTGCTAAGAATTCCGTCTAGTTCTTTAATGTACTCAGTGGATAGCACCGTCACACGGGACCTCGGTTTAACGTCTCATCCGAAAGTATGTTGGTTGATGTTGTCAGCCAAGTGCTCGAACCTGTGATCCTGAGGTTTGAAGTCAAGTGCTCTACCAGCTGAGCTAATCGGGTTGACATGTTCAAAAGTCTTGTAAATAAACTGATAAAAAGTCACCAGAAGATCATAACTGTGGAAATTTGATTGAAATCAATCAACTGGTTTCCAAGAAAAAGATTTTCAAACTTTTCATCATTGAAATTAGTCCCACCTATTAAATGTTTTTCATCCAATCAAAATTTCTCTAGGAATCTGAAAAATATGGTTGAAATCCATCCACTGGTTTCTGAGAAGAAGTTAAAGCTTTCACCATATATGGAAATAAGCCCAGCCTATTAAACACACGTTTTTCACCCAATCAAAGTTCTTTGAAGGAATCTGATAAAGGGTCACACAAGGATCATTCCTGTAAAATTTGGTTGAAAACTGTTCCTTTACTTTCTAAGGAGAAGATTTTTAAAGTATAAGTTTACAGAGGTCGCACATACAGACGGGAGAAGGATGGACATAACGCCATGAGCATTGCCCACTGGCTTACAGCCAGTAGAGCTAAAACCAGAAATTTGACAAAGGTTAAAAATTTCTCCCACTGGAAACTCAAATACCTACTTTAATGAGTCTATTCTTAATGATAAATTCTTGATTAGCCAAGCTAAAAATGTATCTAAAGTAGAATTGTCTTAAAGTGGACACCAGCATTTCTGAAGTAGCACAGTTGATCTTGTAGCACGTAACCCCCCAAAAATAAGGCACCTCCTTCATGGATAACATTTGTATAAAGTTTCAAAGTCCTAGGTCATCAATGACTTAAGAGTCAAGCACGGAAACCCTTTTCAATCAATTTCCTTAGACCTACATGACCAAAAAACGTTAGGAATTTCTTCATATGATATTCTACAATGTCTGTAAAAAGTAATTCGATCATTTCCACTATACATGTACTTTCTTCAAAGATAGATAAAATAGTGTAAAAATTTCATGAACTAATATGCCAGCTCTGTGAATTTGGATCAGTCTAAATTTTTTTTCTTGTGGAAATGGGCTAAAATAGACTAACAACCTCCAAATTATTCACGAATTGTGTACATATAAAATCATGACAGTTAATCTATAATCTGCATGGTCAAGGTTATTAATTAAATATTGGCCTTAAATGACCAGTTAATCCTTGGCAAAATCTAGTACAGTTTCATGGTGGCAGACTAACAAAACCTAGTAAATACAGGTTATTGAAGCTCTAGTTATTTTATTTTGATTAGGCATCAAGATACATCAAAATCTGCAACATGTGCATAACTGACTCTGCTCGCAATGTCCACTGACTGTGACAGGAACTGCATTAATTTGCACAATGTATGGCCAGAAGCATGTAAAAAAGTAAAATTGTAACTACAGCTTAACCCTTTCCTGGTTAATCCCTGGATTTTACATCCCTGAGTTTTTATACTTGAGAATATATTGTGGGATAAGAAGAAATTGCTTGTAACAAGCAATTTCTTCTTATCCCACAATATTTTCTACCATATAGGTTACTTTTCAAATTGCGCTCAGCTTTAGTTGTTGTCTGCAACTTCTTTGAAATTGGACAGGTCTAAAATTTTGAAAAACAGGAAAGGGTTAAAGAATCTGTAATTAAGACATTTAAGTCTCCAAACCAACAAAAATGTTTCCCATTTATGTTGGAGTTTAAAGTTCACTTCAGGTCTAAATGAATGAATTGATTGGTTGTTTGATTCTTTAATTGAAAGCTGCAATTGGTCAGTTGTGTTGCAAGTAAGAATATATACTGAGTGCAGAATACAATATCTCTGCAGAATACAATATCTTTACAAGTGACTTCAATACATTTGTCTGCAAGCCACTGGTCAAAACAGTGCCAGGTTTAAGTCTGACATCAAGCAGAAATTGCATAATTATGTACATGACAATAATTTAATTTTTAGTTTCGTCTATCAAAAGTGAGCGTTCTGATTGGCAAAAAAAAAAAATACTTATAACTCAAAGAACAAAATTTAAATTTGAGCACTCAGCTATTTTTTATGATTGCAAACAAAATAGTTCCATCAAAAAGGTATCGAATTTTGTAAAGTATTTGCTATTTCGGACCATATCATTTAATTATCAGAAATGAAGAGAACATTTTTTGTTTTCATGGAGGTATGAACTGAAAAACCTAATCACGCTTGTGTATGAATCCGCTTTGTACAGTGTAATTAGTTTTTTTTGTTCATACCTCCATGAAAACAAAAAAATATTCTCTTCTCGATAAATCAAATTTCTTTTTCCTACAATGTTTACCTTACAACTACTCTTACAGTGCAAGAACACTAAGCTTTGGAAAATATTGTGGAAAATGGAGAAACTGCTTGTTTCTTCATTTTTCTATTAAGCCACCGTCATAGCGCAGTTGGTAGCGTGTCTGATTCCTAATCTTCAATCATTGAATGCCATGAGTTTGATTCCTGGCGGCGGCACATATCCATTCCGACATTTGTCTCTCACCAATGGTTGGATAATCGTACACCTAAGTGGGATAGCGGCTGGAGGCTTGGAAAGGATGTAGTGGTAGTACTGGTTTGAGAAATACTAGGAATCAATTGTTAGGTTCTCCAGCCACCGCAATATGACTGAAATACTGTTACGAGTGATGTTAAACACCATTCAATCAATCATTTTTCCATTATGTTTCTACCCCAAAATACAAAGGTTCTGAAGATTTCATAAAAAAAAATTGTCTGCAACATCTGTAAATTTGTGAAAGTCCGAAGTTTTTGTCAATTGATAATGGGTTAATAAGGTGATATGGGTCCATTTGATAAGGTCTAATATTAACTCCTTGTTACATGTTGTGATATAAGTGAAATACTACTGAAAGCAGTGATAAACCCTAACAATCAGTCCTTAATATACTTTCGAAAAAGTAAGTCATTGTGAAAAGGGAATGAAGAAAATATTAATCTGTGACTTTTTCTCCAAACCCTATGTTGTGGGTACTGGGGATCATATCAAAATTATTCCATAATTATATGGCTTAATGGGCTAATAATGCAACGATATACTCTGTCATCAAAACCGCTCCCTCATGATCTCCGACTGGTAACAGTGAGAACCAGGAAATGAGAAACGGAGACAACAATACAAGTCATTAATTAAACAAACACTCCCTTATCTACTAACACTGGTTATTTGTCATATTTTCAAGAACTTTGCCCCAGTAACACAGTTCCTTTAACCCTTTCCTGTTCAATTTCTGTTTTTTACATCCCGGTAATTTAATAATTGAGAAAACATTGTAGCAAAAGAAGAAATTACTTGAAACAAGCAGTTTCTTCTTTTTTCTACAATACAATTGTATTTTCTACCCTACTGAATGATTATTTTTTAAATTAAATCCACTTTAAATTTTTGTCTGCAAAAACTTTGACTTTGGATAGGTCTTGAAGTTTGAAAAACAGGAAAAGGATGAAATTTCAATAAACCTAGATATTTTGCCCTCAATTAGGCAACATTACTGGAAAAGCAAACTGTTGAAGCAAGGTGTCTCTCCATGACTAGTGTACTATTTTTTCCTGAAAATGTACACGTTGCACACAGAAACTGTTTCTGATTCCTGTATGGCAGAAACACATTATCTCTATTTGTGACATATTATGATTGTGCAGAAACATTTCCTTGCTGTAACATGGCAGTTGCCATATCCCATTCCCACACATTGACAATTTTTGAATACTCTTATCCCTTTCCTGTTCAAGACAAGGGTTTTATATTGTTGTGATTTTGTTGTGATAAACCCCATTCAATCAATCAAACAAAATAACTGATGTTCCTTTAACCCTTTCCCGTTTTTGGAAATTTTAGACTAGTCCAAATTGAAAGAGGTTGCAGACGTCATTGAAAACTGGATGCCATTTGAAAAGAAACCATCCTATGTGGTAGAAAATATTGTGGAAAAAGGAGAAATTGCTTGTCACAAGCAATTTCTTCTTTTTCCACAATATTTTCTTGAGTATAAAATCACAGAAACGTAAAATCCCGTATTTGAACGGGAAAGGGATAGTCCACACTTCACAGTCAACCCCTTTTTGTCTGACTGAGAGACGTTGTCATGTTTCTTCAATTTCCAATAGCAAAACTGTAGAAAGTGTTAACAAGCCCACTAGTTTTTGACTTGGTATTGGATATCGAGGGAATGGTTAATGACGCATGAGTTGACCCCTTACATTTAGGCCAGAGAAATCCACGTAAACAACTATTTATGGAGTGATGACCCTTGTTCATTCATGAAATCACCTTGTGACTAAACAGCAATGCCCTTCATCAAATAATCGTATCCACGATACATGTATGTGTGTAATAATAAGTAAGGAAAACGTTGTGGGAAATCAGAAATCCCTTTCCATCAAGCAATTTCTTCTGTTCCCTAAATACATGGTCCTGCAACTTTTTCTCGGGCATGGGGGTGGGGGGGTGTAATGGCTTGGGACAGAGGGTCCAACCATTTTCCCATTACCAGACAACCAACTTTTAGACTGGTTCAAATTCAAAGAAGATGGAGGCGACGATTCTATTTTAATGAAATCTTTGTCTTTTGGAGTAGAAAACATTCTTGTTATAGGTGATTTCTACATTTTCCACAATGTTCTTCGAAGCTTTTTTCTTGAGGGACATAAAAAGTTTGATTGTGTGGGAATGGGTTTAGACACTTCAAAATTTCAACAATTTTTTCTGTGATGGGGCCGGGGATTGATGGCCGAAGAGGGTCCCATCTTTATGATGATTTGATTTTCAGTTTTTTTCACAAATTTACCCATTCCCACACAAGAAAATTTTAGACTGATCCAAATTGAAACAAGAGGGCCAGAATGGCCCTAAAAACGCTCACCTGACTAATGTAAGATGATTCAAAATTGAAATTGGCCCAATGGTTACTGAGGAGAAGATGTTTAAAGATTTCAAAGTCAAAAACTGCCCTACCCTTCCAAGCCCTTATTTGGTCATCAATCAAAATTCAAGAACAACTTTTGAAAAGGGTCACTCAATGAACATTCATACCAAATTTGGTTGAAATTGGCCCAATAGTTACTGAGGAGAAGATGTTTAAAGATTTCAAAGTCAAAAACTGCCACGCCAATATTTGGGCGTGAAACCAAATTCTGCAAACAACTTTTGAAAAGGGTTACCCAAAGAACATTCATGCCAAGTTTGGTTGAAATTGATCCAATGCTTACTGAGGAGAAGATGTTTAAAGATTTCAAAGTCAAAAAAGTGCCTGACCCTGCCACGCCCATATTTGGGCATAAATCAAAATTCCAAGAACAACTTTTGAAAAGGGTCACCAAAGGAACATTCATGCAAAGTTTGGTTGAAATTGACCCAACTGTTACTGAGGATAAGATGTTTAAAGATTTCAAAGTTAAAAAAACTGCCACGCCCATATTTGGGCATAAATCAAAATTCTGCAAACAACTTTTGAAAAGGGTCACCCAAGGAACATTCATACTAAATTTGGTTGTAATTGACCCAATAGTTACTGAGGAGAAGATGTTTAAAGATTTCAAAGTCAAAAACTGCCACGCCCATATTTGGGCGTGTAACTAAATTCTGCCGAACAACTTTTGAAAAGGGTCACCCAAGGAACATTCATACCAAGTTTGGTTGAAATTGGCCCAATGGTTCCTGAGGTGTAGATGTTTAAAGATTTCAAAGTCAAAAACTGCCACGCCCGGCCATGCCCATATTTGGGCATAAATCAAAATTCCATGAACAACTTTTAAAAAGGGTCATCCAAGGAACATTCATGCCAAGTTTGGATGAAATTGGCCCAATGGTTACTGAGGAGAAGATGTTTAAAGATTTCTAAGTCAAAAACTGCCACGCCCTGCCACGCCCATATTTGGGCGTAAATCAAAATTCCACAAACAACTTTTGAAAAGGGTCACCTAAGGAACATTCATACCAAAATTGGTTGAAATTGGCCCAATGGTTACTGAGGAGAAGATGTTTAAAGATTCCTAAGTCAAAAACTACCACGCCCTGCCACGCCCATATTTGGGCATAAATCAAAATTCCGCGAACAACTTTGGAAAAGGGTGACCCAAGGAACATTCATACCAAATTTGGTTGAAATTGGCCCAATGGTTACTGAGGAGAAGATGTTTAAAGATTTCTAAGTTAAGAACTGCCACGCCCATATTTGGGGGTCAATCAAAAATCCGCGAACAACTTTTGAGAAGGGTCACCCAAGGAACATTCCTACCAAGTTTGGTTGAATTCCGCCAAGTGGTTACTGAGGAGAAGATGTTTAAAGAATTGTTGACGACTTCCGACGCACGAAGCACGACGGACAAAAGGTGATACCAAAAGCTCACCTTGAGCACGTTGTGCTCAGGTGAGCTAAAAAGTTGCATATGACTATATCAAGTCGTTGTCTTATTGTTGGGTAACATTGTGGATATTGAAAAATTGCTTGTATCAAGCAATTTCTTCATTGTCCACAATGTTTTCCCCAAGCTTTTTTCTTGAGGGGCATCAAAAGGTGTCATAGTGTTGGGATGGGTTAACCCATTCCCACTCAGTGACGCTTTTAGACGCCCCCTATGAAAAAAGCTTTGGAAAACATTTTTGTTCTGGAAGGGGCTTGGATCCTGCAGCCCCTCTGGATCCATTGCACGACTTATATCATGTACCTAATTCCCATATTTTTCCCCCTATAAATAAAATGCAGAATATTCTGAATTCACAAGGTCTTCAAAAATATGTGGAACATTTCTATTCATTCATCCTATAACCCTTTCCTATTCAATCCTTGGCTTTTATGTCTATGTATTTTTATACATTGAGGGGGAAAAAAAGAAATTGCTTTTAACAAGAAATTTCTTCTTTCTCCACAATATTTTCTAGCCTATTGGATGGTTATTTTTCAAATTGAATCCACTTTAAATACTTGTCTGCAAATCCTTTGAATTCGGACAGGTCTTGAAAGATGCAAAAAAGAAAGGCTTACCCAATTACCGCACAATACAGCATTTGATGTTGAAAAACTACTAGTTAAAACATTGTGACAAGAAGAGAAAGTACAAGCAATTTTTATCGTATTTGACACTTAAATTTCAATTTTTACATACTTCGAATTGTTGCTGACAACCCATTCCCAGACAATCCCACTTTATATCACCTATCCACAATGTTTTATATCCGAGAGACAATAATCTTTAAAATTCCATCAACCGCAAGTTGTCATCTGCGATATCTTTAAATTTGGACCAATCTAAAAAAAAAATTGTACGGTAGAAAATTTAGTATTTGTTCAGTACAAACATGTATATACAATCTGCCATATGTCCCCGTTATAAAGACATGGCAATCAAAAGTACTTTTAAATAATCAATTGACCACTTGTGTCCAATAGTATATTTGACCATGTAAAGTTATAAACTAGGTCATTACTTACCAGAACCAAAATTTTGCTCAATGATAGCAATCATTTAACCTATTCCCACACAATAAAATTTTAGAATGGTCTACTGGTTTAAATTGGAAGAAGCTGCAGAAAAAAATATGAAGTTGATGAAATTTTAGATTTTTCAACATTCTGCATAAAAAATATTGTTAACCCATTCCCACTCAGTTTCGCTTTTAGACGCACCCACGGAAAAAAGCTTCAGAAAACATTGTGGAAATGAAGAAATTGCTTGTTGCAATTTCTTGTCACAATTGTTCTATAACTTATGCAAAGTTTCATAAACTTTAAATTGTCATCTGCAACTTCTTTCAAGCTGGGCCAGTCTAAAATTAAGCCATCTGGTAATGGGTTAAAAATGAAGAGACAAGCAATTTCTTCATTTTCCACAATGTTTATTTCAATTGTTTTGTCTTGGAGGGCATCCGAAAGCATCATTGTGTGGGAACGGGTAAACCAATTATTGCAAAATCCTCTGAAGAAATATAGTTCAGGAAAACTTTGTTGGAAAAGAAGAAATTGCTAGTAACAAGCAATTCCTTCTTTACTCAAACTGTCTTCTACCTTATTCAGTACTTGTCTTGTTTTCCAATTTTAGCTAACTTTGAAATATTTTCATGCCAGTTCTTTTAACCCATTCCAAAACGATAAAATTTTAGACTGATCCAAATTCAAAGAAGTTGCAGACGACAATATTGATTTAATGAAATTTTTGAAAATTTTGTTTTGTGGGGTAAAAAACATTGTGGATAATGAAGAAATTGCTTGTTTCAAGCAATTCTTCATTATCCACAATGTTTTCCGAAGCTTTTTTACAGAGAGGCGTTCTAAAGGGTCATTGTGTGGGGATGGGTTAACCCTTTCCTGTTCAATTCCTGGATTTTACATCCCTGTGATTTTATAATTGAGAAAACAATGAAGAAAAAGAAGAAATTGCTTGTTACACACTGTTTCACCAGAGGGGCATCCAAAATTGATGTGGAAATAGGTTATGGTATTCCATGCCCAATAAATTTTGAAATCAGACAAAATCTGATGTCGGATTCCTCGACTCATGTCGTATAGTTAGCCAGCCTTTTGGTTTGCTGGCCTAATGTAATGACAAAGTGAATTTGTCATAGCAACACCCAAAATGGTATTGTTACATAAAACAGAAAACCTGCAACATCATCCATAGAATCTTGAAGTCAGGCCAATTTCAAGGTTTCTCATTAGGGGTTGAATAACTTAAATGTAATAATTGGAGCATCCAGTCATGGTTCCATTTTGTTTATTTCACCGATATACTAAGAGCTACAAAAGAAAAACAATTATAGAAATGGCAGTGACTTTGATCAAATGATATCACAAAGAATTAACCCATTACCACACATCCAAATTTTATGAAGGTCCACATTAGTTCAAAGAATCTTCAGGTGACAGTTTTTTTGCTGTTGTTGTTCTTGATCAAATTTTAAAAAACGTTGTCTTTTGGAGTAAAGAACAAAGTGTGCTGGATACAAGCAGTTTCATCATCTTCTGCATGAAATGTTTTCAAAAGCCTTTTTCTTGGTGGTTTAAAAAAAAGGGGATTTTGTTGGGAAGGGTTTTGAGACCGAGTTTTGAAATTGAAACCCTTGATAGACATGGTACCTCACATCGGAATAAAAGAAAGATCTTTTTACCAAACAACAAAATGGTAAACTTGTCCAAATTTAAAGAAATTGCAATTGACAATTCGACCCATTCCCACACAATCATGCTGTTTGATGCCCCCCAAGAAAAACAATTGGGAAAACATTGTGTAAAATGAACAAGCAATTTCTTCATTTTACACATTGTTTTCAAACTTTCAAGCTATTTTTATTTGGGGGTGTAAAAAGGGGGGATCTTGTGGAAATGACTTGAATTTTCAATTCAATCAATATCAATTTCTTTTTCAAAGTCTTTATACCCCTTTCCCAGGCTCCAGGTATATTTATCAACAATAACCCATTACAAGTTTCTCCTGCAGTTCTTCACATTGAAGATATTGATTGATTAATTGATAAATTGAATGGGATTTAATGCCACTTTTAACAGTATTTCAGTCATATTTGGGTGACTGGAGCAACTAAAAGGTTTTCTGGTATTTTTCTCACCAGTACTACCACTACACCCTTTCAGAGCCTCCTGTTGATCATCCCTCTTAGGTTTAAGATTATCAGCCCATTGGTGAGAGATAAGTGTCAGAAAGTATATTTGCCACGACTGAGAAACGAACCCAGGACCCCATAACTAGGAGCCCTACACACTACCATTGCCACCACCAATGAAGAAATAAAGCTTTGAAAAACATTATTAGGAGAAAGGGCGAAATATCTTATAACAATCTATTACATCTTTTCTAACAATATTTTCTACTTGTATTGGGTTATCCCTATTCATGCTGGATTATCAAATTTTCTTCCTGAACAAAGTACATGTATAAGGCTCATGGAAGCACTATAGAAACAAATAATGGGATTTAGAGGTAAGATTAGCGAAATAGGATAAATACTTTGGATTACATAAAAGTTCAATTTCTAGCTCACCTTTATTGCCTGACCATTTGGAATAGTTATCTCTAACCAAAGTTTAATGGGTTGCAGTTTTTGATGTTAGAAACAATAATTTCAACAAAGCATGCCTTCACAAACCTTGTACTATTATTTATCAAAGTACTGAAAATACTATAAGCTAGCAGAGCAGGGCTTTATTACCCTTTTTCATGCTCAACACAGAATATTCCTGTTTTGGCAGGAGGTATAGACAAAGATCAGCCTACACATATATGTGCAGTATGCTCTTTGTTCTCCTCCTATTTGTCCTTTTCATGCTAGAGTTGTTCATATAATTGATTTTCAGAGGACATATTAACCTGCAATTAGTGATTCCAGCACTTTCAGCGCTTTGATTTTAATGCAATTCTGAAAAAGGATTTTTTTCAGCATGACAAGGATTAACCCATTACCAGACGGCAAAATTTTGGACTGGTCCAAATTAAAAGTATTTGCAGACGACAATCTTAAGTTTATTAAATTTTAGATTTTTTCAACTGTCTGGGTAGAAAACATTGTGCAAAATGAAGAAATTGCTTGTTACAAGCAATTTCTTCATTTTACACAATGTTTTCCCTATTGTTTTTCTTGAGGGGCGTCCAAAGGCGTCATTGTGTGGGAAAGGGTTAATCGGTCAAAAGACCAATAAATGAAACTAGATTCTGAAGATCTACTTTGTCCCAATTTCCCAAAACTGCCTTTAGCCCAGCAGGACACATACAATAAAGACAAATTTGTAAACAAACTGTTTCAAATATTGCTACTATCCGAATTTCTTTGAAGATTTAGTCAAAGTTTCATCTTCATTGTCTTCGATAAAGGGTTGAACAGTCCATGTTGAAAGGTAAACAGCAAAATATCATTGCATCTTACAAGTTAAGAAAAATCACAAGAAGGTAAAGGTAGACAGGACAGTCATGGGATTTTAACAGGCTACAAAGAACAAATCAAACTTTTCAAATTGTGTTGTATGCGTCAACAAGTGACACTACCAACCCATTCACCAAATGAATCCGGCGATTAAAAGACACAAGCAGTGAATAATTATTTTCCAGTCATAAGTTGAAAATATCATCGTTGGGTAAAAGATTATAAAGAAATATGCCATCCTATCCTAATCTATGGATATATCGAGGGGTAGCTTAGATGGGATAGGTTGCTTGAGGGCGTGGTAAAGCATCATCATGTGGGAATGGGTAAACCCTTTCACAGAACATTAAATTCTAGACTGGTCCAAATTCAAAGAAGCTGCAGACTTCTGTTTCAAGTTAATGGAATTTAAAGAATCTCAGTCATTCTGGATAGAAAACAATGTGGAAAATGAAGCAATTGCTTGAAAAAAGCAATCCCTTTAATTTCCACATTGTTTTCCAAATCTATTTTCTAAAGGGGAGTGGTTCAAATCTTGCTCATTCTTTTTTCAACATCACTCCAAGGTTATTCTCTCTGTGATAAAATTTTTTGGCCTAGGCCACTATGCACAACCTTTGAATTTGGACGGGTCTAAAAGTTTCCAAAACAGGAAAGGGTTTAGCAAGTGGTGTTTTCTAGAATTCAATATAAACAGAATCATATTCACCATGTGTGGCAAATAAATGTTGTCAATGAAATCTTAATTTTTCAAGTGTTACATCATTTTACAAAAGTCAATTCATTTACAGAGTCAAATGAAAAAGTATAAACATTTTTCTTTTTTTTAAAAATTCACCTTGTGCCATGTATGGATATAAGCCATGAACATAAAAGCTATGTTTTACACCAATCAAATTGTTGATTGATGAAATCTGAAAAAGAGTCACCAGGGGATGATTCCTGTAAAATGTGGTTGAAATCCATCAACTGATTTTCAAACTTTTCACCATATATAAAAATTAGCCCCTTTCTTTGAATCAATGTTTTTTATCTGATCAAAATTCTTTAAATCCCAAAAACACACTATAAAATCAATAAGACAAGAGGGCCAGTGGCCCTGGCGCTCACCTGAGACAAGGCTCTCTTTTTCTTCAAGGTCTTATACAAACTGGGTCAGGAGAAGACCTCCTTTAACAATAACTAAACTAAACTTATCATCAGTTATGTTACCATGCAAACCAATTCTTTCAACAGATTTCAAATATTTTAGTAATTATCAACATACTAATGTATTTCTGCCCAATTTGGTTTAAATTGGCCAAAAAGTTTTGAAAAAGTTGCCTTCTTTATTTCTATTTAAGCCTAATCACCCTGTGGCTCTGAAATTTTATCAATTCTGAAAGAGATCAATGAACTGATGCTTCATGCAAAAATCAAGATTCTTCACTTTCTGGGTCAGAAGGGGATGGTTTTTTGGGGGTTTTTTTTTTCAGTTTTACTCTTGTTGTCATAGCAACCAGAGTTTTCAACTAACTAAAATTATTGGTTGAAATCGGCCAAGTGGTTTTGGAGGAGATGTGGTTTTAAAAATCCTTTATTTCTATATAAGCCCAAACTCCCCTGGGGATCCGAGGTTGATGATTTTAGCAATTCTGAAAGAGGTCAATGTAATGATGCTTCTTGCAAAATATCTAGATTCAAGGCCCTATGGGTTTGGAGGAGACATTTTTTTATGATTTTATTTAAATTTCAGTTTTGTAACCATGGCAACCTGAGTTTTTATCTGATTCCATCTCTTTTAACAATTTTCATAGGGCACCACCCAAGGAACATTTCTGACAAGTTTGGTTGAAATCTGCCCAATGGTTTAGGAGGAGATGTCGTTTAAAAAATCCTTTTTTTTCTTTATAAGCCCCCCCACCCTGTGGCTCTGCCCCTGGGGACCTGTGGGTGATGATTTTAGCAATTCTGAAAGAGGTCATTGTACTGATGCTTCATGCCAAAATATCAAGGCTCTACAGTTTCTGGGTCAAGAGGAGATAATCTTTAAAGTTTTTATTAAAATTTCAGTTTTGTTGCCACGGCAACCAGAGTTTTGAAAGGATTTAAGCTCTTTTAGCAATTTTTAAAGGGCACAACCCAAGGATCATTTCTACAAAGTTTGGTTCAAATCTACTAAGTGGTTAGGGAGAAGATATTTTTAAAAATCCTTCATTATTTCTATATAAGCCCCCCCCCCCCCCCGGGGCTCTACCCCTGAGACCGGAGGGTGATGTTTTTAGCATAATATTTTAGTAATTATTAACATACTAACGTATTTCTGCCCAATTTGGTTTAAATTGGCCAAATAGTTTTGAAAGAGTTGCCTTCTTTATCTTTATTTAAGCCTAATCACCCTGTGACTATGAAATTTTAGAAATTCTGAAAGAGGTCATTGTACTGATTCTTCATGCCAAATATCAAGGCTCTACGCCTTCTTGGTCTGGAGGAGATAAATTTTAAAGTTTTTATTAAAAATTCAGTTTTGTTGCCATGGCAACCAGAATTTTTAACAGATTTCAATTCTTTTAGCAATTTCTAAAGGGCACTACCCAAGGAACTTTCCTGCCATATTTGGTTGAAATCTGCCCAGCAGTTTGGTAGGAGATGTCATTTAAGATTGTTGATACATGATGTAGGGCGCACTACAGATGCCAGACAGAGGAAGATCAGGTGAGCTAAAAACCATATAATTATGACAATTGAAGTTATATGATCAACATAATTCTATGCAGTAAGCCTACAATGCATGAAAGAAGTCTCTGTATTTTAAATTGTGACCCACCACAAATTAAGTTTTGTTCACATAAAACTATGAAGTCAGTGATGATGTATTAATTCTGCAAGTCATTCAAACAAACAACTAGGCCACGAAGGTTAATGAAAGTTTAGTCATCAGCACCTGAGCATATAGCTGCGATATCGTAGCCCTCTTTCTGATAATCTCGCCAGCAGATTATCAGAAAGAGGGCTACGGTATCGCAGCTACTGAGCATATAACAGACAATGTCGAAGATTAACAAGGATTTTCGGTAAAGAATCGGGTGCATTTGTCTCGATTTCAAATGTAAACAAACACAAATTGGAAATCAACAAGAAAAACACAAGATACTCCTTCTAGAGAACATCACTCAAACCCTGCCTTTGTAGATTACGAAATTACAAAGGCCCTTGTTTACTTTAGTGAAACAAACAACAGATTATTTCAACTATTTTTTCTTTATTGGAGGGCAGATATGGCTTAAAAGGAATCTGATAAAGGGTCACCAAAGGATCATTCCAAGGAAATCCACAAAATGGTTTCTGAGAAGAAGATTTTTTAAATGTTTCACCTTATATGGAAATTAGCCCTTCCATTAAAGCCATGTTTTTCATCTGATCAAAATTCTTTTAAAGAAATCTGATAGAGGTTCACCCAAGGATCATTCTGCAAAATTTGGTTGAAACCAATCCGTTGGTTTCTGGGAAGAAGAATTACCACATATGGAAATCTGCCCTGCCAATTAAAGCCTTATTTTTCATCCGATCAAAATAATTTAAAGCATTTTGATAAATGTTCACCAAAGGATCATTTCTTTGAAATTTGTTTGAAAACTTTCTGTACTTTCTGAGGAGAAGAATTACAAAGGAAAAGTTTACAGAGGAACAGACAGACCACCATGATAATAGCTCTCTGGCTTTTAGCCAGTGGAACTAAAAATCAATTATGACAAGTCCCTGTGTCTAAATCCACCATTGGAAAGTAATCAACCAATTACTGGTCCCTACCAATTACTTCTTTGGCTCTACTCATTGACTCTGACAGGAAGTTTCGCTGCTAATTTAAATATTTTGCAGTTTACAGACAGACATGATATGGACACTGGACAGATGCACAACGGACACCACACCATGTAAAAGCTCTGTGGCCTTCAGCCAGTGCAGTTTAAAATCAATTATGACAAGTCCCTCTATTTAAATCTCTCATTGGAAAGTAAATGACCGATAACTGGTCCCTCCCACTTACTTTTTTACCCGCACATTGACTCTGACGAGAAGTTCCCTTTCCAATTTAAATGTCCTAACTTCGCGAAATTCATAGCCAGCAGCATGTAACAAAAAAGCAAAATAGTTGGGTTTGGCCTTTAATTGTCATAATACAGCTTGAATAAGCTGTAGATAAGACATTCAAGTTGTCAAATCAACAATAAAGTTTAACAAATTTAGCGGCCAATATTGAAGTTAAAAGCTCAAAGCCATATGTTCCCCAAAAACATTCAACAAAATTATTAAGAAAACAATTATCGAAGTTGAAAAGCATCAATAATTATGACCATTGAAATTGTAAGATCAAGATAATAATTGTATGCCATAAGCCTACATTTCATGAAAGAATTTGCTATAATTAAATGTGACCTGTCACAATTTAAGCTTCGTCTAATTACATAAAACCTTAACAATTTAAGCTTCGTCTAATTACATAAAACCTTAAGATCAGTAATGATGTTTTAACTTTTGCTAGCCGTTCAATTCATTTATTGATTGAATGGGTTTAACGTCACTTTTAACAGTATTTCTGTCATATTGTGTTTTGTTTTAATGGGGTTTTACGCCACTTTCAACAATCTTTCAGTTATATCGCGGCGACTGGAGCACCTAACAATGGCTTCCTGGTATTTCTCACATCAGTACCGCCATCACATCCCTTCCTAGCCTCCAGCTGCTATCCCACATAGGTCTACGATTATCGACCCATTGGTGAGAGACAAATAGTCGAAAAGGATGAGTGCGGCCGTCGGGAATCGAACCCAGGACCTCTAGATTGACAGTCCGACGCGCTACCAACTGCGCTATGATGGCGGCTCTGTCATATTAATGCGGCTTGAGCACCTAACAATGGATTCCTGGTATTTCTCACACCAGCACTACCACTACATCCTTTCCTAGCCTCCAGCTACTATCCCACTATCCACCCATTGGTGAGAGACAAATGTTGGAAAGAATGTGTGCCACCCCCGGGGATTGAACCCATGACTCTCATAATTGAAAATTAGGAGTCTGACGTGCTACCGACTGTGCTGCTAGTCATTCAAACAATTATCTATGTCCCAGAGATTTACAAAATCTTCCAAAAAGTTTAGTCATCAGCATCTGTGTATATAACAGTCAATGCATAAAATTATAGAACATTTTGAGTGAATAATTCGGTTCTGTCGTCTCGATCTCAAAATATAAACAAACACTAGTTGAAATCAGATGGATAATACTTGTTCCAGAGAACTGCAATCATACCCTTATTTTGCATATCAAGAAGGCTCTTGTTTGATTTAGTAACCAAATAAACAATGGAAACTGTTTTTCGTTACTTGAGGGAAGATATAGGTCTGATTACAGACTGCATGAATAGTTTGATTGGTCGATTGGTTCCTTGATTGACAGCCGCGATTTGTTAATTGTAATTAACCCTTTCCTGTTCAAATACGGGATTTTATGTTCCTGTGATTTTATACCCATGAAAACATTGTGGAAAAGAAGAAATTGCTTGTAACAAGCAATTTCTCCTTTTTCCACAATATTTTCTACCACATAGGATGGTTTCTTTTCAAATTGCATCCAGTTTTCATTGTTGTCTGCAACCTCTTTCAATTTGGACTAGTCTAAAATTTCCAAAAACGGGAAAGGGTTAAAGCTGCTTACCAAGACCATCAAGGCTGGCTTCTTTCCCCATGGTCATAGACATGTCCAGATTTACACTGGTATAAAAATTATCTTTGGTTTATCTCTCCACTTCTACTTCAGTCTTGAACTTTCACCCTAATTCTGTCATGCGTAGATCTATTGTGTTTTCCAGAAAATCTCTTCGGATAAGCCGGTATCTTGGCACGTGCCACTTTTGTCTGTGGTCTCTGGTGAAAGAAAAGATGAATCAGGCTATTACCTTACAGGAAAAAGCGAAAACACATAATCTATCGAAATGTATTGAAAAAAATTCTGCTTACGTGATAACCATATGTGTCCCAGTTAGTTGTTTACTCCATATTTCATTTGCCGGTAGGTCTTGGGGCCAAGTTGTTTTTGTGACCGATATTTCATTTCGAGGAAAATAAGACAAAACAATGATAAATATCGAAGTAAAATTGTAATTAATCCATTCATCTATCTTTGCTCAATTGATTTTCACTTACTTGTGATATTATTTCATTTCAGAAATCCATTTGTGAGTCAATTTTCTACGCTTGAACTAGAAACACACTCGCCACACCGCAGTGAACTTTCGATGACAGACTGACCTATTTATCATACGAGTCTGACCTAGTTATTCTATCATGAGACGAGCGATTTGATTGGATAATGAAAAGTTGTTTACGAGTCATTCCCATCTTATAGCAAAGTATTTTCAAAACCTATTAGTTACATTGTTTGAATAAAATCAAATTAAGACAAGACATAATATCAAAGGACAACTTTCGTGTAAAGGATTTAAGTGCCACGATATATGGGTCAAGTACCTTGACCAATCAAAAATCTGTTTATGAACGCACCAGTGTCTAGGGACAAATATGTGCTCTACGAAGTAAACAACTAAATATAGTAACATGTTCTGTATCATTTTACTGCCCACTCAACCCATTCAAGGTATAGCAGACGACAAATTTAAGACTTGCAGACGACTTTATACTTTTTCCACTTCTAAAAAGATAAATTAGAAAAAAAAAGTTCGCTAAAGAATTATTAGGTGAATTGTTAGAAAAAGAGAAAATTTAAGTAGCTACATTAATACAATGTTTTCAAAATTGTTTTTAGGAGGGGGGGGGGGGGGGGGGGGGGCGTCAAAAAGCGTCACTGTGTGGGAATTGATAAACTCTGTGAAGACCAAAACAATTGTCTGCGAACTTAACCATTTCCTGTGTTTTTTAAGAATTCTTATTAAAAGTACGTTTGCCTTTTAATGCATTCCCACACAGTCTCTCTTTTTTAATGCTTGAAAAACACAGTGGAAATAAAGGAATTCAAAGAAGCAATTTCTTGACTATCCACAATATTTTCTACACCACGAGAGAAAGACTTTAAATTTTCCAACAACTTAAAATTGTCGTCAAAAACTTCTGTAGAATTTGGACCAATGTTTTCTACCCGTCAGAAAGTTGACAAAATCTAAAATTTCATAAAAGTTCAATTGTCGTCTGCAACTCCTTTGAGTTTGGACCAGTCTAAAATTTTGCCGTCTGGTAATGGGTTAAAGAGTGCAAAATTGCTACTGGAGGCTCAACAACTCAATCCGTTGGATACCTACGCAATAAAGAGTAGTTCTTGTATATTTCAGGAATATTGCAAACTCTGTCTGCAAGTTCATCTCCTGGTATTTAGCTCGGCTGAGCATATCGTGTTTTTGAATGTCCGTCGTGCGTCGTACGGCGACAAAAACTTTTAGTGTCAACCCTATCACAGGGGCTTGTCACAATTGATTTTTAGCTATAGCAAAGCGTCAGCTTTGGTAGCTTAAGTTAAGAGACAAAATTTTGAGGTCTTCTCAAAATTCAACGAGTGCAATCTTGGTTGAACTTTGAGACGACCTCAAAATTTTGTCTGTTAACTTAAGCTTTCAAAGCTGACGCTTTTCTCTCTAAAACTCATAGCAACAAGTCCCCATGAACCCTTTAGGAGGACACATTTAGCTTAATGTTAATGAAACTTTGGCATTAATGTTTTTAAGATCCTATTGTAAGCGAGAAAACTCCCGATTGCAAAACAGGGGAGAAGGGACCCTAACGACAATATGTTTCTGTACACTTTAGGGTCTACAAACTTGTGCCTCAATTTTGATGAAATTCGGTCAAGATGTTTTTCCAGACCTAAAGACGAACCCTATCGACAATGCGAACATTCCGAATGTAAACAAGGTAAAAGGGACCTAACTAACAATTCCTCTGTATACTCTCTAGGGCTGTAAATTCGGACAACACTTTCAATTTCTCATATGTGCCAAGTAACGATGTGGTCTGATCAGAGTTTTCATTATGCGCACTGCTTTGTATGACCACATGAATGAACTTTATTTAACCCATTCCAACTCAAGCCCTCCTTTTTACGCCCAACAAGAAAAAAGCTTTTGGAAATCATTGTGGACAATGAAGAAATTGCTTGTAACAAGCAATTTCTTCATTATCCCCAATGTTCTAATGCCAAAAGACGAAAAAAATTAAAATTCCACCAACTTAAAGTTGTCGTCTGCAGCTTCTTTCAATTTGGACCAGTCTAAAATTTTCTTGTTTGGGAATGGGTTAAATTGAATTGAACTCTTTGTAAAGCATGCTATTAACTTCTGGGTAACTTTAACCTTGTGCATTTACTAGTAATGATAAGCTTTGACTAAAAAGCTTACTTAACAAAACCACGCTTTCATGGATAGCTTACAGTACTTTTAGTACTTTGATTTAAAACAGGCGTCAATTTTTGGTTTATGAAGTCTATACCCTATCGACCAAAAGTGATAAACTCAATTTGTGGATTGTATCAATGGTTTCTACTACAACATTTTCAGGAAAAAGTACGACTGTGGGGGTTACAGCGCGATCAAGCCCTGAACGACACCTTTTCATGCTGAAATAATTTAATTGCTAGTTTCGTCTATCAAAAACAAGCGATCTGATCGGTCGAAAAATTTATATCATACCTCCATGAACAAAATTTTGATTACGCAGCCATTTTGTTTGCTTCCGCACAAAATAGTTCACTACAAAAAGGAATCAAAATTTGTTAAGTTGTTGCATTTTTCACTCGATGTTATTAAATTATAAGAAATGAAGATAATATTTTTTGTTTTCATGGAGGTATGAACCGAAAAACCTAATCACACAATGTATGAATACGCGAAGCGGATTCATACATAAGTGTGATTAGGTTTTTCTGTTCATACCTCCATGAAAACAAAAAATATTCCCCTCATTTCTTATAATTTCATAGCATCGAGCGAAAAAAGCAAAACTTTAAAAAATTTAAACCTTTTGGTATAGAAATATTTTGTGCGGAAGCATACAAAATGGCTGCCTGCTCAAAATTGTGTTCATGGAGGTATGAATTAAATTTTTCGACCAATCAGATCGCTCTTTTTTGATGGACAAAACTAACAATAAAATTATTTATTGTTGCTTAATCATTTCTTTGAAAAATTCATCCTATAAACAACTCAACAAAAATAGGACAAGCAAGTGGTGTGGACAAAGATTAGACTGCGTGCTGATATTTGTCTACACCCCCTGTAAAAACAGGAAGATTCCGGGTTCAGCCCGAACCGTTATCTATTCATCTCTTAATCCATTTCCAGATAAAAAAAAGTACTTTGACCGATCCAAATTGAAAGAAGCTGCAGACGACAATTCTAAGTAAGTGAAATCAAAACATTAGGGTTGAAAAGAAATGTTGACAACGAAGAAAATGCTTGCTGGTTACAACCAATTTCTTCATTGGCCACTGTGGATATTTTTCACTTGTTTATTCAGAATTGCAAGAAGCAGGATTGAATGGGAAACGGGTTAATGTCTACTAATTCTATCATACACAAAATCTGTAAAATGTTCCTGCAATAATGACTGGTGACTGGCTGCTCTCACTTCAGAGAGTACTAGATTAAATGGGAAACGGGTTAATGTCTTCTAGATCTATATACACAAGATCTGTAAAATGTTCTCGCAGTAATAATGGGTGACTGGCCGATCTCACTTTAGAAGGTACTATGGGTGTATGTCTTCTAGATCTATTTACAAGATCTGTAAAATATTCCCGTAGTAATGACGGATGACTGGCCGCTCTCACTTCAGAGGGTACTCGAACAAGGCAGTCAGACCGCGGAAAAACTATGCTGAACTCCGCCATTGAATTACCAAGGTCGAGCATTTTTTAGTTTTGTCTTGTTTTTTTGTTTTGCGACTCGAACATCTAACTGCAGTTTATTCGGGACCATGGATCTCAATTTATGTTGTGTTCCTGGACACAAGTTATTCAAAATTATGTTTAATAGCAGAAGTCATGAACTGCCATGTCGGAGATCATTGGAAGCGATAAGCGATCCGCCAGTAAGCCGCTATTCTAGAACGTAAATTGAAACAGCTACTAAGTTCAAGTGTTTTACCGTGTAAGTACAGGCGTCCATAAATCGTGTCTAAATAACATTTTAATCCACCGTGAAAGTTAATTCGGGATTATCCCTTTCTAAAGAAAATTGTAAGATTCTGTAAGAACCATAGAAAAAGCTTGGTTCCAGAAAATATACAACAGCAAAAGCATGGTCATAAAACATGAACACATAGTCATGAAATATGAACGCAGGGTAATAGGTAAAAGTATTTATGACAGAAGACAGGATAAATTATTTTCCGACACTCAATAGAGGATATCTTTTTTTAGTCCAAGATCGGTTCACTAAGGTCCAACCTGTTCTCTCTTTCCTTGAACCCACTCCAACATAATTCAGCTTTTTATGCCCCGTAAGAAAAAAGCATTGGAAAACTGATTGATACAAACAATTTCTTCGTTATCAAAATGATCTATAACAAAAAAGATTAAGATTTTTGAAAATTTAATCAGCTAAATATTTTCGTCTACAATCTCTTTCAATTTTGAACAGTTTTAAATTTAGTCTTTTGGTAATGGGATCATTCGGGCGAATGTATCCGTCTAATAGGTAACTTTTATATGAAGATAGATCTACTAGAATTCTCCCTTACATTAATTTGAGGCAAGGACAATAATAAAAAGGTAGAAATTACATGTATGTTGGATGATCTTACTTCGGCAACTTTACCCTTGTCATGCTGAACCCGGAATATTCCGGTTTGGGCAGGAGGCATAGACAAAGATCAGCCTGCACACAAGTGCAGTCTGATCATGGTCCACACCTCCTGCTTGTACTTTTCCTGCCAGAGTTGTTTATGAAATTGAATTCTAAAAGAAATATTGATTTATAAACAACAAATTCTATCAGTGCTTCAAGCCCTTTTATTTTACAGCATTTCAATAAGGTTTTTTATACAGTTTGACAAGGGTTGAAAAGGTTTCATAAGAGCCTCATCTTTAATAAGTCGTAGACACGAATGCCCACGCAATATTGGTTGTCACGTGACCTTCATTTGTGACCTTCACCTTTGGAATATCAAATACAACTTAACACGAGACACTACTAATCTTCAGGTAGAGCAAATGTGTAAAGTTATTTTATTTATAGTATTTTGGATTCTCTCAACTACGATAGTGACTCTTTTCTTTTCAACCGTAGCGCAGAACAAATATTTTAATTGACTCTTACGTGATTCGATCCTACGCGGATACGCAACGCCGCCTAGCGCTGCATTGTCCGACGTCTTTAACCTCCGCGATGGGATGTCTCGGTAGCGCAGAGGTTAAAGACGTCGGACATTGCAGCGCTAGGCGACGTTGTCGTATCCGCGTTGGTTCGAATCCCGTAAGAGTATGCAAAGTCAGTTTCAAATCCATTGATTAATGAAGAAGATATGAATTTTTGTAGAAGAATTTTTAATTGGACAAACACACTAATCCACACTCAGACACATCCAACACACACTTGTACACACACACACACGCACGGACAGAAATAGCTATAAAACGGCGGGGCAAAATAAACCCTCTGTTTTGGATTACATTAAAATCAATGGACTGAAAACACTGAAAGGCACTACTAGTTGACATTTGTGTCATTTGTTAATCAAATTTGTGAACAACTCTTATTTGAAACGTCAAACAGGCGGTGTATATTAAGATCAGAATGCTTATATATGCAGGCCGATCTTAGTCTATAAGTCTAGTAATCGCAGGGATATTTCGGGTTCAGCATCACAATGGTTATATATCAAATGTGTAGGACAAATCACATATATTACAATTGCATCTTTTCTCCATTTAAGCGGGTACTTTATTGAGATTTAAAGAAATAACTACATATATATAAGGTCATTTAATGAAAATGCGATTCATTCCAACAAGATAACTGGTAAAAAATCAAGTTGTTCTGTTTGTGCTATCGTTATTAACTCAAACTGAAAGAGAGAAAATGATATTGATGATAATAACAATAATATATATTTTTTTAAAAAAGTGCAATATAAATTCATTTTGATAATTTAGCTAATTTCTCCTTTTCTCACAGAGTTTTCCATAGCTACAATTCTTCAGTGCGTCAAAAGTCGTACTTGTATGGTAATGGATTAAAAGATGTTGTCTGGTCGAATTTTTACCTCTGACAATGAACTTAAAACGAACAAAACTAGAATCGTCGCGAGAGCGGAATAATATCCCCACCTTCACTTTGTCACTCAAGTAGAGCAGTTGGACTTGACCTCAATGACCCAAAGATAATAGGGCATTTCCTTTGGTCACTGGCGAAAATGGTATAAAGTTTCATGGTCCTAGGTCAAATCGCCTATGAGTTAGAGCACGGAATAGGTTTGCAATAAAAAAATCAGTTGTGATGTTGTCCTTTGACCAATGAGATCCAAAAAACGATAGAGCATCTCCTTTTGGTCGCTGGCAAGAATTGTATAAAGTTTCATGGTCCTAGGTCACATGGCTTTTGCAAAACGTTATTAAATCAAAGTTCAATTGTGAACTTGACCCTTGACTTACGTGACCCCAAAATAATAGTGCATCTCCTTTGATCAAAGTTCAATTGTGACCTTGTCCTTTGACCTACGTGACCAAAAACAGGACACCTCATTTGACAACATGTGTATAAAGTTTCATGGTCCTAGGTCACTTGGATAATTAGTTAGACCCCGGAAACGGTTTTCAATCAGAGTTCAGTTGTAGAAAAATGAAGAAATTGCAACATGCTTACGATTTCGACAAATCATAGATTTTTATCTTGTTCGAGTTACCCTCCGTTACTTACATACTTACATATGTGCACATATGTACATGCGATAAGCATGGCAATCGTTGTCATTCAGAAATCCGTCACGTCGTAATTCCGTACAATGTTCTGCGTTATTGACGTTATTTGGTTCATTCACGCCCCACAGTTGTTTGTTGACTTGCTGGCGACTGTAGTTCCAGACGTAGGTCGAATTGTCCATGATGTTCGTACCTCCCACCCAGAACTCTCCATAATCTGAAATGAAAGCGGAAATGATTCGGGTAAAAAAAGTTCGGATGGACTGGGACCGTTGTCTACCTTGGATTTATAGGTCGACAGTGATACCAGTCTAAGGCTTGGATTATTGCTGAAATATTGGATCCTGACTCCCGAGGACTGTCCATATTGAAATAAATAAGTCATTGTCACAAGCAATTTTTTCATAATACAAAATGTTTTCTACCAAGAAAGTTGAAAAAAATCTAAAATTTCACAAACTTTAAATGTCGTCTGCAACTCCTTTCAGTTAAGACCAGTCATTTTTTTTCTTCTGTGGTAATTGGTTAAGGTGTCTAAATAACTCACTAATGACAGATCGCTGGCCACGCCCACTGTGCTCCGACGAGAAGTAAATTATATATATCAATCGTTGTTATTTACAAAATTCATTGCAAGCAACAAAAAAGCAAAATGGTTAGTTGGAGACCAAAACGTCGTAACTACAGCTTAAAGAAGGTGTAGTTACGACGTTTGAGTAGCCAAATCAACAGAAATAAATGCCAACAAATGTCGAATTTCCAAGTTCATTTCCGGTCTTAACCCTTGTCATGATGTATAAATTACCTAACTGAATTGCTGTCAAATCAAAGGACTGAAAGCACTGATAGAACTTGTTGTTCAAAATTTTTTATTTCTTTTAGAAATCAACCTCATAAACAACTCGGGAAGGAAAAGTATGAGCAGTAGCTGTAGACTAAGATCAGCCTGCACTTAAATGCAGTCTGATCTTAGTCTACACCTCCTGCCAAAACCGGAATATTCCGGGTTCAGCATGCCAAGGGTTAAAATAAAATTTGATAGGTCTATCGATTTTCGATTACCAGCGCGACCCGTCATTTGACCTAGTCCGCCTAACTCCAACATGGCTGTTCGACAGATATTATAAATGACATCATTTTCAAAAATATTTTGTCAGAGACATAAAACAAAAGGAAAATTGTCGGTGGACGACGACTTTAACGTCGGTACTAAAACTTGAATTAGCTGTAGTTTCTTTGTTTAAGTCGTCAAAACCAACGAAAATGCTGGACACATATATTTGAATTCAAGGTTCACTTTTTTATTTTATGTAATGATTTCATTGGTCAATAGATTTTTTTTAATGACAGCGACGATCTTTAAATTAACTCTTTCCTGGTTTTTGAAATTTTAGACTGGTCCAAATTGAAAAGGGATGCAGACGACAATGAAAATTGGATGCAATTCCAAATAAAACAATCCTATGTGGTAGAAAACACTGTGGGAAAAGGAGAAATTGCTTATTATAAGCAATTTCTCCTTTTTCCACAATGTTTTCTCAAGTATAAAATCACAGTGACATAAAATACCGGGTTTATCCAGGAAAGGGTTAAATGACTTGTTCAAACTGTAGTTACGACGTTACGGTTGCGCCCTTTATTTCTGTCCCTGACAACATTATTTACAAAATAGTGTCGTTGTATCTCAGTCAAATACCATGTCAGATTTAAGTGGGCGGGGCAAACGTCCCGTCGATTTTAGCGGTGTCATAAGTTAACTTCGTTGTCAAAGGAATAAAGAATTACCTCCCTTGTCCTGTATAAACTTCTGCAGAAATTGTTGTAATGGTCGGTCGTAGATTTCTGCTAACTCGTTTCCCCTCGCAACGTATTTGCATATTTGCTGAAAATTAAAACCAATTACACATGTCAACCATTCATAATCAATTAAAGAGAGACAGAGAAAGAGAAAGAGAGTGACGGAGTTTAATTGTTAGTTTCGTCTATCAAAAAGGGCGTTTTAATTGGTCGAATAAAATACATGTATTCATACTTCCATAAACATAAATTTGAGCACGCAGCCAATTTGTATGCTTCTGCACAAAGTAGTTCCATACAAAAAAGTTTTTGTATTTGAATTTTTTTTGCTTTTTTCGCTCGATGCTATCAAATTATAAGAAATGAAGGGAGTTTTTTCGTTTTCGTGGAGGTATGAACCGAAACACTTATTAAAATCACACTGCGCGTTTTTTTCGGTTTATACCTCCATGATAACCAAACAACAAAAAATATTCTCTTCATCTCTTAAATAAACCTTAAAACTCAAGCTTTTTGACCTGCAATATGTGCGCGTATAGAATCAATGGACCGATCGTGTATGTCAATCAAATATTCAGTTGAACAATGAAATCTTTCATTTAGAAAAGAGATAGGTTTTGAACTCCGACATTTGCCGCCTTTTTAGTGCAGCTTTTTTTGTTTGGCGGCTTAAACGTGGTAACTACTCCTAATTCAAACTATAGTTACGACGTTTGTGATTTTGTTATAAGTATGTTACTGACCATAAATTTTTCAAAGTAATCCCGTTTAAAATTGAATTGGAACTAACTGTCGGACCCAGTGGGCGGGGCCAGGGAAGTCAATGGGCGAGACAAGCGTTTGACTGACTGACTTTAAAACGCAAGAAAGGGACTTCTAATTTAGAACTTATGTGTATCAAGAGCGGAAGTGAACTTTGAGCTCCAAAATTTGTGTTTTGATTTTTGTTAATTTTTATTAGCAACCTGAACTTATTCAAGCTGTACTTACAATGTTAAACACGCCAACCAACCCCAGACCAACTGTTTTACAGTAACATATCGTTTATCATATTCCCCCAACGAAGTTGATTTCACCATAGCTGTCTATCTGTCCGTGCATCCATCGTCCGTAAACATTTTCATTTCCGTGCGCTTGAACCAATCAACCCACAACAATTTAACATTATACAATAGTTGCCATGGATCCAAGGAGGTATCTGTTTTTTGGCTCACGTAGTTCAAAGGTCAAGGTCATAAATGAACTTTGATTGAAAACAGTTTCCTTGCTCTAACTAAAGAGCCATTTGACCCAGGAAGTCGAAACGTTATAGAAATGTTATACATGACTCAAGGAGGCGCCCGATTGTTTTTGGTAATGTAGGTTAAAGGTCAACTATGCTACTTAAGTGACAGAGTACTAGTTGGTGGCAAGAGGGCGGGGGGGGGTAAGTGTCCGCTTTGCGACAATTGACCAATCGCGGCTGACAATCAAGGGATCAACCGACAAACCAAATCATTCATTCAGCCTGGAATTGGGCTTTGAACTCCAAACATTAGTCGCCAGGTTTGATAGACTTTTTGTTGGTTTGGCGACTTAAACGTCGTAACTACAGTTTATTCAAGCTGTAGTTACGACGTATAGGTCACCAATCAACTATTCTTTTTTTTTTTTGTAACATGCTACTAGCATTAAATTTTGCAAAATAACGTTGTTTAAAATCGAGGCGGGACTTCCTGTCAGGATCAATATTCGTGGCCAACGGACAAAGTGGGCGAGGCCAGCGAGTGGTCAATTATTATAGTTTAATGCGAAACAGTCGTTGTCACCATGAACTTACTCGTGTAATTGTTCAGATGTCAGAATTATTGGTCGTTTATTCCCCCTTTTTTTTCATAAGAGAAAAATTTAAAAGATTTTCTAACTTTATGTTTCCGGTTCAATACAAAATGTCGCTCGTCTAGTATTGACACTCACCATTGCCTCATACCAGCTAACTTTATTCGTCCCCACAAAGAAACAATAGTTTCTGTACTTTGTGAATCCACGTGGGCATGATTGGGGGCGGCTTTCCAGGGTTTCTGTTACAAGAAATAGATTTATAAACTATTACCAGAGGACAAATTTTAGACTGGTCTAAATCCAAGGAGTTCGAAATAGACGACAGTTGTTTCTTCGTGAAATTTTAGATTGATTTCATTGTTAACGTAAAAACATTGTAGATTTTGAAGGATTTCCAGCGTCACATGTTTTGGAATGTGTTAATGTAATTCTTAACCCATCATCACATGACAAATTTTTAGACTCCTGGTCCGAATTGGAAGACGGGAATTTCAAGTCGGAAACATTTAGTTAATATTTGCCTTTTAGGATAGAAATCATTTTGTACATTGAAAAAAATGCTTTTTACAAGCAATTTCTTCTTTGTCCACTATATTTTCAGAAATTTATTTTCTCAGTAAAGGGGCCTAAACAAGTTGATGGTGTGGAAATTGGCTAAATTAATATTTGACTCCGTCGAACTACATATTAAGGAATCATTAGTTTTATTTTTCGTCGCTACCGCAGCATTTGTTCATATGGGCCACGCCCCTACACGACGGCCATGGTACAATTATCCCCGGATAACGAAATTGTTCGGGGACTGCTTTGTTCGGTGTGTATTTCCCTTTATTTATCGTCGCTACCGTAGCACATGCCCATATGAGCGATGCCCCTAGAAGACGGTTAGTTTTTGTGGGGTTAGTGCAAGGATACAGGACGAAACTACTGAGAGCTCCGCCTGGTTTGTTTGTTGTACAACACGGAGTATCATTTAACCCCATTACCAGACAGCAAAATTTTAGACTGGTCCAAATTGAAAGGAGTTGCAGAAAGTACGTGAAATTTTAGATTTTTTTAAACCGTCTTGATAGAAATCATTGTGAACAATGAAGAAATTGCTGGTGAAAAGCAATTTATTCATTTTCCACAATGTTTTCAAGAGCCTTTGTTCTGAAGGGGGGTAAAAAGCGTCAGTGTGTGGGAATGGCTTCACACACGAAAGACAAATAGTTTGTTGGCAGGACATACACCACAACTGACGGAACGCGGATTTTTATCAAATATTCAATCTATCAATCAAATCATTCATTTATACTGGATGGGATCTTCGAGCTCCAACAAGTGTCCACATTTACATGAAGCGTTTTTGTTGTTTTTGTAGCCTTAAACGTCATTCTACGGCTTGTCCAAGCTGTAGCTACGACGTTTAGGTCACTAACCAGCTTTGATACTTTTTTGTTACGTGTGGCAAAATAACCCCATTACAATTAAGAGATTAAGAGAACATTTTTGTTATCATGGAGGTATGAACCGAAAAACCTAATCACACTGTATGAATACGCGAAGTATCGAGCAAAAGACCAAAAGCTTTACAAATTTTGATACCTTTTTGTATGGGACTATTTTGTGCGGAAGCATACAAGATTGCTGCGTGATCAAAAGTTTGTTCATGGAGTTATAAATAAATTTTTTCGACCAATCAGAACGCTGGTTTTTGATAGACGAAACTAAAAATTAAATTAAATCGAAATGGAAATTTCTGACGGAGGTCGGTGGGCGGGGTCAGAGATCTGTTATTTGCGAGATAGCTTACGAGAGCCGCAGAGATGTTAACCCTTTCTTGTTTTGCAAAATTTTAGACCTGTCTAAATTCAAAGGTTTCGCAGACGAACATTTAAATTGGGTTTAATTTTCAAAATAACTATTCAGTAGCGTTGAAAATATTGTGGAAAAAGAAGAAATTGTTTGTTACAAGCAATTTCTTCTTTTTCTACAATGTTTTCCCAGTTATACAATCACAAGGACATAAAAAACAGGGATTGAACAGGTTAGGGTTAAAGTAAAAGTTTGACTTACATAGTAGCATCAGTACATCGGTGTAAGACTAGTGTCAAAGTGTGGGAATGGAAAAACTTCACTTACGAAATGCAAATAGTTTGTTGGTAGGGCCTAAACCGCAACTGACGGAACGCGGCTTTTTACCAAAGAATCAATCGACCAATCAAATCATTCATTCTGACCAGAAGCAAGCTTTGAAGTAAAAAACTTACCCATTTCTATCCCTACTGCAAAAGTTGATAAAACCGCAACAACGATGAGTGGTTTCAGCATTTTGGGAACTGTTGTCGGGAACAAAATATTCTGAACTGAAAAAAGAATAAAACAAAACAAAAAAAAAAAAAAACAAAAAAACAACAAAAAACAAAACAAAAAAAAAAAAAAAAAACAGAACAAACCCAAAACCAACTTATGCCATCACAACGACAAAGAACAGATGATATAAAATAAGTTGTCATGAAACTAAGAATGTCTTAAACGAGTCAGACAAAAAAATATACTTTGCCGAAGTCTAATTCTTTTAGTCTGAGATCTGGGGCTAAAGTTTACACGGTAAAATTCCAAACCACGCAGAGTTTAACGTGAAAACACACAAAGCAACTATTAAAATCATCTGTCGAATGAAAAGAATACACGACTTTGAGTATTAATCAAAGCACTGAAAGTACTGATGGTGGACGTCCTTGTTTGCATAGTAGAGTGATATGCCAATTTTAGTTAGAAAATGGTTATTTTCATCTGGATAATCTGTTTATAATAAAACGCGTCGCCTAGCCCGGCTGGCTTAATAGGTAATACAAGACGTTTTCCATTCTAGTGTCCTGCGCATGATCCCAGGTTCAAGAGAAAATGCCATTGCCACATGTGTCATTTGTCTCTCGCCGATGGAAACAGTAAAATATGTTGAAAACAAATAATTCCCCGATATGGAAAAAATAGAAAAACCTTTTTTGCCGAAAAGCAATATTTTTTCTTCAATTTGTAGATGTACAAACAAATATAACTACAACAAGAAATCAGCTGTAATTACATTGTTTTATTTGACCAAAGACCATTTTTGTAACTCGCATATCAATATAGATTTTTCCTTTATTGGTTCTATGATAATTAAATCATTTTCAGAATGATTGTTATTAAGATAGAAACCTACGCGAAGAAATCAGAACGTTTCTTCTAGTAAGCGTTGCCAATATTGCTAAAATTAAAAGTGTACGCTCTATGGTAGGTATTGTAAAAATGTACGAGTTCGATCGTTGAAATATAATGAAGAAGTGAAAATCCTTCATGAAAACATCTGACTTGAACGTGCATTTGGGGATAATTACTTAAATGATAGAAAGACAACCCTAAAACAAACATCCACAATAGAATACTAGCCTGCATTGTTTCCAATTCTCATCTGTCCATTGACAATTTTTTGACTGGTTCAAATTAACCTAGCTGTATAGGACATTTCAAATAGCACTATTAAGTTAAAAGCTAGTAAGCTAGCAAAGCAAGGTCTTGTTAAGTAATCATCTTTGTCTTAGACTGGTTTAAATTGAAAGAAGTTGCAGACGACAATTTCAAGGTGGTGGAATTTAGAGAATCTTTGCCTCGAAGGGTAGAAAACATTGTGGATAATGAAGAAATAGCTTGTCACAATCAATTTCTTCAATGTCCACAATGTTTTCCCAAGCTTTTTTTCTTGACTGAGATGCGTATAAAAGCGGGATTGAGTGGGACTGAGTTAAATAGCATGCTTTTGAAGGAGTTCTCTACACGATATGCTCAAGTGAGCTAAAAATACCTAGGAGATAAACCATAACCTATAAAAAAGGGGAAATTTGTTTGTAAGTACGAACCTAAGAAATTTCTCTCAATTCAGTTAGTTTAAAAACGACCCTAAAGTAAATTTTGATATAAAAAGTCGTTTGGACTGATATCACAGAAAAAAAATTATATAAGGAAAAAACAAATCTAACGAATAAATAAATGGATAGAACAAACTACATACATGCAGCTCAATAAATACACAAATGACTAAATCCATATTTAAATAGATAATTTTGATAAATATTTTTTTTACCTGAGGTCGTCGAGAAACTTGGCGGTTTGTTACAACGAGTTTGCCACAAGCAAGCGGAATTTATAGCAAGATACACGTAAAAAGGAAAGAATCCTCTTGCTATCTTATTGGTCGAGACAAATCTGTCTATACTTTGATTGGCTAAGATAAATATCACCACACTATCCAATCCAAAGGAAAAACGTAGGCGAGGTCATTCGAGGATGCAAGCAATTTTCATCGTCCTGGACCCCAATCCTAACTCCTGAAGGTGAGAGGCTCTCAACTAGTTACATGTATTTCTTATGCATAATACCGTCGTTGTCGTTCTAAAACTTCGTAACTACAGCTTGATTCAAGGTGTAGTTACGTCGTTTTAGAACGACGACGACGATACACTGGTTTCAAAACTGACAACATTGAAATGATTACCTCCATTACCACATATTTGACACCACGAAGAAATGTGGCCATGAAATACTCTGTGGGAAAATGAGAATTGGCTTTTAACAACTACTTTGTCTTTTTCTCACAATCTTTTCTACCCTATAAGGGTTTATTTTCCAATTTAAGTGCAATTTGTAATGTCGTCTACAATTTCTTTCAATTTACACCAGTCTAATGTTTGTCGTCTTGTAAATGTAGGACTTTTTTGAATGAGATAACTTAAAATTTAAATTATGGGTATAATTGTCTTAAGTCATCAGGAATTTTATCTATTGTTCGGTTTTTTTTTTTTTGTTTTTTGTGTGTGTGTGTGTGTTTTATTGCTTTATTTCCAAAGTGCTTAAAATGGCGGAATCGATTCAGAAAATCAACTAAAAGGCAATGCTATAGGGACCGCTTCGGAAGATGGTAAAGAAACTACTCAGGTCTCCTTGTGGAAAATTCTGGTCTGTGTCGGAAGGCCAATGTCCTTTCCGACAATTGACCAATCGTTGGCCCCGTCCACTTACTCCTTTGGCCTCGCCCACTGACTCTAACAGAAGGTCCCGCTTCGATTTTAAACGGCGTTATTTTGCAAAATTTATGGCCAGTAGCATTTAACAAAATAGTTGGTTGGCGACCTATACATCGTAACTACAGCTTGAATAAGCTGTAGCTACGACGATTAAGTCACCAAACCGACAAAAATGTTTCAAATAAATGGCGGCCAATGTTGGAGTTCAAATCTCAATTCCGGGCTAAATGAAAGATTTGATTGGTCCATATATTCCTTGAATGACTTGCGATTGGTCATTTGCCTCTCACAAACAGGTGGATGACCGTAATCGTAAGTTGGATGAGCAGGTAGAGGCTAGGAATGAATGAAGTGGTAGTAATGGTGACAGAAATTTCAGAAATCCATGGTTATTTGATCCAGTCGCTACTACACGATCGTGTTAAAAGACGTGACGTTAAGCTCCAGTCTATCAATAAATCGGAAGGGCAGAATGGCTGTACTATTTTCTCAAAGTTTGTAAAACCTGCCAATAAATATTTGACTCGGAGACATGAAGACATGAAGAGAATGTTGTTTTTTTTTTGTTTTTGTTTTTTTTTTTTTCATGGAGGTATAAACCGAAAAGCCTAATCACACTGTATGAATACGCTAAGTGTGACTAGGTTTTTCGGTTCACACTTCCACGAAAACAAAAAAATATTCTCTTCATTTCTTAAAATTTAATAGCATCGCGCGGCAAAAGCAAAAACTTAATACATTTTGACACTTTTTTTTTAATGGAATTATTTTATGCGAAAGCACACAAAATGGCTGCATGCTCCAAAGTTTGTTCGTGGAGGTATGAGTTTTTTTTTCGACCAATCAGAACGACCGTTTTTGACAGACGAAATAAATGTTAAAGTATTGCCACGAAAAAAAAAAAAAGAATTTAGCGCGGTTTAGGGACGGAAATGAAATAAGTAGTATCGGGCTATATACCTTAAATAGAACATAAAATTTGAGAATGGATTATCTCCAGAAATGCCCTTCCTTTTCAGGCATCAAAATATTCATACGATTTTCTTGCAAGGTATCGAGAAAACGTCACGGTAAAAGGAGAATGATTACTGAAAAATCAACACGTTTGACCCGTCTAGCACAAAGGGACCTCAAGAGAAGTGCAAAAAGTAACGACTGTGGCAAGATTGCTACTAGAAATATACGAAATTACCCCATTCCCACACAATGACGCTCTTTGAAGCCCTTCAAGTAAAAACAATAAGGAAAATATTGTGTAAAATGAAGAAAATGCTTGCAACAAGCAATTTCTTCATTTTCCACAATGTTTTCTACTCAGAAAGTTGAAAAAATGTAAAACTTCATACACCTTGAATTGCCGTCTGCAACTCCTTTCAATTTCCACCAGTCTAAAATGTTGTTGTGTGGTAATGGGTTTAATATAATTCTAATAATTACAACAATACTAAAATGTCGCTCAATTTCCACAACCAGACGACACGATTCTCGACTGACTCAAATTCGAAGAAGTTGCAGACGAGAATTCAAAGTGCGGTGAAATTTGAATGAAAAAAAAACAAAACAAAAAAACTAAAATCATATAGATGTACACAGACTTTTTTTCTTTTCCGCGATAATTTCTACACCTAAAGACTGACTCCAAATGTTCAAGATTAAAAGAATGAAATGCAGCGGTAAAGAAAACTATAAAATATATTCAACTTAATCCTTTCCTGTACATAACCGGAGTTTACGACGTTGTGATTTTATACTTGAGAAAACAATGTGGAAAAATAAGAAATTGCTTGTAATAAGCAATTTCTTCTTTATCCACAATATTTTCTGCCCTACTGAATGGTTATTTTTCAAATTAAATCAACTTTAGATTTTCGTCTGCAAAACCTTTGAATTTGGTCAGGTCTAAAATTTCGCAAAAAGGGTTAAGAACGAGGGAAAATCAGGTATCCAGCAATGCTTTATCTTTATTTGATGGATCTCTGACCACGCCGACTAACACTCACCTCCGTTAAATACCAAGTACGGTTAGCCCTGTTTGTAAATCGTCAGCCCGATAAGCTCGGTTGGTAGAGCACTTGACTTCAAATTTCAAGATCACGGGATCGAGCCCTGGGATGACCATATCAACTAAAAAACTAATCGTCTTTCGGATGGGACGTTAAACCGAGGCCCGTGTAACAGTGATATCCATCGAGCACGTTAAAGAACCGAGCGGAGCTCTCAGCAGTTTCGTCCTGTATTCTTGCATTATCCCCCGTAACAACTAACCGCCTTTGGGGGGGGGGGGGGGGCGCTCATTTCGGCATGTGCTACGCTAGCGACGGTAAAATAAACGGAAATACGGCTGCGACAAAATTGTTAGACGAAGATGGCTTATAGGAAATTTATCATATCCCATACTTTCCTATCCAAAGTAGCAATCTTGTATAATTCCGTATTCATTTCCTAGAGGAAAAATCGTTCATTTCCGATAACTTCCGAATATTTCCGAGTAACTCATATCCCAAAGATGGAATCAGATGAACGTCTGGTTTTAATTCGATATCTTTTCCGGGCCGTAGTATATCTCAGCTTCTTACACGTCATGGGAAAAGAAACCAACAGGAAATTTTATAAAACGTATATAATTGACCAATCGCTGGACCCGCCAACTTACTTCGTTACCACCGTCCATTGACTCCAACAGGAAGTCCCACTTCGATTTTAAATATGGTTATTTTGCCAAATTTATGGCAAGTATCATGACACATAGGAGCAAAACGGTTGGTTAGTTCATACTAATTTATTTTAATTCGATTGCGACGAAAGCTTTAAGCTTATAGAGTCGCTCTCGAACACACAAACTTGATGTATTCACGTCCCTGAAAGAGAGGCAGTGGCTTATCCCTACTGCTACCCACTTCTACAGCTGGGTAGACTGAGGCTGGCTATTAAGTGTCTTGCCCATGAACACACCTCGGTGACGGTGGGGCTCGAACCCTTGACCTTTAGATCACGAGTCAAGTACCAATACCACTCGACCATCGAGGCAGTTAGTTGGTTGACGACGTAAACGTCAGTTATACATCGTTTAGGTCGCCAAACCAACAAAAAATGTTAACAAAAATTGCGGCTAATGTTGGAGTTCAAAACTCACTTCTGGTCTAAATGAATGATTTCATTGGTCGACTGGTTATTTGATTGACATCCATGATTGGTCAGTTGACCAATTAGGCGAAACAAGGGGACCTTCTGGGAAGCGAGAAACGGTATTGACCCTGGTTTGTCTGTGTTGACGTCGCAGGCACCCCTTGGTAGAAACTCATCGCCATTGACATATTTTCTTAACCTAGAATCGCCATTCTGTCTTACCGGGGGTCGACACTAATTTTGCTTCAATGGGATCCCACAGGAATCCCTAATCATTACTTCAGGGTTTCCTCCAGATAATCAGGGATCCCTCCTTGATATACATTAACTCATTCATACACAATCCTTCCCTTCTAAGTCCAACTTGAAAAACAGCTGTAGAAAACATTGTGGAAAATGAAGAAATTGCTTGTTACTCGCAATTTCTTCATTATCCACAATGTTTTCTACACAAACTTGTGACAAGCAAACAAAAAATTATTTGATACATTAAGTTCTATTGTACTGGGGGAATATTGAAAGACCCTGACGGAATTCCTATAGCCTGAGATTGCTGGTGTCCCTTCCAATTTTCAGGGATCCTCGGGATCCCGGGACACTGTTAGTGTCGACCCATCTTTACAGTATGTTTATTCACGAAATGCTATATAAATGACTTCTGCTGGATCCGATTTCTGTTTCAAATATTTATTTCACGGAATTCCCGGGAGGTTCCCTTTCTCATGACGGGTCACAGATTTGATCCGTCATCCTAAAATGTATTTACATGGGATTTTGAATAAGTCTGAAATATTCGATAAAAGGGATCGTTTCCAGCACAGGACAATTACAGAATAATTTACAATGAAGTCAAAGTATATTCGATATGTGTATTTAACATCTATTTACTCCCTTTGATACTTTCGAAATCTCATTTTCAAACACTTTGATCGACGTGTAATTGATTTAACGACAATTCCAACATCATTTTGTTTACATATAGTGATATCTGGTGCAACTAACCATGCCTTCAAGTCGCATATCACACCGACACAACCGACATCGCAACTCAATCAGTGACGGCTTATCTTAACAGACAGCTAAATTTTTAACGAGTCAATATTGATAGAACTTGCAGACGAATTTACACTGAAAATACAGAAAAATAAAAGCTATATAGGGTAGAAACATTAAGTGAAAGCGGAGAAATCGTGTGAAAAAAACAAAAAACAAAAACAAAACAACAACAACAACAACAACAAAAAACCAACAAAAAAACACCAGTTTCCTCCCTTTCCTTAAGAAGTTATCTGAAAACTTGATACAAGTCTGTAAGGATGTACTAAGGCGGGATTGTATGACAATGAGTTAGAGCACGTTGCTTAACATATTCACGAGTAGTAAAAGGATAATGAGATCATCTTTTACTCGAATAATTAGCCGCTATTGGTACGGCAACGGGTGAGGGTGGAGGTATTAGCACTTGATATTTAGGGCGTGGAAACAGTGAAATTGTGAGAATGATAAATTCACCGGTTTTCTCTTTTTCTTCTAGATTTAGCCCTGCTTTCTTTCATTTTGCGCTGTTGCACATTGTCTCAGTGGGATTACGATATCGCGGATGACGTCATTAAGTTGACATATATGGCGCGCTTTTTTTAAATAGGATGGATGGTTATTTTATGTTAGATCAATTCAGTCACCAAATCAATTGACAACAAAGGCTATATATATATTCTCTTGTAATCCCACCACTTTTGAAAATATAGCTAAAGTTGTTCACCCAGTGAAAGATGATTCGATCTTACACTGAAATAGACCGGTACCGCCGTCGACTTTAACAAAGGCTTAATTATTATTGTCGACAGTGGTACCAGTCTAACACTGAACTGTTTAGACTGGTACCCCAGTCGACATTAACAAAGCGCTCGCCTTTGTAAAAAGGTCGACGGTTGTACCAGTCTACTATGTTTTGACTATTTATATCAAAATCGGCCGTTTTCGATGATTAAACTGATTCCGTTTTGAGTCCACGGCACTCCGTCTATAAGCGATCAAAACATACAGTCAATCTTGTTCAAGCGCCCACCTCTATTAAGCAAACACTTTCATTAAGCGACCAGTATCAAAAGTTCCTTTCTAAAAACAAAGGATCTTCATAATCAGAAGTTTTTGTTAATAGAATTATCAAAAGAATTAATTCTATATTGATGGATCTCATTAGAATTGTCTCATTGAGACAATTCAAATGAGTTCCATCAGCATAGGATTAATTAAGAGTCCTGCAATGATTTATGTAAGCACTTGAACGGGTCCCTCATATATGTCATATAAATGTATTTAGATACCATTCTCTTCAACGACCACATTTTGGCCGAACTTTGAGTGGTCACTTGATACAAGTTTAATTGTAGTAACTACAGCTTGAATATGCTGCAGTTACGTAGTTTGTTGCGCTTATCAACGAACCCTTCTTGACGAGGTCCAGGTCACAATATCCTTTCCGACATTTGTCTACGACCTCTTAGTGTGTGGACAATCGCAAACATAAGTGGGGTGATCAATGCACACTTGGAAATGATGTTATGGTAGTACTGACTGCTGGGTGTGAGAAATACCGGATATCCATGATTAGGTGCTATACCTGAAATACGTTAAACCAATTCACACAAACCTTTGAACTTTTTATGACTGTTCTCGCATGCAAAACAGCGAATTTATAATACTGGCGAAATACCGCACCGAAGGCGCGATCTGAAGACCGCCTATAGGTAACACGTATATGTACAAGTCATTATTTAACAAAAATCGGCCATTTTGATTTTTACTCTTTAAAAAATGGCTTCTTTACTAGTCTGGTTCTCAACAACTACTTCCTGAAAAAAAATGCAGAAAAACTCGTTTTCGAAAACACAGTCAAAAGGAAAAAATGTTCAGACAAGGTCGAATTTGAAAATATAGTCATTTTTTTTCGAATAAATCTAACGAATAAATAAACAAACCGCAACATTCATTTTAAGCATTGATGTTTCATTTGAACTTAATTCTTTTGCACCTTTGGTCGAAGAAAATTCTAGTTAAAATAATGTCAACACAGAACTTTATCGATCAAACCTGTGACGTTATTGATTCGTGAGTAAATGTCACGCATAGGGTGGCAATCCGTCTTATTCCAATACTTCCGATTATATACTAGAGATCATCAGACAGAGAATATCTTGACCGCCGATCGTCCAGGGGCTTCCTTTGCGTTCTTAAGAAGGTAAATTTTAAATAGTTTGACAAAAAATTGTGAGATTTTATGATTCTATCGTATTGATAAAAGATTAGATAATAACATTATCACGGTAGCAACCCAGTATTTTTGCTTTCTGTCAGACCTGTCTCTTGCAACATGTTGAAATCATGTTATTGTTGTACTTAGATATTATTACCTCTGCCGCAATAAAGCCGGGGATATTTCTTGTATGAATTAATTACCTCGAAACTATGGGATAAAGATTCACCTGAAGTAGGATATGAATATGTACAGTAAAGTCACTAAATAAAAGCCTAAAACTCAAATATGCTTTTTCGTCCGCAACTTAAGCGTCGCCAAATTTCATATTACTGGATGATAGTTTTGTGTTGTTCGATTAAATGTAGAGTGGATTGAATAATCGAGCAGGCAGTATTTTCACTTCCGGGGCCGAGCGCTGAGGAAATTAAATGTCAACAATATTCTGCACTGAAAAGATCGTGAAAATTTGGACATAAGTAACAGAAACTGTTTTGCATGCGTTTCGAAATTTGTTGTAGAGTAGCTGATTTACAGTTTGCATGATGTAAATTTAATTGTCATTGTTTAATTACCCTTTGCTAACTTTGTCCGACTTCTGAAAGTTTTGGACTATTTCAGAATCGTTTTATCTGACAATTTTGCTTGATCGTGAGTAATAATTATCCCTTTACCGTTTCCGGAATTTTAGACCGTTCCAAATTCAAAGCTTTTGCAGACAGAAATTTTAAGGTGGATTTTTGAACTTTCATATTTTCTAATATTGTGAAAAAAGAAGAAGCAATTTCCTCTTTTTCTATTGATTATAAATAACAGGGTTGTTAAAACCGGGGATTGAATTGAAACCATGTAAGAGTTGAAAAAAATCTATATCAAAATTACTAGGACAATAACACTTTCATCTCCATATTCTTCTTACTTTACAAATATTCTTTCTTTTTTAGTCCCCTTCCGGCAAATCCAAAGGGAACTATAGGTTTGCACTCCGTCTGTCTGTCTGTCAATCAGTCCGTCAGCCTGTCTGTCAGTCCGGACATATCAGTTTTCCGCACTTTTTTTCTTAACCCTGGGAGATATTGAGCTGATTTTTTGTATGTAAGTCCATATTAGTGAGTTACAGAACAAGTTCAAGTTTGGTTCCTGTCCATTGATTTTTGTGGAAGATACGGATGCTGGACTTAGAAAATTACCAAGAAAATTCAGTTTTCGGGACTTTTTTTCTAAACTCTTAGAGATATTGAGCTAATTTTTGGTATTTGAGTCCGTATCAATCAGTTACAGAACAAGTTCGAGTTTGGTTCCGGTCAATTGATTTTTGTGGAAGATACGGATGCTGGACTTAGAAATTACCAAGAAATCTCAGTTTTTCGGATTTTTTTCTAAACCCTCAGAGATATTGAGCTGATTTTTGGTATGTGAGTCCACATTAATGAGTTACAGAACAAGTTCGAGTTTGGTTCCGGTCCATTGATTTTTGAGGAAGATACGGATGCTAGACTTGGAAATTACCTGGAAATTTCAGTTTTCAGGACTTTTTTTCTTAGCCCTCAGAGATATTGAGCTGATTTTTGGGATGTGAGTGGGTATCAATTAATAACAGAGAAGTTTGAGTTTGGTCCGGTCAATTGATTTTTTAGGAAGATACAGATGCTGGACTCAGAAATTACAAAGAAATTTCTGTTTTCCAGACTTTTTCTTTAACCCTCAGAGATATTGAGCTGGAATTTGGTATGAGAGTCCACGTCAGCAATTTACAAAAGTTCAAGTTTGGTTCCGGTCTATTGATTTTTGAGGAAGATATGAATGCTGGACTTAGAAAATTACCAAGAAATTTCAGTTTTTCAGGACTTTTTTCTAAACCCTCAGAGATATTGAGCTGAACAAGTTCGAGTTTGGTTCTGGGCCATTGATTTTTGAGGAAGATAGAGATGCTGGACTTAGAAAATTACCAGGAAATTAAGTTTTCCAGACTTTTTTACTTAACCCTCAGAGATATTTAGCTGATTTTTGGTACGTGAGTCGGTATCAATTAGTTACAGAACAAGTTCGAGTTTGGTTCTGGTCCATTGATTTTTGAGGAAGATACGGATGCTGGACTCAGAAATTACCAGGAAATTTCAGTTTTCCGGATTTTTTTCTAAACCCTTTGTGATATGAAGGTGGTTTTTGTTATGTGAGTCATTATTGATTACCGAAAAGCTTTCACAATCCTAGACAGATATTTGAAAGCTTTTGTTCAAAGTTTACTTGGGCTTTAGGGTCTTAATTCTTAATTCTCTTAGACAAATGACTTTACGAAGTATAATTTAGCTAACAACAAAAAGAGATGCCTATTTTTTATGTTTGTGTGTATCATCATCACAGTGTATGTGTGTGTTTAAGAATTGCTCATAAAATCTGATACAACTGTAATATTTTGGCAGGGTAGTAATCCCTTTACCACCCAAAAAATATACCGCTCTAAGATATATATAAAAACCGGTAGGGGATACCTTAGAATGCTTGTTGTATCATTATTTGAGATCTTTTAGGAATTCCCTGTTAAATTTATTTTTTGCTGCAGGGCCTTCTCGAGGTTGAATTTTCTTTTCGCCATCACTTTTGCCAAGTTGAAAAAACTGTTGCCAAATCTCCTGCCTAGAAGCCAAATGAGAAGCCAAATATTTTGCCCAGTTTGATGCCATTGAAATCAGCTGAGCTAGGAGACTTTTGAATGCAAAAAGTTCCCCACCAACCCCCCACAAAAAAAACTTTGATAACTGAATGTGTGATCCATCTTGCTTGTTTGAATTTAGTCACGCAAGCCATACAGAAATTTCGGAATATTGAATTAAAATTACCCCCCCCCCCCCTCCCCACCCACAGAGAATCGCAAACAAGTTTTTCTGTGTCACTCAGTTCCTAACCCTTTCATTTGTTGAAAATCTCTTTTCTATAAATTTAAATGATGTTTATTATGGTTGAAAATTCCTTTTTCCTAAACATTTATCCAAAGTTATATTTTGTAAGACAAGGGATTTACTTTAATGGAGTCAATGCGTTTTTCTGTCAGCAAGTTACCCTCAAATATTCCTCAGTTGATGACAAACACGACCGACATCACAAAAAAGTCGGGACCTACCATTCTACCCTACAGGGGCGGAGGGTTGTGACGTACATCAAAGAGACTGACAAGACAGACTGTAAAGTACTGCTTTACAAATTTTCCGTGAGTAGAAATTAGACACTGATTCGTGCACAAATATCGGTCATTTGTATATTATACAATTTTTATTCTTCAGAAATATATTCTGGTTTTATTGTCAGCCCACTGAAGAAAGATTTTCGGATATTGATTTGATGAAATTAATTGACATAATGCACAACATCAGAAACTGTCACCTGTATCGTAAGTTTTTCAATTGGTTTATTGTTTGTCACACTTTGCTTATTGTTCATTGAAATTCTACACGATCACTACCGTTTTAACGCCTAGACTATGATAATCTGCTTTGATTGCAGTCTGATACAATCTTTTGATGCACAGGTGGTACTTTAAAGGAAAATCAATATGGCTTCCGATAACTTCTTTTTATTGCCAGCTTTTTTGCCACATTTAATTTTTTATCACCACTTGACTTTTATTTTTGCATTTGGCAACAATGGCGTTCACCAGCGAAGGCCCTGTTTCTGTATCTTTATTATAGTGTGTGATTAACTCATTACCATAAAGTACCATTTTTTACCTCAATTAAAATATTTTTGATAGCGTTATGGAAAATGAGGAAATTGATTTCTTTCCTGAGGCAAAACAAAATACAAACAAACAAAAAAATAGATTTCATGAACCTCAAATTGGCACCTGCATTTGGATTTTGACCGCTTTTTGGGCTGTTAATAAGTTAACGTTTATGACTGATTTTTCATTGGATGTTTTTGATTAACGTAAGATTGTTTGGTAGTGATGAGCCAATGATCAATCATAATGGATAATCAGTTGGTTTGGGCTCTTGATTGCGATAAATGACTAAGAAATTTCGTAAATGATTAATGAGTTTGCAAATGAGTTTGCAACACATTTTTATCTGACATTCGTTACTTATAATCCCTCCTTTTTAAGCCCCTCGAGAGAAAAACTTTGGAAAACATTGTGGATAATGAGGAAATTGCTTGTATCAAGCAATTTCTTCATAATCCACAATGTTTTCTATCCAAAAAGACGAAGAAATTCAAAACTTGAAATTGAAATTGTCGTCTGCAGCTTCTTTCAATTTGGACCAGTCTAAAATTTTGCTGTGTTGGAATGGGTTAAGAGAATTTTCTTAATATCATGTCCTAAAAGGTATATTATAAAAGGAATATTACAACATTGTGTTTTCTTTTTATTGTTATCTTGTTCTCGAATCACGTGAAGGCATTTCTTTAAAAAAACACCTACACACAATTCTTGAACATTATTAACAATAAATAGAAAAAGACACTGTTGTAGAATTCCCTATTTATTGTCATATAACTGGGGTGTTCCCTTAGATTCTTCATACTGGTAGATCTCATTAATGTTAATAAGGAAAACATTGGAAGCATTCCTGTTTGAGATTGAAATATCTTGTGGGTATAAAAAGTAATAATTGCGATTGATTGGTTTATTGAATGGGGTGTTACACCACTTTTAACAGTGTTTCAGTCAAATCATGGCGGAGCATTAACTGTGTGTTTCACGCACAAAAAAGCCGTCTGGTCTAAGTCTGCACCACTTGTTTGCCCTGTCAAGCCAGTTTGTTTATCATAGCACACCCTCCCCCCACTAACACACCTATGAAGTAGATTGGGGATATTGGTTTCACCAATCTATGTCTGTCTGTCCGTCCATGCATGCATCTGTCTGTTGACTTTTTTGTTTCCTAGCTCTAACTGAAGAACCGATTGACCTAAAACCTTGAAACTTCATACAAGTTCATTACGAAAGCGCCATATTGTTTTTAGGTCACATAGGTCAAAGGTCAAGGTCACAATTGAACTTTTGTTGACAACTGTTCCCATACTCTAAGTCATAAGGCCCTCAAAGGTCAACTTTGCTACTTCAGCGCTGGTTGGGGTATGAGTCCCCTTTGTGACAATTCTAGTTTTCAAAAGAAATATCGACCCAGAACTAGTGCTTCAAGTGCTTTTAGCCCTTTCATTTTAACCCTTTCCTGTACAATCCCTGGTTTTCATGTCCCTGTGATCTTATACTTGAGAAAACATTGTGGGAAAAGAAAAAATTGCTTGTAACAAGCAATTTCTTCTTTATCCACAATATTTTCTACCCTACTGAATGGTTAATTTTCAAATTTAATCCAATTTAAATTTTCGTCTGCAAAACCTTTGAATTAGGACTGGTCTAAAATTGTGCAAAACGGGAAAGGGTTAATGCAATTTCATAAAGGGTTTTATTCAGCATGACAAGGGTGGAAAAGCTTAAATTGGAAGTTTGACTAAAACAAAGACAATTTAGTTAAGGAAATTGTTTTCAATTGCTCTCAAGAGCCCAGCTATAAACTGCCTTAATGTTAACACTTAACCCTTGTCATGCTATTTCCTGAACATTCCTGCTTTGACAAAGGCTTTTGCAGGTGTATAGACTAAGATCAGCCTTCATAGACTGATCTTATCCTACACTGCCTGCTTGTTTTTGTTGTGGTGAGGAATAAAATGAACAAAGCATTGATCTAATAATGTCAAAATTTTAAAAAAAAATGTGAAAAGAGACTAAAATTTCAGCAGGACAAGGGTTAACTCAGCTTACTCAGTGTGAGCAGATCTAACAAGGAAAGACTACCATTTCAGGGCTTGTTCTAGTCTTTAACCCATTAACCTTTATCCCAAACAATTACAATGCCTTTTACCTCAAGAAATACTAAGAAAAATATTGTGGAAAAACAAGAAATGGCTTGTAAGTAACAAGCAATTTCTTAATTTTCCACAATATTTTCTACCCTGAAAGACAAAGATTTTGAAAATTGATTGACTTGAAATTTCTGTAAGATGATGCCTTGATCACGAAATCTTAGGAGGCTAAACAGATTTTGTATGCTGTGAAAATTATTGTATCTTGGTATCTTCTCCGTTCCTTCCTATGTTAGTAGGTCCACATCTTGTAAACAAATCCCCACACAGTGACGCTTTTAAACAATCTCAATATTAGCTTTGGAAAACATTGGGGAAAAATGAAGAAATTGCTTGTTGCAAGCAATTTCTTCATTTTACACAATGTTTTCCCAATTGTTTTTCTTGAGGGGCGTTTAAAAGCGTCACTGTGTGGGAATGGGTTAAGGTCTAAATATGCTACCTAAAACCTTTTTTTTTAGCTCTTTCCAAAAATAGATTTTACTTAAACTTTAATGCATAATTTTCGATCTCAGAACGAACCAGAAGAGAAATTGTGAAACTATGAGAATTGAGAATAGGTGATGTTTCGGTAATCATTCTATTCATAGGTGGGTATCAAATCAGGCTGTAATTGAGTATCAATTTTCTATTTGCCAGAGTATTTCTAGAGATACTTATGGAAATTACCAAAGTACCACATGACTGCTCGTATATATATATATAAACTCGGTAATAAGTCTTTGGGTCCTCCTTACACAAAAATAAGATGATGAACAGTAGTTCAAATTCAAATGGGTAGCAGACATCATAATTTAAGAACAAATGAAATATTAACCATCCTTTATGAAAGAAAACATTTGTCAAAAAAAGAAATTGCTTGTTACAAGTAAGTTCTTCTTTTTCCACAATGTTTTTAAGTTTGATATCACAGTAACATAAAACGCATGGATTGTCACCTTAACCCATTACTAGATGGCAAAATTTTAGACTGGTCCAAATTGAAAGGAGTTTCAGATGACAATTTAAAGTTTATGAAACTCTGTTGAAAACATTGTGTAAAATGATGAAAGTCTTTGTTGCAAGCAATTTCTTTATTTTACACATTGTTTTCCCAATTGTTTTTCTTTAACTGCATAAAATGGATCTTTTCTGTAGGAATGGGTTAAACATTATTTGGGAAGAAGAAATTGTAAGTCTCATAGAATTTGTTAGTATTGTTAACCAGTTTGAATTTATGTAATAGGGTTAAAAGGTTCAACAATATATTTACAAACTGTTGAATAAGCAATACATTGTAATAAGTTACCAGTCGTACATCCTTCACCTTGTATTTGGTCAAGCAGCGTAAGATAATTTTGACTTACCCAGAGATAGGAGGTCAAGAGAAACAACCAATTTCCTCACAATGACACTTTTTGAGGCCCCTCAAGAAAAGCAACTGAGAAAACATTGTGGAAAATGAAGAAATTGGATCTGAGACAGTCTAAAGCCCTCTGATATACAAATATAATGTATGGTTTTCTTTCATATATTGTAGTATTCCATTTATTGTACACCTATACATTTTGATGGCTTAACCCTTGTCATGCTGAACCCGGAATATTCCGGTTTTGGCTGGAGGTGTAGACTAAGATCGGACTGCACTTATGTGCAGACTGATCTTAGTCTATACCTCCTGCCTGTACTTTCCTGCCATAGTTGTTCATGAAGTTGATTTCTAAGAAAAATATTGATTTTGAACAATCAGTTCTATCAGTGCTTTCAGCCCTTTGATTTGACAGCAATTAAGTAAGGTAATTTATACAGCATGACAAGGGTTAAATGAAAAATAGCTTTGGATATTTCCAGGAAAGTCAAAGAATTTTTTACGTTTTATTTTCTTTTTATAATGCCAGTGACTTACCTCAAAGGAAGTCTATTGTATTTGTTCTTTTTTGTATTGTTTTAGTATTAATTGAGAGATTGAGACTGCCAATCAAAGAACTAATCAATCAATCAAATCATTCATTAGACCGGAAGTGAACTACACATGTATATACTCTGACAATTAGCCAAATTTATGTGAAGCATTTTTATTATTTGATGAATTAATCACTGCAATTTCAGCTTATTCAAGCTGAAGTTACAATACAAAGGTTGTCAACTAGCAATTTTTATGCCCCCGCATCTATAAGATCAGGGGCATATTGTTTTACCGTGTCCGTCTGTCTGTCTGTCTGTCTGTCTGTCTGCAAAACTTAATCTGCCAACTAAACATTTTTCTATAACTTTATCCCTAATTAAGTTAAATTGCTAATATTTGGTATGTAGATAGGTCTCAACAAGGCGCAACTGGGGAAGGTCATTTCATCAAGGTCAAGGTCAAAATTTTAACCCTTTCCCCTAAAACAAAGAAGAAAAAAAATCACCTGTTTCTAAAGAATTCCTGTTTCTGGGGCATGGCGTTTCACAAACACATCTTGTACTTTTCTGTAATATGCCACTGACCATAGATTTTGTGAAATAATGCACAAACTTCCTGTCACAGGGCCAGTGATTTGTTAAAGGTGTGATTCAAATCAGTATGTTCTTCTAATTTTTCAGAGATGACCATGTTCTCTGCGGCATGTTACCAGTTTGTTAAATCTGTTGGGAAGAACACCCTGATTCCAGTACCTACTATTGATGAAAAGGAGAAGATTCAGTTGCTACAACTTGTTGTTAAAACTGTCAAGAGAAGTTATTTCTTCTTTCACAAAACTAGATATCATCCTACAGATTTTCAGGTACACTGCAACTCCATTATAGCGCTATCCGCTACAGGGCTAAATCCATTATAACTCTGGGTCTGCTTGGCTCCCTAATGTTTTTAGGGGAGGGGTGTGATCATTTTTGGGTTTGGCCGTGATGGTTCCGTATTCGATGTTAACGCTGATTTAACTGTGATTTTTACCATCTGATTGATACATACAGATGCTTTGTGTCAATTTCCTGTGTAATTTTAATTCTGATATAAGAACAAATATCTAATTAACCCTTATCATGCTTTCTCAAATCTTTATTGAGAATTGCATCAAAGGACTTAAAGCACTGTAAGACTCAAATTGTGGGTCAATGTTCTACTGATAATTGAATTTATAAACAATTTTATTTCAACCCTTGTCATGCTGAACCCGGAATATTCTGGTTTTGGCAGGAGGTGTAGACTAAGATCAGACTGCACTTATGTGCAGGCTGATCTTAGTTTACACCTCCTGCTTGTACTTTTCCTGCCAGAGTTGTTTATGAAGTTGATTTCTATAAGAAATAAAGATTTTTGAACAACAAGTTGTATCAGTGCTTTTAGCCCTTTGATTTGACAATATTTCAGTAAGGTAATTAATACAGCATGACAAGGGTTTAAATTGACCAACAGGTGGTATATACAAAGATCAGACTGCACATGCATGTATATACCTCCTGCCAAACAGGAATATTCCGGATTGAGCATGACAAGGGCAAATTGAAACTTGAGTTATAAGAATTCATTAAATAAATTTCTGGAACACTTAAAGTCTGGTTTTATCCATACACAGAGGAAGATTAGAAATTCAGTCGACAACATCAGGTGGAGGGTATTTTCCAGAATAGTACCTTGGCCTTTTTTTGTTGCCTGACATAGGTGGTGACTAACTACTGCTTTCCTCGTAACTCCTTAATCGCAACAGGTTGGCGTTTTTAATCCAAAACTTATATCTTTATCTCAGTGTAAATTTGCTTTGGAATGAAAAGCACTAGCCTTTGTTGTTATGAAACGGGATATAAATAAACCCTGTCACATCTGCTATATATTTGGCGGAACAAACATGACAACTGGCATGACATAAGAGGTGTCTAAAGGGTTCATTTATCATTTTTTAGCTGGGCTGTTTTGGAAGAAACCCCGAGGTATTGTGATCACCTTGGTGACTTTTGCAACGGCGTTGGCGTCGGCGTTTGTGTTGGTGTGACAAACTTTAACCTTGGTCATATCTCTGTTGTTATTTAAGATATCCTCAAGAAACTTGGCATGTGTATTGACCATCACAAGAGCTATCTAGACTATAAAGGGGGATTACTATAAAAACATTTTGTAAGAGTTATGACCCTTTTTCGACTTAGAATTTTTGCATTATCCAGCACCTGCAGTCGAGCATTGGCACCCATGGGCAGTGCTCTTGTTGTTTCATTCCTCATTTATCATTTTATGACTTGTGGTTGTTGTTGTATTGTTCTGCATGTTTTATGTTCTACTATCCTTAAATCTGCTAATTGACCACAGCTGTCAATTTGCCATAAAAACCAATCAATTGAAATACAGCAGAATCTGCCTACATTGAAGTTCAGGGGATATGTAGATAGTCAGAAATTTTCGTTGTCAAAAAAAAAAAAGAAGAAAAAAGAATGATTATAATAGCAAAATAATGGAATGGAACAAGATTGCCATTTATTAATACTTATATGATGAACTAATTGAATACAGATACAACAAATTATTTTGTTATTATTATCTTATTTATTTGTTATCAGTTTTATCATTATTCAAAGACAAACATTACAAACAAAGATAAGTACAAAGATGTCAATATCATTTATCTCACTCCCACACAATGACGCTTTTTGACACCCCTCAAGATTAACAATTTGGAAATCATTACAGAAATTGCTTGAAACAAGCTATTCCCACATTTTCCCCAATGTTTCTACCCAGAAAGTTAAAAAAATTTAAAATTTCAAAAACTTTATTTTGTCGTCTGCAACTCCTTTCAATTTGGACCAGTCTAAAATTTTGCTGTCTGGAAATGGGTTAAAGAAGTTCACGTTGTAGGTTTGCTTTCAAATTGAAATTAATTAGACGTACTGTAGCTATAGTTAATGAGCTAAAGGGAACAGCATAATATTGATGTCTAATTACGTAGAAACGAAGTGTAAAGATGCAGTTCTAAAAATTGACTATATTTAGAAAGACAAGGGTGAATGAGCATTTTTAATTTCACCTAAGTAGAGCATTCTCTTGGTAAGTCTTTGCGGTTGTTTGATTTCCACTGTGTTTCAAGCTTTGCCTGTTGCCTGTTACATGATGGGCATTCTAGGGGAACAGTTTCTGCTCAAATAAACTGAAAAGTGATAAAAATCTTTCTCCATAATAAAATGTTGTATAGACATTGTAGCAGCCACAATTTCTGCAAAAATTGACCTGAAGATGTGTCAGATTGATAATCTTAATAGTGAGCTGTTCGGGCCATTATAACCCTTTTGTTATACGATTCCAGTAATACCCGAAAGGGGAGTTGGGCAGTATATAGAGATTATACTCCAACCATGTCTGTCTGTTCGTCCTTATGTCAATATATTCCTAGATATTTTCGTTTCTATGCTCTAACTCTAGAATCAATGAACTTTAACCTTGAAACTTTGTTTAATTGATGCTACCGATCCAAGGAGGTGCCCTTTTATTTTTTGGTCATGTAGGTAAACGGTCAAGGTCACAATTGAAATTTAATTGGCAACTGTTTACATGCTCTACCTCGTAAGCCGTTTGACATAGGATCTTGAAACTTTACACAATTATTATCCATGATCCATTGAGATGCTCTATTGTTTTTGGATCACATAGGTCAAAGATCAAGGTCACTTTGAAAATCATTTCCATGTTCTAAGTTTTAAGCCATTTCACCTAGGGCCTTAGAACTTTATTCAAATATTATCCAAGACCCAAGGAGGTGCCCTATTGCTTTAGAATAATGTAGGTCATGGTCAAACATGCTACTTAAGTGACAAAGTGCTGGGAGAGGAATACGAGTCTGCCTGTCTGTTTATCCGTCTGTCTATAGATATTTTTGTTTCCATGCTCTAACAGTTCTAGAACCAGTGAATCTACAATCTTGAAACTTGATGCGACTCTTGTCAATGATTTAAGGCATTCCCACACAGCAAAATTTTAGACTGGTCCAAATTGAGAGAAGCTGCAGACGACAATTTCAAGTTGATGGAATTTTGAATTTTTTCGTCTTTTTGGATAGAAAACATTGTGGATAATGAAGAAATTGCTTTCTTCATTTTCCACAATGTTTTCCAAAGTTTTTTTCTTGAGGGGCGTAAAAAGGAGGGATTGAGTTGGAATGGGTATCACATGATTTTTGCATCACATGAGTCAAAGCTTAAGGTCACAATTGAACATTGATTGAAAACCTTTTATATACTATAATTCATAAGCCATTTTACCTTGAAACTTGAAATGAATGTTGCCCAAGGAAATGCCCTATTGCTTTTGGGTTGCATTGGTCAATGGTCAAGGTCACAGTTGAACTTTGGTTGAAAACTGTTTCCATGTTTTAAGTCATAAGCTGTTTGACCTGTTTGAATGGTGTTTAACACCGCTTTTATCTCTGCTTTGACAGAATTATAGTTTGATAAATAGGTTGCAGATGTTCTCACAAAACAATCCTCACTTGAAGTAAAAACAGAAAATGAGACAGAACTAGCCAATTATGACAGAACAACAAAGCTGTCCTTGAAAGGAAAGTTTGGGGCTGATATAGCCAAGGAACTGATTGGTAAGTTCTTAATCAAATACAAGCTGACAAAAATTTTGGACTGTGCAAATTCAAAGAAAATGCAGATGGCAATTTAAAAGTTAATAAAATTTTAGTTTTTTTTCAAATTTCTGGGTTGAAAACATTGTGAAAATCGAAGAAAATTGAAGAAATTGCTTGGTTTAAGCAATTTCTTCACTTTACATCATGTTTGCCCAATTGCATTTCTTGAGGGGTGTCAAAAAACATCAATATGTGGGAATGAGTTTATTGCTCAATTACCAGACAACAAATTTTTAACCTGTCTGGATTCCAAGAAGATGCAGAAAATAACTTTGAGTTGATGATATTTGACAAAAAACAAAAACAACAAACTATTCTTTTGGGGTAACAAATATAGTGGACCATGCATGAAGACAAACAATTTCTGTTGATTTTATGGTTCTTCTAAATATGCACTTTTTGGAAATTTTTCCCGTTTTGAAAGGACCAGCCACCATTCCCTTGAACTTCAAGAATAGGTCTGCTGTATAAGAGCTCAGCTTGCCTGACCCTCCCACCAACATCTCGTTTTGGGTCCCAGAATGAAACAAAGCCTGTGTATAAATGTCATATTTGGAAAAATTTTGCTGTCTGGTAATGGGTTAATTGAGTTAAAAAACAGTATGGTGTTGAATTGGAGAAAACCTCATGATTAATGGAAAAATTACCTTTTACAACAACATTCTCTTAAATAAAATGTTACAGAATTAAGGAGACAGTTTTCTAAAGGATATGAAATATATGAACCCATCACCAACAACAAAATCTTTTAGACAGGTCCAAATTGAAAGAAGCTGCAGACAAAATTTTAAACAAATTGTGCTAAAAATGGAAAATAAGTTCCTATTAGGGTTAAAAAACATTATTGTCAAAAGCAATTTCTCCTTTTCCCACAAAGTTTTCCACAATTGCATTTCTTCAGGACATCAGAAAGCTTCATTGTGTGGAAAAAAGCCAATACTACTCAATAATGCCTTATAATGCCCCTAAAAATCAGTAAAAGGTTAACATTGGTGAAAAGGTGAAAAGTAGAAATGGCTTGTAACAAGCCATTTCTACTTGTCCATCAATATTTTCTACCATATTCAGTCAGTAAATTTTCAAATTACACAGATTTTCTTTCAGTTTGGTCTATAATTTAGACGTCTTATAATAGTTTAAAATCATGCTTATAACACTGGTTCTAATTTTTTAAGGGCTATAAAAAACAGTATTGTGTAGGAATGGAGAAAAAAATGTGGTTCATGGAAAAATAACCTTTTTAGCTCACCTGAGCACGTAGTGCTCAAGTGAGCTATTGTGATCCCCTTTTGTCCGGCGTCCGTCCGTCGTGCGTCGTGCGTCGTGTGTCAGTATTGTGTAGGAATGGAGAAAAAATTGTGGTTCATGGAAAAATAACCTTTTTAGCTCACCTGAGCACGTAGTGCTCAAGTGAGCTATTGTGATCCCCTTTTGTCCGGCGTCCGTCCGTCGTGTGTCGTGCGTCGTCCGTCAACAATTTCTTTAAACAACATCTCCTCCCAAACCACTGGGCCAATTTGAACCAAATTTGGCAGAAATGTTCCTTAGGTGGTCCCCTTCAAAAATAGCTAAAAGAATTGAAATCCGTTAAAAACTCTGGTTGCCATGGCAACAAAAGTGAAATTTTAAAAAAATCTTCTCCTCCTGACCCAGAAGGCGTAGAGCCTTGATATTTTGCATGAAGCATCAGTATATTGACCTCTTTCAAAATAGCTAAAATCATGATCCTCGGGTCCCAAGGGGGTGGGGGTTTATATAGAAATAAAGAACGATTTTTTAAAAGACATCTCCTCCCAAACCACTGGGCCAATTTGAACCAAATTTGGCAGAAATGTTCCTTAGGTGGTCCCCTTCAAAAATAGCTAAAAGAATTGAAATCCGTTTAAAACTCTGGTTGCCATGGCAACAAAAGTGAAATTTTAAAAAAATCTTTAAAAATCTTCTCCTCCTGACCCAGAAGGCATAGAGCCTTGATATTTTGCATGAAGCATCAGTATATTGACCTCTTTCAAAATAGCTAAAATCATGATCCTGGGGTCCCCAGGGGCAGAGCCCAAGGGGGTTGGGGTTTATATAGAAATAAAGAACGATTTTTTAAATGACATCTCCTCCCAAACCACTGGGCCAATTTGAGCCTTGATATTTTGCATGAAGCATCAGTATTTTGACCTCTTTTAAAATAGCTAAAATCATGATCCTCGGGTCCCCAGGGGCTGACCCCCAGGGGGGGGGGGGGCGTATAGGCATGAAGCATCAGTTCACAGACTTCTTTCTTATTTCTGAAATTATAACCCATGGAAAAAGTTCTTTCCTTCTTTCAAATCAGCACTTAAGCCTTGGAATTTGTAATTTAGACTTTTTGATCCCGAGGTTCATAGTCTTTATATGAAATTGTGGCCCACTTGTTTCATAATTCTAACCTTAACATTAAATTAGACTGTTGAAAGAAAAAGAGCCTTTATCTCAGGTGAGCGCCCCAGGGCCAACGGCCCTCTTGTCTGAATTGAAACAGAATTGAGGAGAAAGCTTTCTGAAAGATATGAAATAGATAACCTATTTCCAAATGAATTTTTTTTTAATCTAGTACCAAATAAAAGATGTTGCAGAAATCAGTCCGAAGTTAGTGAAAAATGAAAAGATCAGGGTCAAATATGGTAGAAATTTAAACCTTTCCTGTTCAATCCCTGGTTTTTACAATCCCTGTGACTTTATTCTTGAGAAAACACTGTATAAAAAGAAGATATTGCTTATATTAAGCAATTTCTTCCCTTTCTACATTATTTTCTACCTTACTGATTGGTTAGTTTTCATATAAAATCAATTTGAAATTTTCTTCTGCAAAACCTTTGAACTTGGTCAGGTCTTAAATTCTAAAATTTTGCAAAACATGAAAGGGGTAAAGAAAACAAAAATTGGTTGTAATCAATTATTGCACCTTCATTCCACAGTATCTTTCCTCAATAAGATTCACAGAGGATGAGAAAAGCCTTGATAGTGTTGTAATAGTTTATCTAACCAATTCCCCGCTTTTTTACAACCTTCAAGAAAAGAGCCTTTGAAAACAATACAGAAAATGAAGAAATTGCTTGTCACAAGCAATTTATTCATTGTTCACAATGTTTTTTGCCCCAAATACATAAGCCCCAAAATTTCATTGGTATTAAATTTGGTTTGCAAATTATTTGAATTTGGACCGGACTAAAAACTCTTTGTATCTAATATGAAAAATGTACTGTTTTTTTTCTAAAAATCACAAACATTTGGTTCTACAAATATGTCAGCATTTAGAATTTTGTGCTTTTTCAGATGTTGAACTAAATACGGAAGACTCTATAACAGTGAAAATAGACTTTGGAAAAATTGTAAAGAAGGAAGTAAAAGTCCCTGATCTCACATCTGAAATTAATAAAAGGTGATTTTTTTTTCTATTTCTATTATGCTCCTGCCGTGCAATGGCAATGGACATATAGAGTTAAGTCTGACCATGTATTGTTACTTCAGGGTTTCCTCCAGATAATCAGGGGTCCCTCCTTGATATACATTAACTCATTCACATGTAATCCTGTCCTTCTAAGCCTCCCCAAAAAGCTTGGGAAAACATTGTGGAAAATGAAGAAATTGCTTGGGGTCCCTTCCAATTTTCAGGGATCCTTGGGATTTAGGACACTGTTAGTGTTGACCCCTGAGGAAGTCTGTTGGCTGGGCAGGTGTGATTGTTACCTTGTGCGTGCAACTACTCCCACAATTATGGACAGATTTTGATGAAATTTTCACAAAATGTTTGTCTTAATGTGACCAATGATAAAATAGTTATTTTGACATTTTTAGTTCCACTGGCTGAAGCCAGCAGGCTATTATCATGGCAGAGTATTCATTGTGCGTCCCTGCATTCTGTCCATAAACTATGTACTTCTAAATCTTCTCAGACAGTGCTGCACTGAATTTGATCAAATTATACAGGAACAATTCTAGGACGATACTTCGTCAGATTCCTTCAAATAATTTCAATAGGATAAAATACATGGCTTTCATGGGCAGAGCTTATTTCCATATGTGGTGAAATGTTTGAAAATCTGTGAATCCAGGTGAATGATTTCAACTGTATTTGACATGAACGATGCTGGGGTGACTGTATCCCAGATTCCTTCAGGGAAGTTTGATCGGATAAAATATGACTCCAGGTGAGCTAGTTTGTGAAAAGTAAATGTCAGTTATTCTGACTGTCTGTCTGTAAACAATTATTGAAAATTCTTCTCCTTAACCATAAAGACAAGAGCTTGATACGTGATATATATCATCACCTAATGACCCTCTACCAAAATACTTAAAGAATTAGAATACCCTAAAAATTAACCCTTTTCTATGCTATCCTGATTTTACATGGGAATAGATAAGGAGATCTTTGAAACACTTTTCTTCCTAAACCTTTAGGCCTAGAGCTTTGATATTTGGTATGTATCATCACCTAATGACTCTCTATTAAAATACTTCAAAGAATTTTTGTACCCTGAAAATTAGTCCTTTTCTGTGTGATCCCTGATTTTACATTGGAATAAAAAAGGAAATCTTTGAAAATCTTATTCTCCCAAACCATAAGGCCTGATATTTTGTATGGATCAATGTTTTTTGACCCTCTACCAAAATACTTCAAAAGAATTTTGGTACTTTTAGAATTAGTTCTCGTCTGTGAGATCCCTTAACCCATTCCCACAAAATTAAATTTTAGACCTGTCCAAATTCAAAGAAGTTGCAGACAACAATTTTTAGTTTATGAAATCTTTAAACTTTTAGTCTTTTGTGGTAGAAAACATTGTGGATAATGAAGAAATTGCTTGTAACAAGCAATTTCTTCATTTTCCACAATGTTTTCCAAAAGGTTTCATATTGAGAGGCATTTAAAAGTGTCACTGTGTGGGAATGGGTTAATAAAGAAGGACTTTGAAAATTAGCCCTATATTGAGCGATCTCAGATTTATAAAGAAATTAGGAAGTATATTTCAAAATTTCTTCTCTCAAATGATAAGGCCTAGAGCCTTGACATAATATATCATTGCTCATTTACCCTCTATCAAATTACTTCAAAGAATGACTCAACTTTGAAAAAAAAAATGTGAGATCTTGGATTTGTATAGGATTAAAGGAGAAAATCTGAAAAAAATCTTCTCCAAAACCGTTATATGTAGACTGGGTGAGCTATTGTGATCAGTAATTGTCTGGCGTCTGTCAGTCCATCTGTCCGTCCATCTGTTCACAATTTACAAAAAAATGTTTATGATCTTAATGATCCTTAGGTCATGCTCTTTCAAAATACTTCAAAGAATTGAAATCCATGAAGAACTTTGGTTGCCATGGCAGCCTAATGAAAAACTTCTCCCAATTTGATAAGGTCTATAGCTTTGATATTTGGTATATCATCATCTGTCTACTCAGTCATTACAAGCAATTTCTTTTCCTACAATTATTTCTCAACAATCGAGACACAGTAACCTGAAAAGATTAACACAAAATATTTACATTTTCATAGGATTTTCTTCAAATTTTTGCAGAATTATTAGGCCAATTTCAAACCAAATTTGGTATTCCCCTTTGAAATAGCTAAAAGAATTGAAATCCGTTGAAAACTCTGAAGAATTAGTACATTGACCTATTTTAGAATTGCTAAAATCATTAAATTTGACTATTGAAAGAAAAAGAGCCTTTATGGGATAGAAATATTGTGGATAATGAAGCAATAACAAGCAATTTCTTCATTTTCCTCATTTTGTTCCAAAGCTTTATTTCTTGGGGTGTGTGGAAAAGGAAAGTGGGATTGTGTAGGAATGGTTTAAACTAGTCAATAGTTTTGTTGTTTAATAATTTGTTAACCCATCAGCGTATAATGTGATCATAAAGACAAAAGATTTGGGAAAACATTATTGGAAATGAAAAAATTGCTCTTTGCAATTACATTATTTCCCACATTTTGTTCTGCTCACTTTGCCTCCCCCCCCCCAAAAAAAAAGATCTGATCTTGAAATTATCCACTGCAATTTCTTCCAATTTTGACCATTCTAAAGTGTTTAGTAATTGTTTCCACATTGTTAAAAGTAAGTTTTCGTTTTTCCCAGGTATATAAATTTAGAACATCCATATATAAGACAAGTCATGAAAGATACAAGAAAAGTTCTCTGTGTGATAACTGGCATGGCATATTTAGATAAAGATGGAACAATACATAGGGAGACCAAGTGGGATGCAAATGCATCAGTATCATCAAAGGTTGGTTTAGCCCTTCTTTGCAAAATTTTGGACCTGTCCAAATTGAAAGGTGTTGCAGTTGAAAATGTAAAATAGATTTAATTTGAAAACTGGTGAGAGATATAAAGAATTACATTTAATCAAAGGGCTGAAAGTACTGTAATTACTAGTTGTGCGTTATTATTTTTTTTGCAAAAATTGATTCTATGAACAATTCTAGCTTGAAAAGAGCGCACAGGTTGTGTAGACTAAGATCAGAATGCACTTATGTGCAGGCTGATCATTGTCTTTATCTCCTGCCAAAACAGGAATATTCTGGGTTCAGCATAACAAGGGTTAATTATGTCTTTTTTATGCCCCATATCGATAAGATCGGGGTATATTTTACCAAAGTCCATCAACCTGTCTGTATGCAAGCAGTAAACTTAAGGCAAAAACATTTTACTGTTATTCAAATTTTAAGATAAATGGCTCTTAATTGGGAAATAGGTTTCATGCATTGATAGGCACCAGTTGTTTGTAGAGGCAATTGGTCAATTTTCAATGAAATAATTGGTCCAACAATGAAATCATTCATTTAGACTGGAAGTTAATTTTGATCTCTGACATTGGATGCCATTCATGAGAAACATTTTTGTTGGTTTGGTGTCTTAAACATAGAAACTATAACTAATGCAAGCTGTATTTATGACATTTAGGTTGCCAAACAAAAATTTCACCTTCATATTACATGTTACTGGCAGTAAATTTTGCAAATTAACGCCATATAATATGGAACTGGGACTTTCCTCTTAGAGTCAATGGGTGGTGCCAGCAGTTGGTCAATTTTTCGTATGATATGTTTTTTATTAAAATTAGGACGGTCAATGAAATTTATGTTTGAAAAGTGAATTGTGTTCTTTTACTTTCAGTTAATAAGGGGGACCATGCCTGGGGCAGATGGTGAATATGACAAGGGAAAAGATTTAGGACTGGTAGCAAGGACTCCAGTCGCGTATTGTGTACATGAACTTAATGTTGATAAAAACAATGGAGCAATACAGATTGTACTAGCAGAAGGCAAGCTTTATTTTTTTCATAATTTGCGACAACAAACTTTTTAGACTGGTACCTCTGTCGACTTTAATAAAGCCGACAGGTATACACCGATCTTTGGTACATACACGGAAAGCCTGGCCCTTTAGGTTTTTTCCTTATTAAAATCGAAACGCATGCGCAGCAAATTTTGTTGAAAAATTTGGACACGCTGCAGGATTTCCATCCAATACGATAAGAATCTTAGTTAAAACAATGGTAAAACATTTCTCACATGAACAATTAGAATTGTGTATGAGAACAACCATGAAATGTCATCCTTTTCATGTAAAATATATGAGGAACTCGGCGTCCCGATTCCGCCATATTGTTTACAAACAATCCATCACCCAATCAGATTCAATGTTTGGGTATACATAATTAAATGCCCATCAGCCAATCTCTTGATGCAGTCGTTTGGGATCTACTTGTCGGCTTTGTTAAAGTCAACGGCGGTTCCGGTCTACAAACTTTTAGACTGGTTCAAACAGCAAAATTTTAGACTGGTCCAAATTCAAAAGAGTTGCAGACTACAATTTAGAATTTATGAAATTTTAGATATTTTAAATCTTTGGGTAAAAAACATTGTGAAAATTGAAGTAATTGCTTGCGTCAAGCAATATCTTCATTTTACACAATGTTTTCCCAAGTGTTTTTTTCAAGGGGCTTTACCTGTTTGTAAATGCATGTACCAGGAGTCATTAGTGATGTGCTCCAGGTTCCACAATTAACTGAAATAATGTTGAAAGTGAGGAAAAACTCCATACATTTAATCAGTATTATATCCTCTTTAACCTTTGTCTAAATTCAAATAATTAGCAGACAACATTATAAAGTAAGTACTATTCAAATTAATCATTCTATATGATAGAAAACATAGTGGGAAAAGAAGAAATTGCTTGTTTCAAACAGTTTCTTCTTTTTCCACAATGTTTTCTCAATTGTACTATCACAGGATTGTAAAAAATCAGGGATTGTAGGGGAAAGGGATAAAGTGTAGCCCTGCAACAACGGCGGCAGCTCAGGGGGTGACGGTATCAACTCAACACACCAATACGCAGTATAGTCTACATGTTTATTTACATATGTACAGAACGAGAACTGGATTCAACAAGTTGCCAAATCGCTGACTAAAAACTGCCTGCCTACTGAATGCGGCTTAACCATCCCTATTTATACAATGTTCTAACGGTACCACTCTGGTAGGGGACCAGGAACAAGGATCCAGAAACAATGGATGCTTGACCTACCAGGAATATAGACAACAATAAACAATATGCATTGTTTACAAGTTCGATACATGTTCTACATGTATCGAATACCGGGTTCTATCATCCTTTTAATTTTATGCAGTGGAAAGATTCTTTAACATTTACAGAGCAACATGACCAGTCTAAAATATTAGTAACAAGCAATAACGCATTAAGGTCGTTACAAAAGCTGTTTCTATCATAACCTATTATTACCAGACAACATAATTTTAGACTCGACCAAATGGGTTGAAGTCGTACACAACAGTTATTAGTCAATGTTAACTTAAGAAATCTTTTATTTTTGGAGGGTAAAGAAAACATTATGTTTAATGAGGAAATTTCTTCATTTTCCACAAAACTTTCCACAGCCTTTTTCTTGAGGGGTGGAAAAGAGCAGGATTATGTAGGAATGCATTAACCCATGTCATGCTGAATACAACCCTTTTCTGAATGTTTTTAAGAATCAAAGGACTGAAAGTTCTGGAAGTGCTGATTATGGGTCAGTAATTCTTTCAAAATCTGTTCTTTTAACAACTCTGACTTATAAAGAAAAACCAGGTGGTGTAAACTTATATAATACGGCACATATCAAAGTATTTTAGAATGCATGTAGACATAAAAATAAGTCTGTATGCATATAGAAATTGCACATTTACTAGCACATTGTATCCTCAGGACAAACAAAAATGATTTCAGGTTAAAGGATTAAAACGCCTTTGAAGCAAATTAAAATTCCTCTATGAATCTTTACCTTTGGGAAAATATAGACTTGCAGACTTCAATGAATTAGTTGGGACTTTTCAGATACCGGTGCACTTGTTCCACAGTTTCGAGGATGCTCTTTGTAAATGAATAATGGTTGTGTCAGTGACTGAAACTTATAATTGTTAATATTATGGTTTTGTTCTTCTTTTTACATTATGATACCGAAATACAAACGATTGTGAGGATTTACTTTAAAAGCGACTTTTATTTTAGCTAGCAAAGCGTCAACTTTGATAGCTTAAGTTAAAAGACAAAATTTTGAGGTCTTCTTCAATGTTCAGCGAGTGCAAACTGCCACTGGAGGCTTAACCACTAAATTTTTTGAATGTCTACACCATAAAAGAAGTTCTTATGTATTTTAGGAATATTGCCTACTGTATTCAAACTGTACAGAACTCTTTAAAAAGCATGCTATTTAACCCATTCCTACTCAATTCCACGTTTTAAGCATCTGAAGAAAAAGTCTTTGCAAAACATTGTAGACAATTAAGAAATCGCAGTTTCTTAAATCAAACCAGTTTTGTTATTTCATTCACACAAACATTGATTGTTGAAACATTAGCATGCTTTAAAGCTCAATATTATAATAGAAAAAAATTAAAAATGATTTAACTGTTTGTACATATTTTGAGCATTTTTTTTCCTCTATTGTTTGTTCCTGGCAAAATTTGTTTAAACAGTAATTGTTGAGGAGTTTATTTTCTTCCTTCATTTTTAGCTCCCCTTAGCACGAAGTGCTCTGGGGGAGCTATTGTGATCGGTCATCATCCGTCCGTCCGTCTGTCCATCCGTCCGTCCGTTCACAATTAAAAAAAATCTTCTCCTCCTAAACTAACCATGGAATTTCAACAAAACTTCACAGAAATGTTCCTTAGGTCATGCTCTTTCAAAATACTTCAAAGAATTGAAATCCATGAAGAACTCTGGTTGCCATGGCAACAGAGTGAAAAAACATAAAAATCTTCTCCTCCCAAACCATAAGGCCTAGATCTTTGATATTTGGTATATATCATCATCTATTGACCCTCTACCAAAATACTTCAAAGAATTACCGTATTCTGAAAATTAGCCCTTTTCTGGGCGATCCCTGATTTTACATAGAAATAAAGAAGGAAATCTTTAAAAATCTTCTTCTCCCAAATCATAAGGCCTAGAGCTTTGATATTTGGTAAACATCATCATCTATTGACCCTCTGCAAAAATACTTCAAAGAATTACCATATTCTGAAAATTAGCCCATTTTTTAATGATCCCTGATTTTACATAGAAATAAAGAAGGAAATCTTTAAAAATCTTCTTCTCCCAAATCATAAGGCCTAGAGCTTTGATATTTGGTATACATCATCATCTATTGACCCTCTACAAAATACTTCAAAGAATTACCGTATTCTGAAAATAAGCCCTTTTCTGGGCGATCCCTGATTTTACATAGAAATAAAGGAGGAAATCTTTAAAAATCTTCTTCTCCCAAACAATAATGCCTAGAGCTTTGATATTTGGTATATATCATCATCTATTGACCCTCTACCAAAATACTTCAAAGAATTACCGTATTCTGAAAACTAGCCCTTTTCTTAATGATCCCTGATTTTACATAGAAATAAAGGAGGAAATCTTTAAAAATCTTCTCCTCCCAAACCATAAGGCCTAGAGCTTTGATATTTGGTACACATTATCATCTATTGACCCTTTTCCAAAATACTTCGAAGAATTAACATGCTCTGAAAATTGGCCCTATTCTTGGCAATCCCTGATTTTACATAGAAATAAAGAAGGTAATCTATAAATCTTCTTCTCCCAAACCATAAGGCCTAGAGCTTTGATATTTGGTATACATCATCATCTATTGACCCTCTACCTAAATACTTCAAAGAATTGTCATACTCTGAAAATTAGCCCTTTCCTGTGCGATTCCTGATTTTACAAAGGAATAAAGAAGGAAATCTTTGAAGATCTTCTTCTCCCAAACCATATGGCCTAGAGCTTTGATATTTGGTACATATCATCAGCCATTGACCCTCTACCAAATTACTTAAAAAAATAGCCCTTTTCTGTGCAATCCCTAATTTTAGTTAGGAATAAATAATGATATCTTTGAAAACCTTCTTCTCCTAAACCATTAGGCTTACAGCTTTTATACTTGGTATGTATTGATGTCTATACTTCAAAGTATTACCATATTCAGGAAATTAGTGCTATATGGTGGGATCATCAATATACCTAGGATTTAAAGAGAAATCTGTAAACAACTTCTCCAAAATAATTAGACGAGGGCTTTGCCATTTTGTTTATATCATAAAGCCATGAACCATCATACTCAGGGGAGCGATTTAGGACCATCATGGTCCTCTTGTTTGATCATGGCAAGATTTTTGAAAACAGTGATTTTTAAGCAGTTTATTTTCTTCCTGCATTGTTTGTTCATGACAAGATATTTGATAACAGTGCTTTTAAAGCAGTTTATTTTCTTCCTTCATTGTTTATTCATGGCAAGATTTTTTCAAATGGTGTTGTTTTGAAAATGGAGTAGCTAGGCTTGCAAAGTTTGGACCACTGAAATAAGGGGTTGGACCCCTTTTTTGCAATCTTTGGACCCCCAGGCTTGGTAAACCCCTGATATAAGCAGGGTGATCTTTGTCTATACCTTGAGCTAAAACAGGAATCTACACTTCAACATGCAGGTCAGACTGGTGGTTTTAAAGAGTTGGTCTCCTATGATGAAGTTGATGCTATCCATTCCTTGAATGCTGAAAACAGATTGAGCCTTGGTAAGTAATACGGACCCTTTAACCTTTTTCCCTTTTTAGCTCACCTGAGCACGAAGTGCTCTAGGGGAGCTATTGTGATCAATCATCGGCCGTCGGCCGTCAGTCTGTCCGTCCGTCCGTTCACAATTACAAAAAAATCTCCTCCTAAATTGACCATGGAATTTCAACAAAACTTCACATAAATGATCCTTAGGTCATGCTCATTAAAAATACTTCAAAGTATTGAAATCCATGAAGAACTCTGGTTGCCATGGCAACGGAGTGATAAAAAACTTAAAAAATCTTCTCCTCCCAAGTGGTACGGCCAAGAGCTTAGATATTTGGTACAAAACATCATCTATTGACCCTCTACCAAAATACTTCAAAGAATTACTGTATTATGAAAATTTGCCCTTTTCCGTGTGATCCCTGATTTTACATAGAATTAAAAATGGAAATCTTAAAAAATCTTCTCCTCCTAAACTATAAGGCCAAGAGCTTTGATATTTGGTACATATCATCACCTATTGACCCTCTACCAAATACTTCAAAGAATTATCATAGTCTTAAAACTAGCCCTTTTCTATGCGATCCCTGATTTCACAAAGAAATAAAGAAGGAAATCTTTAAAGATCTTCTTCTCCCGAACCATAAGGCCTAGAGCTTTGATATTTGGTACATATCATCATATATTGACCGTCTACCAAAATACTTCAAAGAATTATCTTACTCTGAAAATTAGCCCTTTTCTGTGTGATCCCTGATTTTACAAAGGAATAAAGAAGGAAATCTTTGAAAATCTTCTTCTCCCAAATTATAAAGCCGAGAGCTTTGATATTTGGTACATATCATCAGCAATTGACCCTCTACCAAATAACTTAAAAAAATAGCCCTTTTCTGTACAATCCCTAATTTTAGTCAGGAATAAATAATGATATCTTTGAAAACCTTCTTCTCCTAAATCATTAGGCCTAGAGCTTTTATACTTGGTATGTATTGATGTCTATACTTCAAAGCATTACCATATTCAGGAAATTAGTGCTATATGGTGGGATCATCAATATACATCAGGGTTAGCTCTGGCTTGAAAAAAGTTGTCGCCATCACTTTCGCCAAATTAAAAAAGTTGGGGCCAAATGGAAAAAGTTTGGGCCAAATTGAGAAGGAGTGGGTGCCAAACTGGAACATTTCTTAACTGCACTGTTATTTTCTTCTTATATGTTGTTAGATAGATAACATGTATATTAAACAGGTTTTTAACATGGCCGGCCATTCATTTTTAATTTTGTCTTGAATGAATGTAGCCAAGTCATACACCTACATTAATTTTTACTCATCTTCAATCAATGCTTTCAGTACTTTGATTAGAAAATCAAGACTTTGATGAGAAAAAAAGAGAAAAGGAAAAAGTAATAAACATTGTTAAATGTGCTTGATTTAATAATAAAATAATGCAGACTTCTGTAATTGAAAAAAAAATCAGTTTAAGGTTGAACATTCTTGGGTACGAATGAACAAAAAAAGAATTGGTTTGTCTGCTTTTTGTACAGTAGAACTTTTGGAATTTATGTCAAATTTTGACAAACTACCACTGTTTCTATCAACAGTTCATCAGAATATCCTTCTTATTACCCATAAATGCTGACTCAATGTTTTAGCAAGGAATCGTTATAGCGGTGCCGAGATTAGAAACTGACTGAAACTGTCAGCAGAAATATACGAAAATATGCCCGAATTCGGCAATTGTATTCATCAAGAAAAGACAAATGGCGGCCAGTTTAATTACACTTTTCTTATAGAAGGCCTATTTATTCGTGATATTTACTACTGATCTACTGGTCTACTGATCTATTATGTGATTGCCGTCATCAGCTCATCCATAATACTAAGTCACGCCCACAACACAAAATCAATACAACTCGCCAACCAATGAGCGCATTTTATTCATCTAATTGGCTGTCAATCAGAACTGTATTTAAATTTGGTTATGTGTTGGTCTTGTGTCAGACTCAATGACATAATTGACCCGATATACAAGCACTTGAGCAATTATACACACTTGGCCCTCGGACTTGATTTCTGGAGATTAGTCAAAGTAAATGTACGTATTAACAAAACTTTTCATTTTTTGGAGCCACGATCTTTCGCCAAATGAAAAAAACTTGCGCCAGAATTTTATTTTTGTCGCATTTGGCGACAATGGCGACCGACAGCACGAACCCTGTACCTAGGATTAAAAGAGAAATCCTTAAACATCTTCTCCAAAATAATCAGACAGAGGGCTTTGCTATTTTGTTTATATCATAAAGCCATGAACCATCATACTCAGAGAGCGATTTAGGATCATCATGGTCCTCTTGTTTGAAATTTTAGACCAGTCCGAATTGAAAGAGGCTGCAGACAACAAGGGTATTCGTATACAATTAGAAATAAAACCATCCTATGTGATAGAAAATATTGTGGGAAAAGGAGAAATTGCTTGTTTCAAGCAATTTCTCTTTTTTCAACAATGTTTTCTAGAGTTTAAAATCACTTCGACATAAATTCCATAAAGGGTTAAATGTAATTATGTCCTAGCCATGTAATGGAGATACACATAAAGAGTTACCTCTGTCCATGTATTAACCCATTACCATTCGGCATTATTTTAGACTGGTCCAAATTGAATGAAGCTGCAGACGACAATTCAAAGTTCATGAAATTTTGGATTATTTCAACTTTCTGGGTAGAAAACATTGTGTAAAATGAAGAAAGTGCTTGTTACAAGCAATTTCTTCATTTTACAAAATGTTTTCCCAATTGTTTTTCTTGAGAGGCGTCCAGAAGTGTGGGAATAGGTTAATGTATGTTTTTGAATTTTAGAAGATATGCTCATGACAAGAATTGGAAATGCCCACATTTCCAATTCTTGTCATGAGCATATCTTCTAAATAAACTGGGATGCCGTCATATTGCAGTAGGTAGTGCATCAGACTCCCCATCTTCAGTCATGGGATATCATGGGTTCGATCCCCGGCAGCATCACATATCATTTGTCTCTCACCAATACAAGGATAATTATAAACCTAAGTGGGATAGCAGCTGGAGGCTAGGAAAGGATATAATGGTGGTAGTGGTGCAAGATATACCAGGAATGTACTGTTAGGTGCTACAGCTTCCAAAATATGACTGAAAAATTGTTAACAGCGGTATGAAACCCTGTTGACTCAGACAGGAAGATATTTCACTGCATCATTTTGCAAAATTTATGGCCAAAAGCATGAAACAATAACGTAAAATTGTTGGTTGGCGACCTACAAGTGGTAACTACAGCTTGAATAAGTTGTAGTTAAGATGTTTAAGTTGCCAAACCAACAAAAATGTTTCCCATAAATATCAGTAAATGCTTGAGTTTAACCCATTCCCACACCATAAAATTTTAGACCAAACCAAATTCAAAAAAGTTGCAGATGACAATTTAAAGTTGATGAAATCTTTAAAATCTTTGTCTATTGTGGTTAAAAACACTGTGGATAATGAAGAAATTGCTTGTAACAAGCAATTTCTTCATTTTCCACAATGTTTTCCAATGCTTTCATACTGGAAGGGGGAGGCGATTAAATGCTTCACTTTTTGGGAATGGGTTAAAGTTCCCTTCCAGGCTAGGAGGCTAGGAAAGGATGTAGTGGTAGTACTGGTGTTAGAAATACCAGAATCCATTGTTAGGTGCTCCAGCCGCCACAATATGACTGAAATACTGTTGAAAGTGGGGTTAAACCCCATTCAATCATGAAACGCGATCTAAATAAATGCTTTGATTGGTTAAATGATTATTTGATAGCAACTATTGGTCAATTGATTGAGTATGTCTGAAATAATTGTAATAAAGATCATAATAATAATTTGTTTATTTAGAGAGGTTATATAATTGATAGTTAGCAGCTGTCAATCAAAGTACCAATTGACCAATCAAAGCCTTCATTTAAACTGGAATTAACTGTGATCTCTTATCATTTGATGACATTCATGTTAAAGTTTTATGTTGGTTTTGCAACTTAACTTGAACTTATTCCACTGTAGTTATGATAATAGGTCGCCAACCAACTATTTTACTTTTTTTTGTTTCATATTTAACTCATTCCCACTTAATGACGCCTTTAGATGCCCTTCTAGTAATAAGCTTTAGAAAAAATTGTGGAAAATGAAGAAATTGCTTTTTACAAGCAATTTCTTCATTATCCACAATGTTTTGTACCTAAAAAGAGAAAGATTTTTAAAATATCATTAACTTTTGATTGTTGTATGCAACTCCTTTCAATTTGGTCCAGTCTAAAATTTTGTAAATACTTAACTCACATAAAAGTCTATCAATGATGGAGTTTACTTGTAGTCTAAATGAGTGATTTGATTGGTCATTTAATTTTGATTAACAACTGGGATTCCTCAATATACATGATTGGTGAAGAATTTTCATGTCAAGCTCAGTTCCTGAATTAGATTAACCAATTGCCAGAAGGCAAAATTTTAGGCTGGTTCAAACTGAAATGAGTTCCAGAGTTAATGAAATTTTAGTGTTTTTTTTTCAACTTTTTGGGAAGAAAAAATATTGCGTATTACAAACAATTTCTTCATTTTACACAATGTTTTCAAGATTGTTTTTCTTAAGAGGTGTCCAAAAGTGTAATTATGTGGGAATGGGTTGATAACAATCTCATGTTTTGTTTTATAGAAGCAGATTTTACTAGTCCCCTTAAAACTTTTGAGCCTTTGCTGTCACTTCCTGAAGATCAAAGAAGGGAGATAACCACCAGTTTACTGTGTTTACTAGAATCTTCTAGTGATCTATATACTATTGCTGATTTGGTAAGAGGAAATCATTTCGTTAATTACTAGAAAAAAGGTTTTAAAGCCTAGACATGCTCTCCTCTCATGCTGTTATGTTATAATATGACTTACAGGAATCGAATTGACTAATTGCAGCTGTCAAGCTGCAGTTACATCGTTTAGGTCAACAACCATCCATTCTACATTTTAGCTCACCAGTGAGCTATTGTGATCACATTTTGCCTGGTGTCTCTGCATCATTTGTCAACAATTTCTGTAAACAACATCACCTCCAAAACCAATTCCCTAGGATCCTTAGGTGACCCCCTTTAAAACAGCTAAAAGAATTAAATCTGTTGAAAACTCTGTAAAAGTAAAATTTATGAATAGCCCAGGGATGTAGAAATACGGATTTTCTCTACTTGTCCATGGACAAGTAAAATGTGAATTTCTACTTGTCCAGGATCAAAATAGACTTGCCTGTGAAAAGATGAAGAACAGATAATTTTTTAGAAAACATTATTTTTAAAGATGAAAATGCTGGAACTCAGCATCTTCCTTATTAAAAACAATATTTTCTAGCCTTAGATACAACCATTACGCTCATAAATCTCTTCTATCTATTTAGTACCATTCCAAGATTTACCCTGACATTTACTTGTCCACGGACAAGTAGCCTCGAAAAATGTAATTACCCACAGGTAGAAAAGCCCATGTCGGACAAGTTGGGCATGGGAATTCCACACCCCTGAATAGCCTTTAAGAAGTCTTCTGTGTCTGACTCAGATGGCATAGAGCATTTATATTTATTTGCATGAAACATCAGTATATTGACCTCTTTAAAAATTGCTAGAATCATTACTCTCAGGTCCCCATGGGCAGATACCCGTGAATGGGTTTGAATAGAAATGAAGGATGATTTTTAAACGACATCTTCTTCAAAACCTCTTGGCCAATTTCAACCTAATTTGGCAGAAATGTTCTTAAGGTGGCCTCCTTCAAAAGATAGCTAAAGGAATTGAAATCCATTGAAAAACTCTGGTTACCATGGCAAAGAATGTGAAAATTTAAAAAAAAATCTTTAAAAGACTTCCTCTCCTCTACCAGAATGCACAGAGGCTTGATATTATGCATGAAACATCAGTATATTGACCCTGGGGCAGAGCCTTGGGGTGTATTTTTCTATATAGTAATAAATAAGGATTTTTAAACAACATCTCGCAAACCAATTTGAACTAAACATGGCAGAAATATTCAAAAGGTGGTCCCTTTTCGCAATAGCTAAAGGAACAGAAATCTGTTGAAAACTCTGGTTGCCATGGTGATAAATGTAAAAAGATCTTGTGAAATTTTAAAAAGATCTTTAATTATCTTCTCTTCCTTTTTTTAGAAATATCAGTGTATTGACCTCTTTCAAAATTGTTAACATCATTACCATCAGGTTCCAAGGGGCAGGGCCCAAGGGAGTGGGGCCTATATAGAAACAAGAAGGATTTAAAACGACATCTCCTTCCAAACCATTGGGCCAGTTTAAATCAAATATGGTAGAAGTGTTCCTTGGATGGTGCTCTTTTACAATAGCTAAATGAACATTGCTAAAATTTCGACTGTTAGATCCCCAGGTAAATCTGACTTTTGAAAGAAAAATGAGCCTTTATTTCGGGTGAGTTTACCAAGGCCGATGGCCCATATGTTTCATCAAACTACATTGAATATTATAAAACAAAAATAGTTCAATACACAAAAATCATTTTATAGAGGTATGATATTTATTTTTCAGCCAATCAGAAATTTAATAGATGAAATTAAAATTTAATTATTATTGCAGCTAGAGAGATGTGAAGTCAAAGAGATGGATGAAAATGGAGAAGCGATCTCGTTTGTTTCTCCAATTCAAGTTGTTGAAAGTGTGCTAAACAAAGCTGGAATTACTATAAAGGTAGACTTTCCTTGCTTCTTGTCAATCTTTTCTCAAATAAATTTGAATATTGAAATTTCATTATTTAACACTTTTCAACACCATGATGCTTTTTGACCCCCCCCCCCCCCCCCGAAAAATACATGTAATTAGGAAAACATTGTGTAAGATGAAAAAAATCTTGCAAAAAGCAATTTCTTCATTTGCCACAATGTTTTTACAAAGAAAGTTGGAAAAACTAAAATTTCATGAAATTTAAATTGTTGTCTGCAACTTCTTTAGATTCAGACCAGTCTAAAAAAAAATTGAATAGGTTAAGAAAAATATGGTGAGAAGAATTGAAATGTACATGGAAGAATAAGCTCAACATGTTATAACTAAAATATTGTTCAAATCAGTGCCATTGCATTTTAACCTATTACTAAATGAGAAAATTTTAGACTCACCCACATTCAGAGAAGTTGCAGATCACAATTTATAGTGCAATGGAATTAAAATCTTTGTCATATAGGGGATGAAGCATTGTGGATAATAAAGGAAATTTATTGCAAAAAACTATTTCCATATTTTCAACACAGTTTTCCAAATCTATTTCATGAATACTGAACTTTCTTCACCTAGAAAAACATTTTATTGTTGAATGAATTTTATTTTTTTTGTATCTTTAATGACAAAGCATTGTGTATAATGAAGAAATTGATTGAACAAAGCAATTTTCTCATTATCAACATGGTTTGTCCAAACTATTTCATGAGGGGTGTAGAAATGTAGGATTTTTAGCTCACCTGAGCACGTAGTGCTCAAGTGAGCTATTGTGATCCCCTTATGTCCGTCCATCGTCTGTTGTGTGTCTTGCGTCGTGCGTCGTCCGTCAACAATTTCTTTAAACAACATCTCCTCCTAAACCACTGGGCCAATTTGAACCAAATTTGGCAGAAATGTTCCTTAGGTGGTCCCCTTCAAAAATAGCTAAAAGAATTGAAATCTGTTAAAAACTCTGGTTGCCATGGCAACAAAAGTGAAATTTTAAAATAATCTTTAAAAATCTTCTCCTCCTGACCTAGAAGGCGTAGAGCCTTGATATTTTGCATGAAGCATCAGTATATTGACCTCTTTCAAAATAGCTAAAAGCATGATCCTCTGGTCCCCAGGGGCGGAGCCCCAGGGGGGTGGGGTTTATATAGAAATAAAGAACGATTTTTTAAACGACATCTCCTCCTAAACCACTGGGCCAATTTGAATCAAATTTGGCAGAAATATTCCTTAGGTAGTCCCCTTCAAAAATAGCTAAAAGAATTGAAATCTGTTAAATACTCTGGTTGCCATGGCAACAAAAGTGAAATTTTAAAAAAATCTTTAAAAATCTTCTCCTCCTGACCCAGAAGGCATAGAGCCTTGATAATTTACATGAAGCATCAGTATATTGACCTCTTTCAAAATAGCTAAAATCATGATCCTCGGGTCCCCAGGGTCGGAGCCCCAGGAGGGTGGGGTTTATATAGAAATAAAGAACAATTTTTTAAATGACATCTCCTCCAAAACCATGGGCCAAATTGAACCAAATTTGGCAGAAATGTTCCTTTACTAAATAGGTAAAATCATGATCCAAGGGTATCCAGGGGCGGACCCAGGGGGGGGGGGGGGGGTATAGGCATGAAGCATCAGTTCAATGACTTCTTTCTTATTTCTGAAATTATAACCCATGGAAAAAGTTTTTTCCTTCTTTCAAATTAGCACTAAAGCCTTGGAATTTGTAATTTAGACTTTTGGATCCCCAGGTTCATAGTCTTTATATGTAATTGTGGCTCACCTGTTTCATAATCCTAACCTTAACATGAAATTAGACAGATGAAAGAAAAGAGCCTTTATCTCAGGTGAACGGCCCTCTTGTTGTTAAATACCTAACAAATAAATCTTTGAAGTTCATTATAAGGAGATGCAGTTGTGTTTATTTTGTTTGAAGGATAACAAAGTTTACCCTCCACAATCAGCTACTGCCATGTTATCTTGCCTGTCAGAGTATTTTGACGCTGCTGCAGAACTAGATGATGATGTTCTAGAGCTCATCGTAAAGTGTGAACCAGACATATCTGGTCCATTATTACTTGTGGTAAGATACAGAGAATTATATGTTTCAATGATTCATCGATCATCAAACAGACAACAAAGCCATATTCAAAATGATAATCATTCTGTCTCTTAATTCTTTACTGTTTTTCAAAATTTTGGATAGATCAAAGGGGTAGCAGACGGCATTACATAGGCATCAGCTTCAGCTTCGGTTAAACATGCAACTGTTATATCTCAGTTTCTACTAGTTCTATTGCTCTGAAACTTTGCACATGTTTTTGTGGCAATGATATCAGCCTCTAGGCACTAGACATAGATTCAATACTCTGTTACAGGGCTCCGGAAATCCGATAAATTGCCGGTCTGGACCGAATTTTGAATTGCTAGACCGATTGGAATCCCAAAAATTACACCAAAATCGGTCCGAAATTTTCATCAAATTTCACGTTGAAATATTGATAAACTCGTCAACCATCTATCAGAATCCACTTGAAACCGAAATAATTCAAGGGTTTCACACGTTACCTGCAGATTAAGAGATAAACAAAAGTGCCAAAAATCAATAATTAGTTTACCCGCCGGCCAGTCTAATACCCATCCGCACGTGGACCTAATTTGCAGTTTCACGCTTGACCGAACTTCGGGTATCGAGTTTTGTAAACTATTTGCAATGAAGAATCGGTTTGACTTACACACGTTCGAAGAAATGGACATCTAATACTGCGTCGATTTAAATTACAGTTACTCGTGAAACTAATTTCTTTTACTATAACATGGGATGCGTATATAAATCGAGACATGAACAGGCTTCTGTTGCCGTTCGTTCAAAGTCGGAATAGCTCAGCACAACACTTTTATGAAATTAATTTATCACAAGTAAGCGCGTGACACCGGGTTTGAAATTTATATAAAAAAGTCACGTCGTTAATATATGTCTTGTAGTTTTTCATTCACGGTAAGAAACATAGCCGATAGAATTCAATCAAATAGAAATTCTAATTATTTGGTTTCCCCGACTTAACGACTTAACTTGTGACCTGTTATTATTTCTTCTTTAATCTATCTTTCCTCGATCTAATCATTTTTTTTTTTATGCAGTGTCTTCTGATAACCATACTGTATGTTTATACTATACGTGTTTTTTTAATAAAGAGTTAATCAGAATTCAATCAATACATGGAAATCCACAGAATACAGATAGTTTAAATATAAACGAAAACGACAGCTTAGTAATATCTCTAGTTCCGTCAATAAAATTAAATCTTACTTCAGGAGTGGAAAGCGTCCGAATTATAAATCGGAAATCAACTACAATAAATAAATGACCGAGATTTGTGAACAAATTCCTCTCTAGGAAAATACTACAACACGTGGGCGACCCATTCGAGTTTGTCTCGTCGGTCTTTTTGATGTACGTCACGACTCTGTGATCCCATGGGGTAGAATGGACTGACCCGACATTTTTGTGACGTCAGCTGTGTTTTTCCATCAACAGACGCTCGTGTTGAGAGAAAATCGACATGACTGTGTTAAATTAACAGAACTTTGGATAACTAGCTTATGAAAATGAAAAAGTATATCTTTGCTATTATTTAATCGTCCGTACTCTGTAAAACCCGGAAATTTTAATAATGTAATTTATTTGTCTATCTAATTTTACAGCATATTAGAATTTCGTGGACTGCCGTGCATTACCTGAATTGCAATTTATACTCGGCCGAATTTTCAAAAACAAAATGAAATTAGGATCTGTCAGTTGTTTTCATCTATCTTTCACTCGTTGAAGATTATAATCATCTTCCGAACATTTGAAAAAGACGGCAACTACTGAATGAATGATGAACCCTTTTACGTACGGGAAAGGTGAAAGGCGGGGGTATTCGTTTTTGCCGGCTTACGGGGGGGGGGGGGGTCGTTTATGCCGGGGAGGGGGGTAATGTTCCGGACCGATTTAGATTTCAAAATTTCCGGAGCCCTGCTCTGTTATTCATTTTAGTGGAATTATGACTTTGCACATGCTTCAAAGACCATCATATCATCTTCTAGGCAAGGATTCATTACAATTATTTTAGTGGAGTTTTAACCCTTTTCAGTCTTAAAATTTCTTGGTTAAACCGTATCTTTAATAACTCTCCTTCTACAAATGCTATTGCTTTGATACGTAGCACATGTTTTTGTGAAATAATATCAGCCTCTAGATTCATTACTCTGACATTCAGTTGGGTGGAATTTTAACCCCTTTCAAACTGGAATTTTAACCCCTTTCAAACTTAGAAATTCTTGGTTAAACCTTATGTGCAAGTGTCATATATATTTAATAACTCTCTTTCTACCAATGCTATTGCTTTGAAACTTTGCACATGCTTTTATGACCATCATATCATCTTTAAGGCAAAGATTCATTACAATTACATGTATCATAGTAGAGTTTTTACCTTTTTCGGACTTAGAAATTCTTGGTTTAACCTTGCATGCAACTGTCATATATCTTTAATAACTATCTTTCTACTAATGCTATTGCTTTGAAACTTTGCACATGTTTTTGTGACCAATATATAATCTTCGAGGCAAAGATTCATTACTCAGACATTCATTATGAGTGGAATTTTAACCTTTTTTGGACTTAAAAGTTCTTGTTTGACTTAAAATTTTAAATCAAAGTTTTTTATATCCGGTATTATGCTTAATGGTAACATTGAACTGTTTCTACTATCCAGCACTCAGAATAGTGGAGCGTTGCTGTTGGCTGACAGGTCTTATTCTGAAAAATAATGGAGAGATTTTTACTAAGAAATTGAAATAATCTCCCTGAAAGCATAAAAGAAAACAAATGTTTAACCCATTACTAGATTTCAAGATTTTTGACTTGTCCAATTGAAGTTGTAGATGACATTTAAAGTGCATTATAATTGGACAATGAGTGCCAAAAAGGGTAAAAAATATTGTTAAAGAGAATTTGCAATTTCTCCTGTTTCCACAGAGTTTCAATAACCATATTTCTACATGGTGTCATGAATTAGGATTGTGTGGTTAATGGTAAACCATAACAAGATTGCAAAATTTTAGAAGAATATATGAAATTGTTTGAGAAAGTTTGTGAAATTTCTTCATTTTGCACAATGTTTACTTTTGGTGTAAAATTTCTTCATTTTGCACAATGTTTACTACTCCGAAAGTTGAATAAAAAAATTCATAAAGTTTGAATTCTCACCTGTAGCTCATTTCAATTTGGACCAGTCTAAAATTTTGCAGACTGGTAATGAGTAAACCCTCATTATGCTGGATAAGGTTCTCTTTCAAAATAGCATTAAAATCAAGACTGAATGGCATGAATATAGACAGTCAATATTTCTGTTGAAAATTAATTTCATAAACAACTTTAAAGAAACAAGGAATCAATCAACCAATCAAATCATTCATTCAGTCAGGAATTGAGATTTGAACTCTGACATATGCCGCCATTTGTGAAAAACATTTTTGGGGTTTGGCGACTGAAATGTTGTTTAGGTCATGATCGCCAACGAACCACTTAACTTTTTATGCTCCCCGAAAAAATTTTCGGGGGGGGGGGGGAGCATATAGTCGCCAGCCTGTGTGTCCGTCCGTCCTGCTGTCCGTCCGTCTGTCTGTCCGAAGTCATATATCAGCAACCCCTGGGCCTAATTGGACAAAACTTCATATATAATCTTCCTAGGAAATTTCCAAGACCCATTATTTGATTTTCTTATTTAAAGGCTGCATCATGGAAAAAGGGGCCTTAATGTAAAAACTAGTTTTTTGCCAATTTCTCCAAGACTAATCGTTAGAATTTCATGAAATTTCATATTTGAGTAGCAAATCAGATCCCCTTGACCTAAAATTAATGGGAATTTTCGTTTAAAAAATGTGTCATGGGAAAAGGGGCCTTAATGTTATTACCTTTACATTAACTGTTTTTTTCCCCCGCAAAAACTAAAATTGGCAATAACTTTTGATTGGTTACAGATGAAGTATTAATATTTCACATGTGCATTGCTTGTGACCAACCCTTTCTGTTGGTACCAAGTTCAAGGTCATCATTCAAGGTCAAGGTCATTTCTCAAGGTCAAAATTTCGGAAGTTAAAACTTGGCCATAATTTTGCAATGGTAAGTCATATAGCCATCATATGATGTGATATCTTTACATTTCTCCCAGTAATTGGTCCTTAACTTTTTCTCCACAACCCTAGGAATACCTACATTCAAATGTCATGGTAAACTGTTTTTAGTACATTTTGACTGTTGATTTAAAGCATATTTAAGTATCAAGCAATTATTCGGGGAGCATAACCCATCACTGACGGCTCTAGTTTTAATGTACTACTTGCTATAGATTCTGCAAATAACGCCGTTACGAATTGAAGCAGAACTTCTTGTTAGAGTCAGTAGAGTAAGTGGGTGGGGCCAGCTATGCGTCATTTACTTTCCTGTTCTTTATTTTTCACAGCTTAAAGATGGAATACAGGGAAAAACCATCACTGACCCTGATGTTGTAGCCAAGTTGACCCATGACACCACTGCAAGCCACCTGAAACTTTTAAAAGAACTGACATATAGATTCGATGAAAATGAAATTAAAGCTCCAATAGAGCTTCCATACTTTATTGATGAAATTTACTGGGTTATGACAGCCTTATGGGGTCAAAAGCCTTAACCCATTCCCACACAAGCCCTCCTTTTCTACGCCCCTCAACAAAAAAGCCTTGGAAACCATTGTGGCCCTCCTTTTTACGCCCCTCAACAAAAAAGCCAGATTTTCTACCCTAAAAGAAAACGAATTTTAGAATGTCATCACCTTAAAATTGTCGTCTGCATCTTCTTTCAATTTGGATCAGTCTAAAATTTTCTTGTGTGGGAATGGGTTAACCCATGATCAGACGCCGAAATCTTAGACTGGTCCAAATTTAAAGAAGCTGCAGATGCCAATTTCAACCCCACCCATAACCAGATAACACAATTTAGATGGCTTAAATTAAAAAATAAGTTGCACTAAAATTGGTAAACACTTGCAAAATAGGGTAGAAAAATATTGTGAGAAAAGGAGAAATTGCTTATTACAAACAATTTCTCCTTTTCCCATAAAGTTTTCCATGAATGTATTTTGAATGGCATCAGAAAGTGTCATTGTATGGTAATGGGTTAAAGGAAATTTACATTTCTCTCTTACTGGGTAGAAAACAATGTGGAAAATGCTGAGATTGCTTGTGAAAAGCTATTTCTTCATTTTTCACATTGTTTACCTGAAGGTTTTTCTTGGGAGTTGTAAAAAACATAGTTGTATGGGAACTGGACATCGAAAGTGTATAGACATTATGAGCTGTGATGTGGAAAAAGGTGCCTTATTGCAGAATAAATAAAATAGATTTCACCATTAACCCATTACCACATTTTAGGCTGGTCCATATTGAAAAGAGTTGCAGACGACATTTTAAGGAGTATAAAATTATATATTTTTTCAACTCTCTGGGCAGAAAACATCGTGTTAAATGAAGAAACTGCTTTGTGCACTCAATTGTTGTTCTTGAGGGGCGTCAAAAAGCATAATTGTGTGGAAATGGGTTAAATTAGCCTGCAGGCAACTTCAATTTACACTGGTCCCAAACTAAGGTTGTTTCAAACAACTTTTTAAAAATTTGAGTGTTATTTGAAAGTTAGTGTCATAATGTGAGAAAAAAGGGTGATATCACTATTTACACATCCGTAGAAACAGATCTGCTGAATATTGTTTTACCGTTGTCTGTCTGTCTGTCAGTCAGATTTGACCAAAAACCTCTAAATTCACAATTGCCTTAAGCCATTTTAAGATGCAATGCTCATATTTAGCATGATGCTGGATCTCACTGATATTCATCTGCAGATACCAAGGTCAAGGTCTTGTGACAAGGTCCAATAAGATTTACCAACTGGCTATTGTAAAATGAGCTTATTTGTTTGAAATCTGATCAAATGTTGATTATCCTCAAAAAAAGCACAAAAAAAGACCACCCCTCACACACACACAATTCGGAAGTAAATCTGTTAATTTGTTTTCTTATTGATTTTCTGTATGTCTGCTGACTTATTTCCGTGCTTTTTTATGTATACTGAACTGATATGATATTTTGATGATGACATTTTCTCTGTAAAATAACGTCACACTAAGGAAAAAGTTAAATTGAAAAAATGGTTGATTTTGGACCGATCTTTTTAGCTTTTAAAGTCAAAATTGTTGAAATACAAAAATGGAATACTATGATGCAGTAGTGATACAAATCCTTGCATTGGATTCTCCAATCTAGGATAATTTGATATTTCACTTGACCTTCCATCTTGTAAAATATCCAGAGTTTCGTACTCAGCTCGAAAACAATACAAGGTTTTATATCACAACTAGAACACAATTGACCAAACGCTTCTGTCAATCAAGGAATAAACCGACCAATCAAATAATTTATTCAGCCCGGACCAGAGCTTATCAATTCTAACATTGGTCGCCATTTTGTTTACCTTTATTGTTGGTTTGGTGACTTAAACATCGTAACCACAACTAATTCAAGCTATAGTTACGACATTTAGGTCACCAACCAAGCATTTTACTTTTTTGTTACATGCTACTGGCCATAGATTTTGCAAAATAACACTGTTAAAGATTGAAGTGGAACTTCCTTTCGGAGACCATTGGAGTGGCCAACGGACTTAGTGGGAGGGGACAGCGATTGGTCAACTTTTCTGATCTATTTTCAAATATCTTTTCTAAGAAGTTTCCATGTTCACCCTTTTTGCAACACAAATCACATGTTATGTGCCATAATACTTTTTGCCATAATAAGACCTATGAGATTATAGCGTTTATCCTTGTGCCCCCAGAGCCTTTTAACTCATACCCACACAATCCCTCCTTTAAACGCCCCTTAAGACAAAAAAGTGTTGGAACACATTGTGGACATTGAAGAAATTGCTTGATTCAAGCAATTTCTTCAATGTCCACAATATTTTCTAACCCAAAATACAAAGACTTTTAGAATTTCATCAACCTAAAATTGTCGTCTGCAGCTTCTGTCAGTTTGGACCAGTCTAAAATTTTGTCATTTAGGAATGGGTTAAGCTCAAAACTTTTTGTCATTGATTCAAGTGGTGAACCACTGCAGGTCTACCCCTGTCATATACATGTATACTATTTCAACAGGCGGAACAAACATGCCAACTGACAAGTCATAAGAGCTGACCAAAATGTCGTTATTTTATCATTTTTGTGTCATTCCTGGTTTGTCATTAAACATGTCTTGTTATGTTTTTTTTTCCGAGGATAACACGATAAAGGGTCGAAAGACTCTTATTTTCATTGAGGTCCTAACTCATACAAGATCTTATCATGCACATATAGAGAGAGACAATGGATTTTATCCAATGCTACCCACTTTTGCAGCTGGGTGGACTGGGGCTCTGTCTGTAAAGTGTCCTGCCCAAATACACTACCCGCCTCCACTGGGGCTCGAACCCGCAACCACCAGATTACGAGTCGAGCACGCTAACCACTCGGCCAACAAGTCTGGGTGTCTTTGTATTGTTCTGTATGTTTCATGTTAACTATTTGTAAAATTTCTTATGTGCTAAATTACCAATCAATCAATCATGGGTTCTAATCCGGTTGGACCAATATTTTTTCTCATTTGACGAAACATGCTGCAATATAACTGAAATACTGTTTAAAGTATTATGTAACTCTCTAAAAACATTTAACTCGAGAAAAGACTTTAGGACAGCAAGTTATAAATGAAGAAAATGCTTGTTAAAAGCAATTTCTTCATTTTTAACCTTGTTTTCTACACAAAAAGACGGATACACTCAAAATTCTCTTAACTTCAAATTGTTGTCTACAACTTCTTTGAGATTGGACCTGTCTAAAACTTTGTCATGTTGGAACGGGTTAACTGTACAGTAATACAATATTGCCTAACAAATTACCTGAAAACCTTTCTTAGAATGGTCCAAAATGAAAGACAAAGATTTGTAGTGCTTGTAAATTTAAGAGGAAGGCTAGAAACATTGTGAGAAATAAAGAAATTGCTTTTTCTCACAGTGTTTTCCATAGTTATATTTCTACAGCTTTAGAAACGTATGGGAATGTGCGGGGAAGTGTCAGGTTGTTGGTAGTTGAAAACACAGGAAATCATTGGTGTGTTCAAACATAGAAACTACAGCTGTTTTGATAACCACTGATGTAAATTATGTTCTTAATTGCCCGACAGCGGCTGTCAATCAAAGAATTAATTCACCAATCAAATTCATTTAGATTGGAAGGGAACATTGAAGTCCGCTGTTTATGTGAAGCATATTTGTTCTTTTAGCAACATCAACCATGTAACTACAGCATATTCAAGCTGCCGTTGTGACGTTAAGGCTGTCAACCAACCATTTTACCTTTTTAGCTCACCTGAGCACAAAGTGCTCAAGTGAGCTATTGTGATCACCTTTCGTGCGTCGTGCATCGTCTGTCAACAATTTCTTTAAACAACATCTCCTCCCAAACCACTTGGCCAATTTGAACCAATTTTGGCAGAAATGTTCCTTAGGTGGTCCCCTTCAAAAATAGCTAAAAGAATTGAAATCCGTTAAAAACTCTGATTGCCATGGCAACAAAAGCAAAATTTTAAAATAATCTTTAAAAATCTTCTCCTCCTGACCCAGAAGGCCTAGAGCCTTGATAATTTGCATGAAGCATCAGTATATTGACCTCTTTCAAAATAGCTAAAATCATGATCCTTGGGTCCCCAGGGGCGTAGCCCCAGGCAGGGGGGAGTACAAAGAAATAAAGAACGATTTTTTAAGTGACATCTCCTCCCAAACCACTTGTCAGATTTGATCCAAATTTGGTAGAAATGTTCCTTAGGTGGTCCCCTTTAAGAATAGCTAAAAGAATTGAAATCCGTTTAAAAACTCTGGTTGCCATGGCAACAAAAGTGAAATTTCAAAATCATCTTTAAAAATCTTCTCCTCCTGACCCAGAAGGCAAAGAGCCTTGATATCTTGCATGAAGCATCAGTATATTGACCTCTTTCAGAATAGCTAAAATCATGATCCTCGGGTCCCCAGGGGCGTAGCCCGGGGGGGGGGGGTTATATAGAAATAAAGAACGATTTTTTAAATGACATCTCCTCCCAAACCACTTGTCAGATTTGAACCATATTTGGCAGAAATGTTCCTTAGGTGGTCCCCCTTAAAAATAGCTAAAAGAATTGAAATCTGTTAAAAACTCTGGTTGCCATATTTCTGAAATTATAACCAATGAATCCAGAGGTAGGAAAAAGTTTTTCCTTCTTTCAAATCAACACTAAAGCCTTGGAATTTGTAATTTAGACTATTGGATCCCCAGGATCATAGTCTTTATATGTAAGTGTGGCCCACTTGTATCATAATCCTAACCTTAACATGAAATTAGACTGTTGAAAGAAAAAGAGCCTTTAACTCAGGTGTGCACCCCAGGGCCAAGGGCCCTCTTGTTGTTACATGTTACTGGCCACATATATTGCAAAGTAACGCTATTTAACCCATAACCCAATGGTAAAATTTAGACTTTTCCAAATTGAAAGGAGTTGCAGATGACAATTGAAAGTTTATGAAATTTTAGATTTTTGCAACTTTCTGGGTAGAAAACATTGTGTTGAATGAAGAAATTGCTTGATACAAGCAATTTCTTCATTTTACACAATTTTTTCCCAATTGCTTTTCTTGAGGGGCGTCAAAAAGCGTCATTGTGTGGGAATCAGTTAATATCCAAGTGGAACTTCTTGTTGGAGCTCAGTGGGAGGTTTGCCAGCGTTCTTTAAGTTCATTTGCTTTTTAACCCATTCCCACACAGTGACACTTCTAAAAGCCCCATAATATGAAAGCTTTGAAAGACATTGTGGATAATGAAGAAATTGCTTGTAACAAGCAATTTCTTCATTATCCACAATGTTTTTTGCCCCCAAAGGCAAAGATTTAAAGATTTCATCAACATAGAATTGTTGACTGCAACTTCTTTGAATTTGGACTGGTCTAAAATTTTATCATGTTGGAATGGGTTAAAGAATCTATTCCCTATTTGTCAATTTCTAAGTCATCTATTGAAGGTATTAGAAGAAACAAGGTTTTAAGGTTGTTAATTTACATATATCAATTCAATATGAATTTATGTCTGGTGCCAAAATAATAAACATTGAACAAAGTACATGTTGTCTATCTATATTTTCTCTACAGCCATTTATTGATTTTGTAGAGTTCATTCTCAAGGTCCACAGCAGTTGAATGAAACTTAACCCTTGCATTGCTGAGCCCGGAATATTCCTATTTTTAGCTCACCTGAGCACAACGTGCTCAAGGTGAGCTTTTGTGATCACCTTTTGTCTGTCATACATCGTCCATTGGAAGGTGTCAAAAATTCTTTTAACATCTTCTCCTCAGTAACCACTGGGCGGATTTCAACCAAACTTGGCAGGAATGTTCCTTTGGTGACCCTTCTCAAAAGTTGTTCACCAAATTTTGATTGACCCCCAAATATGGGCGTGGCAGGGCGTAGAAGTTTTTGGCTTGGAGTCTTTAAATATCTTCTCCTCAGTAACCATTGGGCCAATTTCAACTAAACTTGGTATGAATGTTCCTTGGGTGACCCTTTTCAAAAGTTGTTCGCGGAATTTTGATTCCCGCCCAAATATGGGTGGGCAGGGCGTGGCAGTTTTTTGCTTTGAAATCTTTAAACATCTTCTTCTCAGTAACCATTGAGACAATTTAAACCAAACTTGGCATGAATGTTCCTTGGGTGACCCTTTTTTAAAGTTTTTCTAGGAATTTTGATTTATGCCCAAATATGGGCATGACAGGGCGTGGCAGTTTTTGGCTTTGAAATCTTTAAACATCTTCTGCTCTGTAACCATTGGGCCAATTTCAACCAAACTTGGCATGAATGTTCCTTGGATGACCCTTTTTAAAAGTTGTTCTTGGAATTTCGATTTATGCCCAAATATAGGCGTGGCAGGGTGGGGCAGTTTTTTACTTAAAAATCTTTAAACATCTCCTTAGTAACCATTAGGCCAAATTCAACCAAACTTGGCATGAATGTTCCTTTGGTGACCCTTTTCAAAAGTTGTTCACTGAATTTTGATTCACGCCCAAATATGGGCGTGGCAGGGCATAGCATTTTTTGACTTAGAAATCTTTAAACATCTTCTCCTTAGTATAACCATTGGGCCAATTTCAACCAAACTTGGCATGAATGTTCCCCTCAGTAACTACTGGGCCAGTTTCAACCAAACTTGAAATGAATGTTCCTTGGATGACCCTTTTCAATTGGTGTTCGCGAAATTATGAATGACACTCAAATATGGGCGTGGCAGGGCAGGTAGTTTTTTATTTAGAAATCTTTAAACATCTTCTCCTCATAAACCATCCGGTCAATTTCAACCAAACTTGGCATGAATGTTCCTTTAGTAACCCTTTTCAATATTAGTTTGTGAAATTTTGAATGAAGCACAAATATGGGCGTGGCTGTTTCTTACTTTAATATCTTCTCCTCCCAAACCATTTAGCCAATTTCAATCAAACTGGGCATGAATCTCACTGACAATGGCCAATTTGGCTATTACCATGCTGTTATGTCTGTGAGTACATCAGGGCTGCCACCATAGCCAGTATGGAATGCGTCGGAAACCCAATCTATAATCATGGTGTGTCCAGGGTTCCCAGGCTACCAGGAAAACGGGAAAAAGTCTTGGTTTTGTGATATCTTAAAAGAAAAACCCTAAAAAACAGGAAAAACTAGGAAATAGACAAATCAAATTGATGAAAGATGCAAGACCCAATTAAAGTACAAGTTCCAAACAGATGACACGTTTCCCCCCCCCCCCCCACCAGTAGGTTTTATCACAGTGTGGATTACATGGGGATGCATTATTACGTCACAATGTCTGCCGAGAAAGAGAAATTGGTATTAGTTTCACCAAAACATACAAGCATGGTACTTATTTTTTTGGCTAGGAATGGAGGTAGGTGTCCAATTTGATATAAATATATACTAAATATATATGATTAGAGTACATAAAGCAAATATGTAGGAGAAAATCTAAAGCAACATCTTAAGTGTACCAGTAACCGGACATGAATTGAATTTGGATACGAAAGTAATAAATGGCCTCCAATTCAATTCAATGAACAAGAGAATTCTGGGTAAAAGGACTTTGAAATTAATTATCATTAACATGATATTGACTATCTACACGTCTAGAAGCAATCAAATTTATCCATTATTTTATATTGTTGTATTTTTCTGGACAGAGTTTAGGGTTTTAGTTTGACATCAATAAAATGGGGTCTGGGGGACTCAACAATCTGTGTCATAATAATCCTTTGATTTTTTTCAATGAAAAAGAAGTCATGAAATTTAGAAAATATCCTGGAAAAGGTCTGGAAAAAGTCTTGAATTTTGCAAGCTGAAAACTTCAGGAACCCAGGGTGTTGTGGGTTTGAATCTTGGCAGCAGCACATATCCTTTACTGCATTTTGTCTCCCCCTGGGAGGATGATCCTAAACTTAAATTGGATGGCAGCTGGAGGCTAGGAAATGATGTAATGGTAATACTGGTGCGAGAAATACCAGGAATCAATTGATCAATGCTCCGCAATATAACTGATAAATTGTTAAACACGACTTGGTCATCTTTCATCGGACATTTGGCACAATCATTGTGACAAGTACCTTTTGCCTGCCACCAATGGGCAAAATACAAGTGGTATGCACCAGTGAGATGGGTAACTAGTGAGAAACAACAACTGATGTCCAGTGTTTAGCAAACAGGACTACTTTTAAGATTATTATTACTTTCTTTTTGTCAAGCCTACTTGTATTGAGCAAGACAAAGTTGTCTCTACAACAAGTTGGTGTATGTACCTAAGTCCATATTTGTGAGGGAAATTTTTGGTTGCTAAAAATAAAATGTCACCATTAATCTCAATTGCAGGGCTTTTTCCAGGTTCTTTAGGAAAAGGCCCCTAGCAATAATTTGGGAAAAAACTACCGACAAAATGGCAGTTCTATGACCCATTAACAGAAGACAAAATATAAGAGTGTTCCGAATTCAAAGAAGATGCAGACTGTTTGGGTAGAAAACATTGTGGATAATGAAGAAATTGCTTGCTACTAGCAATTTCTTCATTATCCACAATGTTTTCAAACACTTTTTCTAAGGGAAGTAAAAAGTGGGATTGTGTGGGAATGGGTTGACAAGATGGCAAATTGTCACAAGATACCACCGTCACACTGCTGGGTGTTGACTGGGAAAGGGGATTAAAATTTAGGTCTAAATGCAGGAAAGCGTAACAATGCACAATGATAACTTATGGTTGTGGTGTTATTTCTTGTTATAAGGTTTGAAAACCATAGGCTGTCACACTTAAAGAGTTTTGAAAAAAAGACATTTTCCTTTATGATATCTATCCACCCATAAAGTTTCATGATGATAGCTTTTATACTTTCAGACATATGCTCCAGACAAAATCCAAGTATCAATACAACAAAGGGGAATAACTCAAAAATAGGCAAAGAAGAGTTACAGTTCTTGTACACTTCACTTCCCCTTGATGATAACTATCCACCCATAATATTTTGTGATCAAAGCAATTACACTTTCAGAGATATGCTCCAGACAAAATCAAAGTATGAAAAAACAACAAAGGGCAATAACTAAAAATAGGCAAAGAAGAGTAACAGTTCTTGTACACTGCACTTCCCCTTGATGATATCTACCCATCCATAAAGTTTCATGATTATAGCTATTGTACTTTTAGAGATATGCACCAGACAAAATCTAAGTATGAAAAACAACAAAGGGGATGACTAAAAAAAATAGGTAAGGTAGAATTACGATTCTTGTGCACTGCACTTCACCTTGATGATATCTATCCACCCATACAGTTTCATGATCATAGCTATTATACTTTCAGAGATATGCTCCGGACAAAATCCAAGTATGAAAAAAAATATAAAAAAAATGAGAGGAATATAACTGCCAAGTTTCAAGTCAATCGGACTTAAGGTGACAGAGTTATGCTCCGGACAAAGAAGTGGGCACCGCCCGGACAACGGACATCAGACAGCGGACACCACGGGTGATCCCATAATACGTTCGACGGGCGTATAAAAAAGGGATTTCATTCACAATTACAAAGTTTAAACATGTAACATTTGAGTGTTCACTTTGTAAGCATGGTTGTGTTTGCATTACAAACTTTAAACTTCGCCCTCTATTATTTCTAATAATGATTTTACTTGAAACTTGGACTTGTCGGTCTTTTAGCTTAAGACGAGCGACTGTGATTTATCGTAGGAGGGGAGTTGAACATTCTACTTTTCTAACGATATTTGAGAAAAAGATTTTCTCGATATTCCTTCACACCATGCATTTCACGGCCCCAAGAAAAATAGGAGACGATGCCTAATCTTATTTATTGTCCACAGTCTACCCTAAATCACAAAGGTTAGTTTATATTTCGTCAACTTGAAAATGTCGCATGCAACTTCTTTCAACTTGGACCAGTCTAAAAGTGTGATGTCTGGAAATAACTTAAACATCACCCATAGCTTTCCTTTTTCGCATGCTTACTTTTCTACGATTAAGCTGTTGCTAGCTGTGTTAAATTCGGTTCCATTTGGTTGGTGCCTCTGAAAACATTTGTGAAAATGGCATGTCTTACGCAGAGACGACTAGAAGGAAATACACACATTCCAGATATTTTTACATCTCAATGTTTTAAACTCTGCTACCTACGTTTACAGATGGCAAGATTTGGAATGGCTAGTAAGTGTGTTCGATTATTCTGAACACACCAATGTAATGTTGATCGTAAATAGGGCTCGACCATATATGACCTCCGAGATCATTTAGTCAAGCACCCGCTTTACCGAATCAGTTCGGAAATTTTGCACAAGCTTTGTGGCCACAAGATCTTCCCTTATGCAGAGACTCGCATAATTATCTGACATTTAAATTGGGCGTTCTTACCTTTGCTGTTTTCGGCAAGGGGAGTGGCGTTCCTAATGTAAGTGGTGTGTAAGTCCGCCACCAAAAGAGGTAGCTTTAAATGCCTTCCTGCAGAATTATACACCTTTTTAACCTACATATGTTATCTACTATCAAGCACCCAACAGCCTAGCGCCAGTCACGTTGCCGCGCGTCAGCGTAGACCGGTACCGCCGTCGACTTTAACAAAGCCGGCTTTATTGAAGTCGACAGCGGTACCAGTCTACGCGTCAGCGGTGCCGTTCGATCGCCGTGAAGATTTGGCTAAAGTTTGACTTGTAATTTCTCTGTAACTGTCGACCTGTCAATGATATGCAGACGACATTAGGGGTAGAGTTCAACAGTCCAAGACTCTAGAATCTTTTGAGTATCAATCCCCTCCTGTTGTGACGTCGCAAGTGTGATTATTCCAAATTAACAATTTTTATCCCCCATCAAAACGAGCCAGGCGTTTTTATCACCTAATTCTCCAAATTGTAATAAAGATATTGGCGGTTTATAATTCAACTATCCGATAACGATACCACAAGTGCCTTTCCTTGACTTTCATTCTAAAACAAAAAAATCTGTAATTTTCTGTAAATAGGCCAATATTATACCCACAGTTGATAAGATAGATATGTCATTCGGCAATATTCCACAATACACAAACAACGTTATGCACATAGCTATCACGGATTTTTAAGTCGCCAAACTTCAGTTTTGCTGACATTTTAGCTGTCATGGGGGGGGGTCTAGATACCAAAGTGTGATATCAATCTAATTATGTTTCCTCTTCTTGTAAGAACTATTTGGTATTGTCTTGACGAGCCATATTCTGACCTTCCAAAGAATACCAATGGCATAGGGTTTGGCGAATCAAAATATAAATTTACCTTTCAAAATAGAAATCACTATCTTTATCTGGAGCTGGAACTACTTGGCTTTGGAATTTGTTCTTTATGTAAGAGCCAGTCCCAATAACTCAGCTATCTAGACTAAAAATAGTTCTCTTATTTTCAAAATCTTTCGTTTTATACCTTTTGGTTTAGTGTGTGAAATTGTTTCCATTCAATTTATAGTCTTTGAATTAATTATTACAAAAATAGATATTCATGTTTTACTCTTGATTATGTCTTTTCAATGCTTTTCTCATCTAGTAATTTTGTATAGCAAACATTTCCCAATACATTCTATGGTAAAAGGGAGTTAATTAAAAAATTACCCCTTCCTTTCTAATTTGAGTCATCCTTTCTAAATGATAACCTACATTATGTAGGCCTTATCTTTACAAATTCTGTTTTGTTTTTTTATAAATCTTGAGAAAATATTGTTGAAAAAGACGAATTTGCTTGTGACATTCAACCTACTGAATGGTTATTTTTCATATCAAATCCACTACAACCCATTCCTGCATAATGACACTTTTTTTTCGTACAAAGAAAATTGTCTTCATTATCCTCAATGTTTCTAACCCAATACTAAGAAAAATATTCAAAATTTCATAAGCTTTTCAGTTCAGTGTTTGACTGCAACTCCTTTCAATTTGAACCAGTTGTCAAGGGAAAATTGTGTTTTGTAACTTATTTTGTCCCAAGAAGCAAGCTGGTCAATGGCCCACTACCAATATAGGGCGTTACTCCGCTTGACCAGTTACTTCCCTTGAACCTTTAGTATAGTTCCGGTCTAAATATACTATCTATACATAGGATGGTGCAAGATTCCCTTCAAAATTTGATGTTTTTCATCTTTTTAAAATTATCGAAACTTTTCCACCTTATTCTTGTAACAGTTTAAGTTCCATGGTCACTTTATTTGAAAGCTACAGTACCTTAAATGATAAGATTATCACAAGAAGTCAATTACATCAATAGGTGTGACTAGTTGTTGTCAACTTGTTAACGAAATGAGCCTACCTCTTTCATAACCAGAAAATTTGCAGATATTTCAAAGCATTGAGAAATTTCGTAAGTCCATAGAGTAGATTATGTTTTTGTTTGTCTGAATATAATTATGCTTGTACCATATACATATAAACCCCCATAAACATATCACTGAGAACGTAATTTTAAAAGTTGCTGCTATGCAAAATGTCACTTATTTCATTCTTTACTAATCAATCGCTGATTCTTACAAAAACCTGAAACTATATTTCTTTATTTGCTATAACTTAGAAGTTTATGTCACCCACCTACAAAATGCTTCTTCAAGCTTTCGAATCATTTTTGATATCAGTACAATTATTTATCTATTTGTAGGTTGTGCACGACAAAACGCGACAAATAAAAGAAAAAGAACATATATATCAATTCTTCGAATAAATATGATCTACATTACTAAGAAAAGTTACGAGATCAAACTATATTCTCGATTTTTTCAAAACAAGAAGTTAATTGTATTTCATTAGATGTTTAGATATATAGATGATACAATGTATTTATTAAAATATTAATGTATTTGTAATGAGGATTTGTTGATTTTTGGGATTTTTTTCTTGAAAAAAGGTTTTGTCTATTTTTCTTTGGTGTTTGATAGACATATCATCTGCTTAACAGGTAAATTTCTATCTAGAAATTTAAGTCCAGCTTAAAAAAAAAAGAACACAAAAAACTGGACATAACAGGAATAGCTGATTCATCGGATTTATGATAAAGATTCAATTTTAAATGGTTATTTAGATATAACAACAAGACATAAAAGAATGGATATTAGTTGCAATGCTAACGAAAATGCTAAATATAGATATCGGAATTTATATTTTAATGCCGGGCTTTTGGCCAGTATCTGTCTCACAATTAATATAGGCATTTTGCCTTCAATTTTCTATCTCCGTAGAAGATAATTGGGTGTTAGGAGTTGTGTAGAAAATTCTAGTCTAAATTATTGTTTAATAGATATCCAGTCTAGGTTGTAATGAAAGCCGGAAGTAGTTAGAAACCGAAAGTAGAACTACGAACGGAAACAAAATGTATTTTACTTGTCGTTTATTGACGATTTTGTTCGCCTTTGTGTCGGCAAATGTTTATGCCTTTCGGTTAGGGAACAAGTTGGTTTTACAAAAGAATCTAGAAGGTTTGTTCCATGAAAATAACTGATCGTCATCGTCTGTATTGAAATGCCATTATTAATGTTATTAATAGTCGCGCATCCGACGATCAAAATTTGTAATGTGTCTTCTTATGTTGAGAAGACGCCGTAGTAGCGCAGTCGGTAGCGCATCAGACTCATATTCTTCAATAATGGGATGTCGTGGGTTCTATCCCCGGCGGCACATATCATTTCCGACATTTGTCTCTCACCAATGGGTGGATAATCGTAAACCTAAGTGGGATAGCAGCTGATGGCCAGGAAAGGATGTAGCTGTAACACTGGTGTGAGAAAAACAAGGTATCTATCATCAGGTGCTCCAGCCATCGCAATATGACTGAAATACTGTTAAAGGTGGCATTAAACCCAATTCAATCAATCAATTTCATGTTGAGGACAAATGACCGAGAAGACTAATTGAATAAATGATCAAGTTAATTAATGCGAACAAAGCAGTTAATAAATGAAAGTTGCCAGATAGGTTTTCTCTAATTTAAATTTGTTTCAAACAATCATAAAACATTGATCAAATACCTAACTGGTATTATCATGATACGGAATTTTCAGTATTATGACTCTTTGATACTTTTATTGAAATCCTTCAGCAGAGCCTAGTTGGCTCAGTCAGTTATACACTGTTCTTTTGTGGGATCATGAGTTGTAACACTGTCTCAGCCAATATTATCTCTCTGACAATTGAGTCAAATTGGCAAAAATCATGACAACATGTACCTTTTGGCTTACACCAATGGGTGAATAATACACTATTTAGGATGAGCAGCTTGTAGTACGGATCAAATTGGTGGTTGTACTTGTGTGAAAATGACATGGTTAGGTGGACAAGCCGATGTAGTATCAGGGCTCTCACTAGGATTTTGAAAGTAGGATTCCCGGAATCCAATTTAGAAAAAAGTTGGATTCCAAGCAGAAAAGTTGGATTCCATCCTGATCAGGCAGGATTTTCATACTTAATGTGATTTCCACAAAATCCTTTTTTAGAGCACTTTCTTTGATAATAATAATTCGGAAAAGGGAGATTCATTTTGGTTTAAGAATTTTTATATTTTCAAGCCTATATTATGTTGTTTACATGTCTGATCATGCTCATTTGATCTTCAGGAAATTCTCTTAATTAGGATTATTTGTAAATCTAATTAAGAAGTAAAGAATTAATGTCAAAAAGAGCAAATGATAGAATTATCCAACATGTGTAATTTTTCTTTTCTTTTTTTCTAAGCACTCATGGTAATTGAGTTAACCCTTGTCACACTAAAAATGTAGTATTTCTCCTTTAGCAAGGAGTAAAGACAAAGATGTACAGGGAAAAAGACTTAATTTAAACCTAGGGGCCCAGCCTGCCAAAATTCAATATCTAATATTAGAGGTATAGGCATTTTCTCATAAGGTCTAGGGGCCCATAATTTGCAACGATCTTTATTCAACTTGATAAGGGTAAATTTTTTGTTGAAATTTGGACAAAATAATGGCATATATTGACAGGCATTGACTATTTTTTTAAACTAAAAATGACAGTAAATTTATGTTTCAAGCTCAGCTCTAGAATTCTAAGAGCCCAAAAAGTTTATCTAATAATTTTCATTTTCAATTGAATTGCCTGTTGTACCCACGAAAACCCATGACAATTTAACATTGCAATATAAGTTGACTTCTTTATTAACTTTTGGATACTTTTTCACTAAATTGTTCAATAATAATTTGATTCCAGTGAGATAAGAGCGCTAGTAAAATAATTTTACCCAAGTTACACAGGTTTCTAACACCTGTCACTTACGATCGTCGATGTATGACCGGTCACCGCAAAATGGTAATTGTCAATCAAGCTGGGTGTTATCAATGATTGTGTTGTATGTTAGGATAATCAATTAAGATTTCCAATAATCTACTTACTATTTTAATGACCCTTGAACCATGACAGATGATTTTACAGAGCACTTTGGCATAAAGACTGACGTCAGACGCATGTCATTGAAAAAATTGTCGTCCGTCGGAATCCTTTGATAGGATTTTTTGTCGTCCCTTGCGGAAAATTGTCGTCTCAGACGACAGTACTGTCGTTTCCGAGAGCCCTGAGTATAACAGGAATACTCTTGAAAATTCAACAAAATTTCAACCAAACAACCCTACTCTTCAATGATAAAGATGAATATCATTTTGCTCTTCAATATGAGTGAGAAAAATAATATTTCAAAGAAGATAAGTTTCTGATTCTTAGGTGATCTTCATTTTAGATGGTCTCTATTTGTTTAACCCTTTGCTGTACAAACCAGGGACATTAAGTCACTGCAATTTTATTATTGAGAAAACATTGAGGGAAAAAAATGCTTGTGACAAGCAATTTCTCCTTTTTCCACAATATTTTCTATTTATCTATTTATACTGCCTACCTCCCCTTTCGGGTATTACTGGCAGGTGACACAATCCAGATGTTTTCACGTCCCTGAAAGAGAGGCAGTGGCTGAATCCCACTGCTACCCACTTTTACAGCTGGGTAGACTGGGGCTGGCTATTAAGTGTCTTGCCTGTGAACACACTCCGGTGACGTTGGGACTCGAACTTGTGACCTTCAGATCACGAGTCAAGCACTTAAACCACTCGGCCATCGAAGCAGTCTACCACATAGGATAGTTTCATTTCAAATTGCATTTAAATTTCATTGTTGTCTGAAAACTTTCAATTCGGACCAGATTTCAAAAAGGGGAAAGGGTTTATGGGTCACAACTCCATCACAATTAAACTTATTCTTCAATTTTTTCTTATGGCTAAGAAACTTTTCCCCTTCAATTAGTCCTCTAGACTGGTACCACTGTCTATATTAGCAAAGCCGACCGGTATACACTGATTTACGGTACATACACAGGAAACCTGGCTCCTTAGGAATTTTACTTTTGTAGTTATAAAGTTTTGATGATAAAACATTTCTCACAATCAACAATCGAAATTGTGTGCTAGAAAATCCTTGGAATGTCATCCTTTTCCTGTAAAATATATGAGGAACTCCGCGTCCCACTTCTGCCATATTGTTTAAAAACAATCGATCATCTAATCAGATTCATTGTTTGGGTATACGTCATTAAATGCCCCACAGCCAATCTCATGATGCAGTTTTTTGGGATCTGCCTGTCGTTTATAGCCAAGACCACTCTCTCAAGTAGGCCAAGGTAACATAAAAAATGTTCTGATTTAGGTGATGCTGAAGTGAAGAATATACTGCACAACTTACTTATAAAATCTTCAGAAGAACATGCCAAACAGCTGCTTCATGATAATGTCCTACCACAGAAACATTTACCTGGTGATGAGAAGGTATTTAGAAATGATGCAATCAATGGTTGTGCTTGTGTGAAGAAAAACTGTGGATGCTGTGCCCATATTGAAGTGAAAAAGATAGATCTTAATGAAACAGGTACAAACAGCACTTCTGATTGACTTGAAATTACTTTTAACGACTTGAAAATTACTTCTAACGACTTGAAAATTATTCACGCAATTATTTGATTTTTAGTTTTGTCTATCAAAAAGGAGCATTCTGATTGGTTAAAAAAAATGAATATATACTTCCATGAACAAAATTTTTAATAAGCAGCTATTTTGTATGCTTGTGCATGAATAAGTTCAATAAAAAATGTATCAAAATTTAAAAATTATTTGGGTTTTTTACGTTTGACTTCTTTAACCCTTTCCTGGACAAACACAGGATTTTACGTTCTTATAATTTTATACTTAAGAAAACATTGTGGAAAAATAAAAAATTGCTTGTAACAAGCAATTTCTCCTTTTTCCACAATATTTTCTACCACATAGGATGGTTTCATTTCAAATTGTATCCATTATACATTATCGTCTGCAACCTCTTTCAATTTGGACCAGTCTAAAATTTCAAAAAACAGGAAAGGGTTAAATTATAGGAAATGAAGAGATTTTTTTTTTTTGTTTTGGTGGAGGTATGAAACAAAAAACCTAATCACACTTATGTATGAATCTGCTTCGTTGATTCATACAGTGGGAATAGTTTTTTCGTTTCATACCTCGAATACAAATAGTCTCTTCATCTCTTAACCCTTGTCATGCTGTATAAATGACCTTACTGAATTGCTGTCAAATCAAAGGACTGAAAGCACTGATAGAAGTTGTTGTTCAAAAATCTTTTAAAAATCAATTTCATAAACAACTTTGGAAGGAAAAGCATGAGCAGGAGGTGTAGACTAAGATCAGCCTGCACATAAGTGCAGTGTGATCTTAGTCTACATCTCCTGCCAAAACCGGAATATTCCGGGATCAGCATGACAAGGGTTAAGACACGAATCCATGGTCATTAAATATTGAATTTATTAACCCATTCCTGCCTTTTAACACCCCTCAAGAAAAATGAAGAATTGCTTGTTACAAGCAATTTCTTCATTATCCACAAAGTTTTCTTCCTGCCAAAAAGATTTTTTTTTTAAAATTTCATCAGTTGAAAATATTCTATTGCAACTTCTTTTTGGCCAATATCAAATTTTGTTGTGTTGTAATGGGTTAAGCCATTACCAGATGGCAAATTTTCAGACTCGTTCAATTTGAAAGGAGTTGCAGACGACAATGTAAAGTGTATGAAATTTTAGATTTTTCAACTTTTTTTCAACATTGTGTAAAGAAATTCCTTGTTACATGCAATTTCTTGATTTACACAATGTTTTCCTAATTGTTATTAGCTCACCTGAGCACGAAGTGCTCAAGTGAGCTATTGTGATCACCTTTCTTCTGGTGTCCGTCTGGCGTCTGTGGTGCGTCGTCTGTCAACAATTTCTTAAACGACATCTCCTCGAAAACTACTTGGCCAATTTGAATCAAATTTGGCAGAAATGTTCCTTAGTTGGTCCCCTTTAAAAATAGCTAAAAGAATTGAAATCCTTTAAAAACTCTGGTTACCATGGCAACAAAAGTTAAGTTTTAAAATAATCTTTAAAAATCTCCCCTTGACCCAGAAGGCGTAGAGCCTTGATATTTTACATGTAGCATCAGTATATTGACCTCTTTGAAAACAGCTAAAATCATGATCCTCAGGTCTCAAGGGGTGGAACCCCAGGGGGCAGGGGGGGTGTATAGGAATGAAGCATCAGTTCACTGACTTCTTTCTTATTTCCGAAATTATAACCCATGGATCCAGAGGGAAGAAAAAGTTTTCTCCTTCTTTCAAATTTGCCCAAGGCCTTAGAATTTGTAGTTTTGATTTTTCAATCCCCAGGTACATACCTGTATCATAATCCTAACCATTACATGAAATTAGACTATTGAAAAAAAAAAAGCTTTTATCTCAGATGAGCGCCCCAGGGCCAACGGCCCTTTTGTTCTTTAGGTGCATCCAAAAACCTCACTGTGTGGGAATGGGTTAAATCATCCATAAACTGAGATTATTATCTGTTTTAGATTATGAGCTTAACCCATTCCTATACAGTCAAATTATAGACCATTCCAAATTGAAAGAAGTTGCAGATAACAATTTCAAATTGTTGAAATTTTTAATATCTTTGTCTCTCTGGGTAGAAAATAATGTGCAAAATGCAGAAATTGCTTGTAACAAGCAATTTCTGCATTTTCCACATTGCTTTCCAGAACTATTTTCTAGAGGGGCGTAAAAAGGAGGGATTTTGTGGGAATGAGTTAATAAATGCAGCATAATGAACACAAATTGGTTTTTCTATAATGTTTATTAAATTTTGTAATAATCAACAAAATTCTTGAATTTTATCAATTCATGGTATTCAACAAAATATAGGAAACCGTTTGCAAAATGATATCATTACAGTGGGCTTATACTAGCTCTGATAATGTAGCCCTCTTTCTGATAATCTGTTTGCCCTTGCCAACAGATTATCTTAATGAGGGCTACATTATCGCAAATAGGCTTGTACCTGTATTTAAAATTGAGTCCTTGAGCATGAAGTTTAATGGGTCAAAATTGTTTAACCCTTTCCTGTTTTTCGAAATTTTAGGCCTGTCCAAATTCAAGGGTATTGCAGACTAAAAATTTTAAGTCAATTTTCTTTAAAAACAATCATTCAGTAGGTTACAGGCAATTTCTTCTTTTCCCAAATATAAAATCAAAGGGACATAAAAAGCAGGGATTGGACAGGAAAGGGTTAAGAGGGGTTAAAACAACATAAAGATCAAATGATTTTACGGTTTAACCCATTACCAGATGACAAAATTTGAGACTGGTGCAATTTCAAAGATTTTGCAGACAACTTTTCGAACTGGAGAAATTGCTTGTCATGAAAAGTTTTCAATGATTGTATTTCTTCAGTGCGTCAGAAAGTGCTAATTTGTGAGAATGGGTTTAGTGCCAACTTAGCTTTTCTTGTAAAGATATGAAAAAAGAAATGAGCCTATCCGTGACATTTCCAACAATTTCGCATGCGCGTGACTCGCACACATTGGTCATCCAGGAAAGCCATTCGGGGTAATTAGAATATTCGCTGATTGTTTAAGGAAGCTATCAGTATCTATCTACAGAGCGCAGAGTGAAGACTCTGATCAGACCGTGCTGATGCATAGGCTGATCTGAGTCTTTACTTGGCGCACATGTGTAATGGTTGGAAATGTCACACATGCGCTCAAATGTCATTTGTCCAATTTTCAATAGTACACAGGAATCCTGTTAATCGCAAGACTAATTTGTCAACACTTTTGTTGCAATTAACCAGAGTTGCTATTAAAAGGAGCTATTTGTTCTTTAAATCAAATGTCTGTCCATATTGTCAGTTGCAATTAAGCAGTAAATTGCTTATATCAGGATTGCTCTGTTTTTTTACTCTTTCAATTTTTTATAAGGGTGTGAATCTAGTCTTAAGACTTTATGTTTATTCGAACAGCTTAAGCTAATTAACCTCTGCTAGATCAATCTCTTTTTAGCTCACCGGAGAAAATTTTTGCTAAACATGAGCTATTGTGATCACCCTATGTCTGATCTATCATACATAGTATGTCATGTGTCAACAATTTGAAGTAACATCTACTCCTTAACCCATTCCCGATTCAGAAAATTTTAGACGGGTCCGAACTGAAAGAAGCTTCAGATGACAATTTCAAGTTGATGGAATTCCAAATTTTTTGTCCTTTTGGATAGAAAATATTGTGGAAATGAAGAAATTGCTTGTATCAAGCAATTTCTTCATTTTCCACAGTGTTTTCCCAAGCTTTTTTCTTGAAGGGCATAAAAAGGACAGAATGAGTGGAAATGGTTTATCCACTTGGACAATTCGAAATTTGGCAGGAATATCTAATCTTTACATGCAATCTCTTGAAAATTGGTACAAAAATTGAACTCTGTTAAAACTCTGGTTGCCATGGTTAACCCTTGTCATGCTGAACCCGGAATATTCCGGTTTTGGCAGGAGGTGTAGACTAAGATCAGACTGCACTTATGTGCAGGCTGATCTTAGTCTACACCTCCTGCTTGTACTTTCCCTGTCAGAGTTGTTTATGAGTTTTTCTAAAAGAAATCTTGATTTTTGAACAAGTTCTATCAGTGCTTTCAGCCCTTTGATTTGACAGCATTTCAGTAAGGTAATTTATACAGCATGACAAGGGGACAACATTGTAGACAAGAATTGAAAGTGTGTTACATTTGTCAAGTGAGTATCGAATAAGAAATTATAATTTTTAGCTCACCTGAGCACAACGTGCTCAAGGTGAGCTTTTGGTGTCACCTTTTGTCCGTCGTGCGTCGGAAGTCGTCAACAATTCTTTAAACATCTTCTCCTCAGTAACCACTGGGCGGAATTCAACCAAACTTGGTAGGAATGTTCCTTGGGTGACCCTTCTCAAAAGTTGTTCGCGGATTTTTGATTGACCCCCAAATATGGGCGTGGCAGGGCGTGGCAGTTTTTAACTTAGAAATCTTTAAACATCTACTACTCAGTAACCATTGGGCCAATTTCAACCAAATTTGGTATGAATGTTCCTTGGGTCACCCTTTTCAAAAGTTTTTCGTGGAATTTTGATTTATGCCCAAATATGGGCGTGGCATGGCGTGGTAGTTTTTGACTTAGGAATCTTTAAACATCTTCTCCTCAGTAACCATTGGGCCAATTTCAACCAAATTTGGTATGAATGTTCCTTAGGTGACCCTTTTCAAAAGTTGTTCGTGGAATTTTGATTTACGCCCAAATATGGGCGTGGCATGGCGTGGCAGTTTTTGACTTAGAAATCTTTAAACATCTTCTCCTCAGTAACCATTGGGCCAATTTCAACCAAACTTGGCATGAATGTTCCTTGGGTGACCCTTTTCAAAAGTTGTTCATGGAATTTTGATTTATGCCCAAATAAGGGCGTGGCAGGGCGTGGCAGTTTTTGACTTACAAATCTTTTAACATCTTCTCCTCAGTAACCATTGGGCCAATTTCATCCAAACTTGGCATGAATGTTCCTTGGATGACCCTTTTTAAAAGTTGTTCTTGGAATTTTGATTTATGCCCAAATATGGGCGTGGCCGGGCGTGGCCGTTTTTGACTTTGAAATCTTTAAACATCTACACCTCAGGAACCATTGGGCCAATTTCAACCAAACTTGGTATGAATGTTCCTTGGGTGACCCTTTTCAAAAGTTGTTCGGCAGAATTTCGTTTCACGCCCAAATATGGGCGTGGCAGTTTTTGACTTTGAAATCTTTAAACATCTTCTCCTCAGTAACTTTTGGGCCAATTACAACCAAATTTGGTATGAATGTTCCTTGGTCGACCCTTTTAAAAAGTTGTTTGCAGAATTTTGATTTATGCCCAAATTTGGGCGTGGCAGTTTTTTTAACTTTGAAATCTTTAAACATCTTATCCTCAGTAACAGTTGGGTCAATTTCAACCAAACTTTGCATGAATGTTCGTGGTGACCCTTTTCAAAAGTTGTTCTTGGAATTTTGATTTATGCCCAAATATGGGCGTGGCAGGGTCAGGCACTTTTTTGACTTTGAAATCTTTAAACATCTTCTCCTCAGTAACCATTGGGCCAATTTCAACCAAATTTGGTATGAATGTTCCTTGGGTCACCCTTTTCAAAAGTTTTTCGTGGAATTTTGATTTATGCCCAAATATGGGCGTGGCATGGCGTGGTAGTTTTTGACTTAGGAATCTTTAAACATCTTCTCCTCAGTAACCATTGGGCCAATTTCAACCAAATTTGGTATGAATGTTCCTTAGGTGACCCTTTTCAAAAGTTGTTCGTGGAATTTTGATTTACGCCCAAATATGGGCGTGGCATGGCGTGGCAGTTTTTGACTTAGAAATCTTTAAACATCTTCTCCTCAGTAACCATTGGGCCAATTTCAACCAAACTTGGCATGAATGTTCCTTGGGTGACCCTTTTCAAAAGTTGTTCATGGAATTTTGATTTATGCCCAAATATGGGCGTGGCAGGGCGTGGCAGTTTTTGACTTACAAATCTTTTAACATCTTCTCCTCAGTAACCATTGGGCCAATTTCATCCAAACTTGGCATGAATGTTCCTTGGATGACCCTTTTTAAAAGTTGTTCTTGGAATTTTGATTTATGCCCAAATATGGGCGTGGCCGGGCGTGGCCGTTTTTGACTTTGAAATCTTTAAACATCTACACCTCAGGAACCATTGGGCCAATTTCAACCAAACTTGGTATGAATGTTCCTTGGGTGACCCTTTTCAAAAGTTGTTCGGCAGAATTTCGTTTCACGCCCAAATATGGGCGTGGCAGTTTTTGACTTTGAAATCTTTAAACATCTTCTCCTCAGTAACTTTTGGGCCAATTACAACCAAATTTGGTATGAATGTTCCTTGGTCGACCCTTTTCAAAAGTTGTTTGCAGAATTTTGATTTATGCCCAAATTTGGGCGTGGCAGTTTTTTTAACTTTGAAATCTTTAAACATCTTATCCTCAGTAACAGTTGGGTCAATTTCAACCAAACTTTGCATGAATGTTCGTGGTGACCCTTTTCAAAAGTTGTTCTTGGAATTTTGATTTATGCCCAAATATGGGCGTGGCAGGGTCAGGCACTTTTTTGACTTTGAAATCTTTAAACATCTTCTCCTCAGTAAGCATTGGATCAATTTCAACCAAACTTGGCATGAATGTTCTTTGGGTGACCCTTTTCAAAAGTTGTTTGCAGAATTTGGTTTCACGCCCAAATATGGGCGTGGCAGTTTTTGACTTTGAAATCTTTAAACATCTTCTCCTCAGTAACTATTGGGCCAATTTCAACCAAATTTGGTATGAATGTTCATTTAGTGACCCTTTTCAAAAGTTGTTCTTGAATTTTGATTGATGACCAAATAAGGGCTTGGAAGGGTAGGGCAGTTTTTGACTTTGAAATCTTTAAACATCTTCTCCTCAGTAACCATTGGGCCAATTTCAATTTTGAATCATCTTACATTAGTCAGGTGACCGATTTTAGGGCCATTCTGGCCCTCTTGTTTCAAATTAGATCCACTTTACATTTTTGTCTGAAAAACCTTTGAATTTGAACAAGTCTAAAATTTTGCAAGATAGAAAAGGGTTTATAACTAAATTAGATTTAAGATTTTGACAAGATTATGCTATACTTAGTTATATTTTTTCATTACTTTTCTCATATTATTTTCTTCAGCATTCGAAAACGTGGTAACGGATGACAAGTTTGATAATTTCTTGTGCACTGTTTGTGTCTTCTCAAATACAAAGTTTCAGTTTCTTTGTTCAATGAAGGGCTAAGATTGACAATCAAGCACCATCTGGTTTTTATTGAGAAATGTTGCTAATTTTGTTTTTCATCAAAGATAAACCCTTTCCTGTTTTTTAGAATTTTAGACTGGTCCAAATTGAAAGAGGTTGTAGACAACAATGAAAATTGGGTGTAATTTGAAATGAAACCATCCTATGTAGTAGCAAATATTGTAACAAGCAATTTCTCCTTTTCCCACAATGTTTCCTTAAGTATAAAATCACAGCGACATAAAATCCCGGGTTGGTACTGGAAAGGTTCAAGGATTATGCTTGTTTTCACCCCTCTGGAAAAAAAACAACTAAGGAAACATTGTGGAAAATGAAGGAATTGCCTGTAACAAACAATTTCTTCATTTTCCAAAATGTTTTCTACTCTAAAAGACAAAGATTTTTATAATACCACAAACTTGAAATTGCTGTCTGCAATTTCTTTGGACCAGTCTAGAATTGTGTTGATTGTGATTAGTGGTAATGGGTTAAGATGGTTATTGCTCTGAAAAAAGAGGATTCCAAAGAGTACCTACAATACTGAAGTTTATGGCTGTATAGTTGAAATACCGGAAACCCATTATCAGCTGACAAAAATTAGACTGGTCCAAATTCAAAGATGGTGAAGATGACATTTCTAGATGATAAAGATGTATATTTTTTTGTCTTTTGAGCTAGGAAGCATTGTGGATCATAAAGAAATTGCTTGCAAAAAGTAAGTTCATCATTTTCTAAATTAATTTCTAAAGCATTTTTCTTGGGGGGCATCATAAAGCTGGATTGTGTGGTAATGAAATAATAAAATCTTCATTGCAAAATACTTCTTTGATATGTTTTCAGTTTGTGCCAATGTTTCCTACCTACCAGCAGAATATGGAATTCGAGTGACTGTTACATTGGGAAGGTTTACACTCATTAATGAAACTATCTCTGGTAAGCTCTTATTGCCACATTTTTCCAAATGACGGATTACTTACCCCACCCACTGACTCTGCTTGCACTATATACCTACTGACCTCTTCAGGAAATTCTACTTTCGCTTATAAACGGCATTATTTTTGCAAAAGTAACATGTAACTATAAAGTAAAATAGTTGGTTGGTGATGATAAGCTGTAGTTACATTTAAGTTGCCAAACTAACAAAAATTTTCTTTGAGATATGATGGTCTTAATTCATGTCATGCTTCATGAAAATTTTCATCAGATTTTCATTAAAATCAAAGCAATGAAAGCACTGAAAGCAAAAATTTTTGGTCAGAGGTTGTTTTTATTTTCAAAATTATCCTTATCAATAACTCTTGCTTGAAGGGGACAAACAGGACTGTTGGTGTAGACCAAGATCAAACTGCACATGTGTGTAAGCTAGTCTTTATCTGTACCTCCTGCCAAAATAGGAATTATCTGGGTTCATCATGACAATGTTTAAGAGAATGTAGAATAGCTAAGGTCAAGATCAGCTGATCTTAAAAGATCAATGTGGAAAATTCATACCCCATTCCTGTTTTACAAAATTTAGACCTGTCCAAATTCAGAGGTTTTGCAGACAGCAATTTAAAGTCAATCTTATTTGAAAAAAAATTATTCAGTAGGTTAGGAAATATTGTGGAAAAAGGAGAAATTGCTTGTCACAAGCAATTTCTTTTTTTGTCCACAATGTTTTCTCAAGTATAAAGACATAAGGACGTAAAATCCAGGGTTTGAACAGGAAAGGGATACTCTACTTTTTTATGTGAACTTTTCCTTTCAGGTGGTAAAAAAGTGGGATTGTGTGGTTACAAATAGTTATAAATTTTATGTATGGATTTTGTTATGTAACATGGCACAATGTGTCATCTCAGTATAAATGTACCAGACAACTGAAAAATAGACTGGTCAAAAATGAAAAAAGTTGTAGGTGATATTTCAAAGTGAGCTAAAAGTGAAAAAGTGCCAAATGAGGTAGAAAACATTGTGAGAAAGGAGAAATTCCTTCTTACATTCAACTTCTCCTTTTCACATAATTTTTTCCATAGCTATATATCTTCAGTGCTTCAAAAATCTTGATTATGTGGTAATGGATTAAAATGAAATGGTTTTTCACAACCAAACCTGGTAGAAGTTTTATGTGTTTCTATTTTTATTTCAGCTTCGAATCCACCACCCATCTGTGCAGAGATTCCTCATTTAAAGAAGGCTGCCAGCATCTGCTTACGTTTTCACAATCTAAAAGTTGGAAATTCCACATTCAAAGGTACAATATTTGTCTGGACTGTAATTATATTTCAAATTTCAGTGTTAAGCAGATTACAAAATTTTAAACACATTTCCTGTTAAAGATGATCAACACAACAATTCAACGTTGTTTAGACACTTAACCCATTACCAGAAGGTAAATTTTAGACTGGTAGAAATTGAAAAGAGTTGCAGACAATAATTTACACTACACTATAAAGCTATGCACCATTGAATGTATTTTTGTAAGAATTATATCTCTTCTTAGCTAAGCTTTTTGTGGAGAAAACCTAAGGTATTGCTATAGCAAGGTCATGTCTGTGTTTGTGACAAAATTTAATACTTGTCCGAATTGAAAGGAGTTGCAGAGGACAATTCTTAGTTTATAAAATTATAGATTTTTTCAAATTTTTGGGTAAAAAAAATGTGGTAATTGAAGAAATTGCTGTTACAAGCAATTTCTTCATTTTACACAATGTTTTCCCAATTGATTTTCTTGAGAGACATCAAAAAGTGTCATTGTCAGGCGATTTGGTAACCCTTTCCCATACAATCATGTTTATTGACACCAGAGAAATAAAGCTTATAAAAAACATTGTGGAAAATGAAGAAATTGCTTGATGCAACCAATTTCTTTACAATCTACAATTTTTTCTTCCACAAAAGCCCCTAAATTAAATTTTCATCTAGTTAGAGTTGTTATCTCAAATATCGGTAATTGGTTAGAAAGACCACAGATCATAATTTTGACTTTGTTTTATATTTCTGACAGGTTGTGTTGCAATTGAAGTTCGACTAATTGAAGTGATTGAAAAAGAATTTGAGCTTGGATGTTTCACCATTCCATATGAAGATACAGCAGACATTGTTCTATTCAACTACTCGCATATTCAGCCTCATTCTTCACAAAGAAGAGAGGAAAGTCAAACACTGTTTTATAAGAAACAGCAGAGTAACCGTTCTACGATTTGATTTTTTTAAACCAATAACCCATTGACAAAAAAATCTAATTTTTTTTTGTACCTTGAAAGAAAAGAAAAATATGATGGAAAAAAAAAACAACAAATTTCTTATTACAAGCAATCTCAGAAGAAACTCAATTTAATCCATTTATAAAATAAGCCACATTTTTTATACCCTCAAGAAAAAAATAAAAAAAAAAAAATTGTTTGTCACAAGCAAGTTCAGATGAATCTCAGTATTATCCATAATGCTTTGTTCCTCAAAAAACAAAGATTTTTAAAATTTCATTTAACTTTTAATTGTTGCCTACAGTTTTATTGAAATTGAACCAATTTAACCCCTGTAATGCTTAACCCAGAATATTCCGGGTTTGGCAGGAGGTGTAGACCAAGATCAGCCTGCACATAAGTGCAGTCTGATCTTAGTCTACACCTCCTGCTTGCACTTTTCCTTCCAGAGTTGTTTATGAAATTGATTTCTAAAAGGAATATTGACAAGTTCTGTCAGCACTTTCAGCCCTTAGATTTTACAGCAATTCAGTAAGGGAATTTATACAACATGAGTGCCGCCGTCATAGCGCAGTCGGTAGCGCATCAGACGCCTAATCTTCAATCACGAGAGTCATGGGTTCAATCCTCGGCGGGGATGAAGGATGAAGCCTATTGATAATGGGAGGGTTCTTTTGGAAAACACAGAAAAAGGGACCTTAATGACAATTTATTCGTTTACACTCTAGAGACCACAATTTTGGCTCTATTTTCATGAAAATTAGCCAGAATAATTGTTTAGTCACAAGGATGAACCCTATTGATTATAGGAAGGTACTTTTGGAAACACAGGAAAAAGGGCCTTAATGACAATTTCTTAATGCTCTAGAGGTCATTATTTTGGCTCAATCGTTATGTAACTTGGTCAGGATACTTGTTAGGTCATAAAGATGAACCTTATAGATTATGGGAAGGTTCTATAGGATAACACAGAAAAAGGGGCCATAATGACAGTTCCTTTTTTACAATATAGAAGTCACAGTTTTGCCTCAATCTTCATGAAACTGATTACAGTTATTTCAGTTTTTTTAACAGCAGACAGTTCAGGTGAGTGATCTAGGACCATCATGGTCCTCTTGTTTAAATTGGACCAGTCTAAATTTTTGTTGTCTTGTAATGGGTTGATAGATATGAAATCTGTAACCACATAATCAGAATTCTACTAGATTTTAATTACAAACCTAAGGAAAATAGTTTGGGTAAACAATGTTAAAGATGAAGTTATTGCTTATCACAAACATTTTCCTCCATATTGTTTATTGCTCAGAAAGACTTTTAACCCATTCCCACACAATGATGCTTTCTGAAGCCCCTTAGATAAAAAGCTTTAAAGATATTGTGGATAATGAAGAAATTGCTTGTTAGTCGACAATTTGTTTTAATCAAGAATGGTCATTCAACATTATTATACATTATTTTTTTTCAATATGCCTTTTTCAAATATTATCTTCTTGGAGTTCTGAGTCGTCTTTTTGCATGATGGGTCAAATTTTAAGTTTCAAAGTGTTAAAAAAGGTCAGTTATAACTATGCTTTGATTATAATTTTGGTTAACTCAAAGATAGAGAGAGAGGAAGGGGACGAAAAAAGAGAGAGCAAGAGAGAGAGAGAGGACAAGAGAGAGAGGACAAGAGGGGAAGAGAGAGGAAGAGGGTTAGATATAGGAAGAGAGATAGAGAGAGAGAGAACTACCTCTGCAGCGAACACCACTGTCTATCTATGAAGCTGGTTTGGTCAGGAATATCCCTTTCCTATACAGTGAAATTTTCGACCAGTCCAAATTCAAAGTCTTAGTCTCTCTTGTAACAGGCAATTTCTTCATTTTTTCACAATGTTTTCAAAAACTATCTTCTTTAGGGGCGTAATATTGGCTTGCTAACGTTCAATCTACATATCCTTTATAAGAAGTTGGGCTTGACTGATTACAGGTTAAATGGCAATTGTCAGTTAAAGTTAAATTGTCAATTACTTTCGCATGTTTATAACAGCGCAATTCTTATGTAAATCACTCTTCATTCTGTCCTTTTCTTTCACGTGTTTCAATTACTACCTATTTTTGAAAGTGACATACAGGCCAATGGTTCTGGGTATTCATATACTTATTTATGATACAAAGTTTGTTCATCCATACACATGTCACTGTAATAAAAGTATTACTAACTTACTTCTTTCAATTTGGATCAGTCTAAAATTGTTTGTCTTGGTATATATGACTTAATTTCAGTTAGATTGCGACGAAAGCTCTAAGCTTATAGATTTGCTCTCGAAACACTCACAATCCAGATGTTTGCATGTCCCCGAAAGAGAGGCATTTGCTTAAATCCCCTGCTACCCAATTTTTGCAGCTTGGTAGACTGGGGCGGGCTATTTAGTATCTTGCAGATGAACACAGCCTGGTGATAGTGGGGTTCGGACCTGGGACCATCAGACCACGAGTCAAACACCTTTACCACTCGGCCATCAAAGAAGTCAATATGTTTGTTTGGTAATGGGTTAGGGAATATTGTCATAAGGAGATTTTGTTGTCACTGTAGTAATTATCAGATGGAATTCGACGATAATTTTCATATACATAGACAAAAATAATTCTTTGTTTTCTCTATATTTGCTTGTTATTTTGTATTTTTTTCTTATTGTTTGATAGTAAAATGATGAGTGTAGTCTTTTTCTACATTTGTTTGTGCTTGTTAACTTTTATCTAGCAAATTTTCAATGTAAAGGAGAATCTATTTTTAACTCTTTCCCACACTATGACGCTTTTTGTCGCCCCTCGAGGAAAAAGTTAAAAAAAAAACATTCTGGACAATTAAGAAATTGCTTGTATCAAGCAATTTCTCTAATGTCCACAATGATTTTTAGCCAAAAAGACAAAGATTTTCTAAATTGCATCGACTTGAAATTGTTGTATGCAACTTCTTTCAATTTGCACAAGTCTGAATTTTTTGATGTGGGTGAAGGGTTAAAGTACCAATATTATAATATGGAGAATATTTACTGTAAATTTATATTTTAAGGATCAATCCTTTTCACCATGGGAAGGTTTTTATTGAAAATATGGGAAAAGGGCCTAAGTGACACTCTAGAGGCCATAGTTTTGACTTGGTCTTCTTGAAACTTGGCTATAATATTTGTTAGATCCTAGGGATGGAAATTTCTATTAGAAAAATTGAGAAATGAGGCCTTAATAACAATTTCTTTGCTAACACTCTAGAGGCCATAGATTTGGCTCAATGTTCCTGAAAGTATACCAGGATAAATCCTATTGAAAATAGGTAGGTTTTACTGGAAAACCATGGAAAGGGGGCTTTAGTGACGAATTTTTGTTACACTCTGAAGGCCATAGTTTTGGCTCAACATTCACGAAATTGGTTATAATTATTTGGTTCCAGTTGCATTTTTTTAACTGCAGATGATCTATGTGAGCGATTGAGGACCATCATGGTCTTCTTGTTTGCTTCTAGATGACCGAACACATTGTCAGCAAGGTTGAGAATGATTGTGTCAAAATTGTGACCTATAGAGCGGTAACAAATGAATTATCATTTAGGCCCCTTTTCCCACATTCATTGCAATCGGACTCGACAGAAAAAAATCGTATCATGCATGAACTAAACTGATACGATATGGTAAGATGACAACATTTTTTTCTGATAAAATGACGTCACGCCAAGAATAATTTCATTAGATTCTTTTAATATTTTAAAGTCAAAATCCATTGGTATACAATAGATAGAATACTATGATGCAGCAGTGATACAAAACATTGTATTCTATTCTCGACGCGCAGGAAAATTTGATATTGCACTCAACCTTCGGTCTCGTGGCTCGAATCCAATACAACGTTTTTGTGTCCCAGATATAACATAATATTCCATATAAACATGTATATGTAACCCGTAATTGACCAACCGCGGCTGTCAATCAAGGAATATATCGATCAGTCAAATCATTCATTCAACCCGGAATCGAGATTTGAACTCTAACATCGGTCGTCATTTGTGTGAAATATTCTTGTTGGTTTAGCGACTTAAACGTCGTAACAAAAGAGCTTAGTCAAGCTTTAGTTTCCACGTTTAGGTCGCAAACCAACATTTTACTTTTTTGTTACATGCTTATGGGCATACATTTTGTAAAATAACGCCGTTTAAAATCGAAGCGAGGCATGATGTCCGAGTCAGTGGGCGTGGCCAAAAAAGAAAGTGGGCGGGACTAGCGAATGGTCAGTTGACAAATCGCGGCTGTCAATCAAGGAATCAGTCAACCAATCAAAATCATTCTTTCTACCCGGAATTGAGCTTTATATTTCAACATTGGCCGCCATTTGTGTCATAGTTACAGCTTATTCAAATTTTTATTTTACAGAAGCCCAAAGGAGATCCCTTTTCCCCGATGGGCCACACTATCCATTCCCACATAGTCCTGCCACGACATGACTGAAAAATTGTTAAAAGCGACGTTGTATCCCATTCAAACAAACAAACATTCAATGTTGTTTGATGATGGGGTAAACATGCTCGTATTATACAGTACCCTTCCCGTAAGAACAGGTAGACAGATTTTAGACTGGTATCACTGTCGACTTTAACAAAGCTACTTCGGCTTTGTTATAGTCGAAGGCGGCACTATTCTAGACATATTTTACCTTGATTAGACTGCGCGATCTTTGGGCTGAAAGAGAAGGTACTTTTCTCTTTTGTCGGCTTTACCAGATGTAAAATAACAATTCTATCTCACTGCAATGTCATTTTCATAATACCAATGCCAAGTGACCTATGGTTGATCCATATTCTTTTTCAAATTATTGTACCAGATGGTCCCTTTTTGCGTGATAGGACACTGTAGAAAGTTTTCAAATGTATGATTCAAACAGGTTTTGGATTTCATGCAAGTTATGTTTTCGTCTACATCACGTTGAGAGTTTTAAAAGCCGTGTAAAAGCTTGAATGGACCAATCGCTTGCCCTGCATACTTACTGCGTTGGCCCTGTCCATGGACTCCTACAGAAAGTTCCTCTTCTATATTTAACGGCGTTAATTTGCAAAACGCATGGCCAGTAGCATGTAACCAAAAAGTAGAATTGATTACTGTCATAAATAAATATTGAATAAGTCGCCAAACGAACAAATATAGTTCATGTTAATGTCGATATTCCTGTCTAAATGTCTTTAATGTATTATTATACACCTATAGATATTTCTAGTAAAATATACTACTCAAAGTTTGTTAAAGGGAGGTATCGATGTTTCTCAAACTTAGATAAGAAAAAAATACAAAGTGCCGAAAAATACACTCAAACGAACATTAAATACTTTGAGTTGGGTCAGGTATTGTCTTGGTGGTAATCTAATAGGCCTAAAGTGGCTTTTTGTGGCTAAATCGGAAAGGTTCAGTGGAATTCCAGGTTTTTTTAGATATCACGGAATTCGGCTGTCGACATCGAATGACCTCATTTGCATATGACCCAAAGTCAACTGAAGGTAACAAATTTACTAGCGGAACAGCCAACGTCCCAATTCATGTCACATGAAAGGGTTAGCGCAAAACTACGGTCAGTGTTTATATTCGTAATAACGCTTACGACAGTTTTGCGCTGATCTTTAAAGAATTAAATACCGGCTAGCGAACATAACTCCTGATGACGTAACGATGACGTTGGTGTGATGTAATTTAAACTAAAATCAAGGTTTCAACAGTTATTCGCACCACGTGAATGATCATATAGTCTTCGCAACGGTCTCGGATTAATCTAAAAATAGATTAATAGCCTACGTAGGCTTTTAAGGAAATACCCTGCTTTTCTCTAATAAGCGACCTCAGATTTTTGCAAAACTACTTTTCGACATATTGTATTCAAAAAGTAATCTAGACTTAATTGAAATAATCAAAATCTGTGACATGAGAAAAACATCGATACCTACCTTTAAGCACCCAAGCTTCTTTAACCTTCAATTTTCATGTTTAATAAGATTTGATCATAATAATGGTGAAAATTGCTTCAGTGTTATCAGTTTGATAAGTTTTAAGAAAAAAGTCTTTTATAGTGATTATAAGACTTGTAATGTAGACTAAACAGGATGACCCTTAAAATTTGACAGTTTTTCGAAAAAAATCAAATTTGTCAAAATGTTTTCAATAATTTGAACTGATTTAATACCGAGTAATGCCGTGACTGTCAAAAACAGCTTGACAGCGTTTCTGCATACTCTTGATTAAGTTCTGGATCACCCGTTGAGGAATCGCGGCCCATTCGTCCATAAGGATCTGCCAATACTCCTGGAGGGTCCTTGGTTGGACCTTGTGAGCCGAAACTCATACCAATAGCTCATTCCACATGCATGTGTTCTATAGGATTCAAGTCCGGAGATCGAGCCGGCCAGTCTAAACGTGTAATACCCTCCTCATGAAGGTAGTCCTGGACGATACGGACCGTGTGTGGACGAGCGTTATCGTCTATCAAAGTAGTCGGCTTAAATGAGCTGTAGTCGTCAAACAACAAAAATGTTATACACAAATGGCGCCTAATGTTTAAATCTTAATTCCGGGCTGAATGAATGATTTGATTGGTCGATATATTCCTTGATTGACAGACGCGATTGGTCAATTCTATACAGATCAGTCAAAACTGTCGTAGGGGTTAATATAGATCAACCAAATAACCAGTCATCTAATGAAATCTTTCATGTAAACCAGAAATGAGTTTTGAACTCCGACATTGGCTGCCGTTTTTGTTAACCTTTTTTTATTGGTTTGGTGACTTGAATCAGCTGTAGTTACGACGTTTAAGTCGCCAACTAAGTAATTTACCTTTTTGTTGCATACTACTAGCCATAAATTTTGCAAAATAACGCCGTTTAAAATCGAAGTGGAACTTCCTGTCGGAGTCTATGGGCGTTGCAAAAGGAGTAAGTATGCGGGACCACCGATTGGTCCATTACCCTAGTTTTGCGCTAACCACTTGGCTGACGATATGACATAATTCAGGGTATTATGTGTTTCCCTAGTCACTTCGTTACTTTCTGTTGAATTTTGGTCATATGCAAATGAGAACAGGTAACTAATGTGAATTTCTGCTGAACCTTTCATAGATAACCACAAACTACCAAAGTATCGCGAAGGTAATATCTGACCCATATTTAACCCATTCCCACATGACAAAATTATAGACTGGTCCAAATTGAAAGGAGTTGCAGGCGAAAATTTATAGTTTATAGAAATCTAGATTTTTTCAACTTTCTGGGTGGAAAAGATTGTGTAAAATGAAGAAATTGCTTGTAACAAGCAATTTCTTCATTTTACACAATGTTTTCTAAATAGTTTTTTCTTGAGAGGCGTCCAAAAGCGTCATTGTGTGGGAATAGGTTAAGTATAAACTGTTCGTTTCGTCGTATTTTTAAGCAATCGGGAAATATTTTCCTATCTAGGTTTCAGAAACATCGATACCTTAAGTTTCGTCATGATATCAGATAATAATGTTTAGTCAATTGAGGTATTAGATAATTAACCCTTTCCCACTCAGTGAGGCTTTCAGACGCCCCCAAGGAAAAAAAAAGCTTTAGAAAACACAGTGAAAAATGCAATTCTTCATTTTCCACAATGTATTCTACCTAAATGGTTAAAATCTCCAAAATATCATAAGCTTTAAATTGTCGTCTGCAACTTCTTTCAATTGGGCTAGTTTAAAATATAGCCGTCTGGTTATGGGTTAACTAACAGTGCTGTACTGGCGCACAGGAACTGAAATCTTCTATCAGTGCTTTCAGCCCTTTGATTTGACAGCAATTCAGTAAGGTAATTTATATAGCATGACAAGGGTTAAGGCCAGCAACATGCAACACGAAAGTTTAAGTGGTTGGTTGGCGACCTAATGTTTTCTATCCTACAAGGGGAAGATTTACTAAATTCAACCAACTTGAAATTGGCGTTTCTTTAATCTTGAACCAGTCCAAGATTTTGTAATGGGTTAACTCCTTGGTTACTCTAACATCGTTTGTTTATCATGATAACCTTAAGCAAAGAAGATTACTTAACAAAACTATGCTTTGCTAGCTTACAGTACTTTCAGAACTTTGGTTTTTGAATAAAACTTATGACAACTTTTTCTTGTCCAAAGAATAAGGAATGGTCGGGGTCTTGTGTGACACAAATATGCTGGTAGAATATTTTTAATTCGGAATGCTTGGTCCTTTTAGCTAGTCCCTTTAACTTGTTGAATGGATAATCGTAAACCTAATTGGAATAGTAGCTGGAAGCTAAGAAAGGATGTTGTGGAAGTACTGACGTTAAAAATACCAGGAATCCGTTGTTAGGTGCCCCAGCCTGCGCGATATGACTGAAATACCGTTAAAAATTGTCTTGAACCCCATTCATTCATTCATTCATTCAATCAATCAATTTTACTTGTCAAAGAGAGAGATTGATTTGAAATCCGTCGTAATTGGTCCTGTTTTCTCAGCGGTACGAGGCGAGAAGATGAGTAATCAAGTGTAACTGACCAATCGCAGGCCACGCCCTTTTACTCCATTGGCTACTCCAATTGACTCCAACAGGAAGTCCCGCTTTGATTTTAAACGGCGTTTTTTTGAAAACCTTATGGCCAGTAGCATGTTGCAAATAAGCAGAATGGTTGGTTGGCGACCTAAACGTCGTACCTACACCTTGAATAAGATGTAGTTACTACGTTTAAGTCGCCAAACTAACAAAAATTATTCACCAAAATGGCGGCCAAGGTTATAGTTCAAACTGAACTTCCAGTCTACATGAATGAATTCATTGGTTGACTGATTATTCGATTGGCAGCCATTATTGGTCATTTGGTACTGTAGCAAGAACAACACGATTTTTGAACAAATTCAAATAAGTTGCATACGTCAAATTTTAGTCGATGAAATTCCAAAAAAAAAATTTGTCGCTCACGGTAGAAAACATTTTTATAGAACAAGCATTGTTTTTGTTTCCCTCAGTGTTTTTCGAAGTTATTATCATTATTATCATTTTGCTGCAGAGCCGTCGATTTCCGAAAAGATGTACAAAGTGGACTAAACAGTAATGTTGTGCGGAATGCAAAATGTACAGATAGCAAAGATTCGGCTAGACTCGCCCAAGAAAAACGAGAGTTTAACCCTTTCCCACACAATGACGCTTTTGGACGCCCCTCAAGAGAAGCAATTGGGAAAACATTGTGTAAAATAAAGAAAATGCTAGTGACAAAGAAAATTTTCTTCATTCTCCACTATGTTTTCTACCCAGAAAGCTGAAAAAATCACAAACTTAAAATTTTCGTCTGATAATGGGTTCAGAACTATTTTCTTAACTCTAGTCATGCTGTAAAATTACCTTACCGAATTGCTGTAAAATCAAAGGGCTGAAAGCACTGATAGAACTTGTTGTTATCAATATTTCTTCAGAAATCAATTTCATAAACTCTGACAGGAAAAGTACAAGCAGGAGGTATATACACTTATGTGCAGGTTGATCTTGGTTAACACCTCCTGCAAATACCGGAATATTTCGGGTTCGGCATGAAAAGGGTTAAAAAGAAAAGGAAAAGCCTTCTGGAAACCTGTACCTATTTGTCAATGTCGCTACCGATGAATGTTGGGTCGCATTGGATTAAGCCTACATTAACAATGAAATAAACTTCCTTGATCTTTAACCCTTTCCTATCAAGCAAATACTGAGACCTATCCAGATTCAAAGGTTTTGTAGACAAAACTTTAATCTAAATTAAATTTGAAAAAAAAAAAAACATTCAGTACGGTAGAAAATATTGTTGAAACAGAACAAATTGCTTGCTACAGGCAATTTCTTCTTTTCTACAATATTTTCTTAATTATGAAATCAATGGGACGTAAAACCAGGGATTAAACAGGAAAAGGTTAATGGTTCTTTAGTAAAAAGTATATCGAATTTGACGCCGAAGGAATTTAATCTAGCCAACCTCCCAATTTAGAAATAACACAGGTACTCTTTTCTCGTGAAATCGGTTTGGTAACTTTCTGTCCGAAAGGATAATGGTACTCGGCTATACGAGGTACGGCCAAGTACCGACAAATACACCTATACACACACAGTTTTTTCTCTACCGCCCTCTCGGAGTACCGACAAATACTCACACCTGAAAAAAAAAGTTTATCTAACATTAGAGTTTTCGGTTCATATCTCAATGAAAACAAACTAAGATTAATCACTCGTGCTTTACATTTCATGCCCTAAAATTACCTTCCTTATGATCGAAACTGACAGCAAAAAGAGAGATAACAGTTAGAGAAAAGAAACTTATTAACTAAAATTGTACATAACAAATAAAATATCAGTGATACTGGAAGCCAGTCTAGTTCGAACCTTCCACTCCTTCATCGATATGCGACCTATCACCGATAGATATTCCTAGTTACATAACGATGTAGGGTAAACTTGGTCATTTTACCTGATATTCAAGCTTTGTAAAACTATATTTGGAAGTTCTTTCCGAATACTAATTAGGGTCAAAAGGAATATTAGATGAACGGTAGTCAATAATCTTTCACAATATATTGTCAATTGACCAATCGTGTCTGTCATTCAAAGAATATATCGACCAATCAAATCATTCATTCAGCCCAGAATCAAGATTCGAACTCCGAGTTTTTTGACCGCCATTTTTGTTAAGCTATTTTGTTAGTTTTGCGACTTAAACGTCGTTACTACACCCTTTTTTGGAAAAAGGAGATAGTTGGCGGGGCGATCGGTCAATTTCTACGAAACAAAAACTTTTAAAAGTCAAAACAAATAGTGTCTTATGATCGCTTATTTAACAGTCTAGTATCTGATGGCTAACCGTCACCATTCATTGTGATGGATAGTCATCACAAGATTCATTTTCATTGTGATGCTTGACCATCACTGACTAAAATTGAAGAATACATAAAATAATAACCTTAGAAAGAATGATGGTAAACCGTTACTGAAACTGTCACTCATAGACAGGTATTGGTCGCTTAACCCTTTCCCGTTCAAGTACGGGATTTTACGTTCCTGTGATTTTATACTTGAGAAAACATTGTTGAAAAAGAAGAAATTGCTTGTCACAAGCAATTTCTCCTTTTTCCACAATATTTTCTACAACATAGGATGGTTTCATTTCAAATGGCATCCAGTTTTCATTGTCGTCTGCAACCTCTTTCAATTTGGACTGGTCCAAAATTTCCAAAAACGGGAAATGGTTAAACTTTCCCAAACAATCCGTCCTTTTTTTTAACGCCCTTCAAGAAAAAAAGCCACGGAAAACATTGTGGAAAAGGAAGAAATTGCTTGTATCAAGCAATTCCTTTATTATCCACACTATTTTCTTGCCATACAGACGAAAAAAAAATCCATCAATCTGAAATTTTCGTCTGTAGCTTTTTTCAATTCGGATCAGTCTAAAATGATGTTGTTTGGGAATAAACTATGTACTGTACATATTCTCGATATGGACTTAAGATTAACGCTATCTAAATTATCATTAAAACCCCAGTCATGATGATATAATCTAATTTTTAGTTTCGTATATCAATACGAGCGTTCTGATTGGGCGAAAATGTATCCATACCTCCATGAACAAAATTTTAGGCACGCAGCTATTTTGTATTTTTCCGCACGAAACAGTTCCATAAAAATGTATCAAATTTTGTAAAATATTAGTTGTTTTCGCTTAGTACGTGGTATTGAATTATAAGAAATGAAGAGAATATTTTTGTGTTTTCATGGAGCTTTAAAACGAAAAGAAAGAAAAAAAAAAATAATCACACTTATGTATGAATCCTTTGCCTGTATTCATATATTGTTGTTAGTTTTTAGCCCAACTGAGCACAAAGTGCGAGGTGAGCTATTGTGATCAGTCGTTGTCCGTCGTCTGTCCGTCCGTCCGTCTGTCCGTCCGTCCACAATTTCTTTAAAAATCTTCTCCTCCTAAACCAGTAGGCCAATCAAGCTGAAACTTTGCAGGGATGTTCCTTGGGTGAAGTTCTACAAAAGTTGTTAAAAGAATTTAATTCCTTAAAAAACTCTGGTTGCCACGGCATTTGAAAATGGGAATCTTTAGTAATTCTTTAAATTTCTTTAAAAATCTTCTCCTCCTAAACCAGTAGGCCAATCAAGCTGAAACTTTGCATGGATGTTCCTTGTGTAAAGCTCTACAAAAGTTGTTAAAAGCATTTAATTCCTTCAAAAACTCTGGTTGCCACGGCATTTGAAATTGGGAATCTTTAGTAATTCTTTAAATATCTTTAAAAACCTTCTCCTACTAAACCAGTAGGCCAATCAAGCTGAAACTTTGCAGGGATGTTCCTTGTGTAAAGCTCTACAAAAGTTGTTAAAGGAATTTAATTCCGTCAAAAGCTCTTGTAACCGCTGCATTTGAAAATGGGAATCTTTAGTAATTCTTTAAATATCTTTAAAAATCTTCTCCTAAACCAGTAGGCCAATCAAGCTGAAACTTTGCAGGGATGTTCCTTGGGTGAAGCTCTACGAAAGTTGTTAAAAGAATTTAATTCCGTCAAAAACTCTGGTTGCCACGGCATTTGAAAATGGGAATCTTTAGTTATTCTTTATATATCTTTAAAAAAACTTCTCCTCCTAAATCTGTCGGTAAAATCGTTCAAATTGGGATAGTCTAGAGCATATCTCCAACATTTGTTCAAGGAGGTATTTTCCGTCATGAGTAGATAAGTCATTTGACAGCTCCAATGTCAAGGTTACATCACAAGGTCAACATTAGGCGGGATCGACATGTTTATCACTGTACTATTTCCTAGTATGATGTTAATCAGTCATCTTATTTACAAAATAAAAAATGAGTACAAGCTGCCTATCCATTTCATTACGCAGATCTCTTTCTTCGGTTTCATTTCTTAAAAGTACAGAGTCAACATAAGATTATGTATGAAGGAGAAATATTTTTTGCAACACACTCTTCCGACTATTGTTATTGTCGTTATGGATAAATAATTCGCATCCTAGGAAACGCTGGGGTCTCCTTATTTGCTATTATAGTAACGTAGTAGAACGCTTGCTCTGGGACCGAGAAGTCCCTTGTGCAAATCCGAGCGGAGTCGAGTATTTGGTTCCCGTGTAGCCGGGTTGTGTATAACGAATGCTTATACTCCCTTGCCGTACAAGCTAGCTATCATTGCGACGTTGTAGAACGCTTGCTTCGGGGCAAATCAGAAATTTCAACCAAATATTTTATTAAGAGATCGGACCCAGCAGAGGGCATTCAGAGTTTATATCAAAAGCTTAATATATAACAAGGCAGTACAACCATGCTTTATTCAGAAAATCACTAACAAATGAAGCCTTCGAATCTTGTCAGCTTCGCAGTTTGACCTTGATCGATACTTTTCACTCTTCCTTTACATGCCCCGTGGATGCTTGTGCATGTTGGTGAGTTTGTGCATATGTAAGTGTGTGCTTCCAGTTCTTATCCGTAGAAGATCGTCTACACTAATTGACGGATTTTGGAAATAACTTGGCGCAGTTATTCCCCTTTATGGTTACTTGTGTCTCGCGTAAAGTTGTGTTGGTAATTCTCAAGTTCAAAGTCATAACCGAAGGACATGTGATAAGTTATTATTCAGTGGTATCATAGTCTGTAACACATTTCATGTTTTTTCTTCATCATTTCGCCCACCAACCAAGTTGAGATGGGAAAGCTTGTTCCACCATGACTGTCAATCCATCCGTCTGTCTGAAGACTTCGTTTCTGAACTCTGACACAAAAATCATTGTACCTTCTACCTATTCAGTAGAAGGGTAAAATGGTTTCACCAAGTCTGTCAGTCCTTAGCATTTTTCGTTTCCGTGCTCGGATTCTGGCACCAAATTGCCTACAGCCACGAAACACCATACAGTTATTGCCCCATTTTTTGGGGTCACAGAGGTCATAGGTCAAGATCGCAATTGAAAGTCCGATTTGTGAAAATTCTAGTTTAAATAAGAAGCATGACAATTCATACAAATGTTGCATATGGCCAATTAGGGCTACGACCAAGGTCAAAGATGAACTTTATTTCAAATTAGTTTCGGTATGCTAACGCATGGGCCTTTAAGTATGGGACATCGAAATTTCATTCAAATTCTGTGCTTGACTTAAGGAAGTGACTGGTTCATATTTTTGACATGTAAGTCAAAAGTCAAGGTAACAAATAACTGTGTGGTTGATATGTTTCCTTTCTATGATATATCATGTGACAAAGCACTAGTGCCTACCTGCAAAAGATAGCGAGATAGCAGGCGAGCCTTAACCCTTTCCTGGTTAATCCCTGTTTTTTACGTCCCTGTGATTTTATAATTGAGAAAACATTGAAGAAAAAGAAGGAATTGCTTGTAACAAGCAATTTCTTCTTTTTCTACAATGTTTTCTAACCTATGGTTATCTTTCAAATAAAATCAACTTTGAATTTTCGTCTGCAAAACCTTTGAATTTGGACGGGTCTAAAATTTTGCAAAACAGGAAAGGGTTGACGAGAAATAGGGACTAACACTTACGTACCAGAATGCTTATTCTTATCCGCAAATTCAGATTCTTCAAAATAGTTAAAGGCAGTGTAAAGCACAATTTTGAATTCGATCTAACATCGGGATTCCGCGAGTTTACATCATATCATTCCGTACCCCTTTTAATTGCTAGCGGAAACATATGACGTAACAAATTCGTCTTAGCAACGCCCATAATGGTATAGACTTGTGAAACTGTACTATCTGCGCTACTCTTCAACATGGATCAATATCAGTAGATTGAGGTAGGCTCACAATTCAAAGAAAGGTAATATGTGAAAAGTTCCAAAGTGTCACGAAGAAGGGGAATTCCATAAAGGCCCCGATTTGAAAGTTGCGCTATAAGTTGTTCATACCTCAAGCCGATCTTGAACTATTCGTCAGTTGTGATGAAAGGGAAGGATGACAAGCTAGTAACCCGGATGAATGTATTATGATATAATTTTGAAATTCAGGAAATGATAATGTAACGTTCGGAGCTCGTAGACAAAGCCTATCCATTTAAAGAAAAGGATCCTCAGCCCCTAATGGGTCGACCTTTCCTATATATCACTCGAAATAGTCCCTTGACTTTCTGAATGCAAATCATGGCAAATTAATCAATTCATTAAGCCAACCTTGACATCCAAAATATACAAACATCAGACACCACTCTCATGCAGTCTGGTCTTAATTTATACAGCCTGCAGAAAATATCTCATGAAAAGATCCAAGTAAATTATATTGTAAATATTACTTGTAACTGTAATAAGTTAGACAATGCAATTCATCAGCACAATTACAGACCGTTTTCGGCCTCTCAATATATACAAAGAGTATCACCAGAACTGAACAATGCATTTGATGTAAGCAATGGTTGAAAATAGCTGATGGCGATTGGCCAATCACTGGCCGCTCCCACTTGCTCATTTGGCCACGCCCATTGGCCCCGCTTCGATTTTAAACGGCGTTATTTTGAACAAACTATAATTGTCAGCCCGATTAGCTCAGTTGGTAGAGCACTTGACTTCAAACCTCAAGATCACGGGTTCGAGCCCTGGGCTGACCATATCAACTAACAAAACTAATTGTCTTTCGGATGAGACGTTAAACCGAGGCCCCGTGTGACGATGCTATCCATCGAGCACGTTAAAGAACCAGGCGGAGCTCTCAGCAGTTTCGTCCTGTATCCTTGCACTATCCCCCGTAACAACTAACCGTCTTCTGGGGGCGTCGCTCATATGGGCATGTGCTACGGTAGCGACGATAAATAAACGGAAATAATCAAACTATAATCAGTAGAATGTAACAAAAAATAGAATCGTCGGTTGGCGACCTAAACGTCGTAAGTACAGCCTGAATAAGCTGTAGCTACGACGTTTAAGTCGACAAACATCAAATATATTCATACCATTGGCGACAAAGGTTGGAATAAAAACTCAATTCCGGAATGAATGAATGATTGGATTGGTCGATACTTTCCTTGATTGGCAGCCGCTTTTGGATCGCTGGTCACGCCCACTAATTTCCAAGACGAAGTTGCACGTCGATCTTATATGTCGTTAACCCTTGTCATGTTGAACCCAGAACATTCCGGTTTTGGCAGGAGGTGTAGACCAAGATCAGCCTGCACATAAGTGCAGTCTGATCTTTGTCTATATCTCCTGCATGTACTTTTCCCACCAGGGAAGTTATGAAATTGATTTTCAAAAGAAATATTGATTATTGTACAACAAGTACTTTCAGTGCTCTCGGCCCTTTGATTTTAATGCAATTTCTTAAGGGATTTTATACAAGGGTTAATAAGCAAAATTTAACAATAAGCTGTAGCTACGACGTTTAAGTCTCCAACCAATAAAAAAGGTAACGTAAAATGGCGACAAATGTTGGAGTTGAAAGCTCAGGTCCGGGCTGAATAAATGATTCGATTGGTCGGTTGATTCCTTGATTGACAGCCGCGATCAGTTAACTGAGTTAGTGGGCGGCACGTCACTAAGCGTCTATCATTAACCTGTTTAGAGACCGTGGTCTTAGCTCAGTTGGTAGCGTGTAGGACTACTAGTGAAGGTGTCCCGGGTTCGATCCCCGGTCGACTCATTCCGACTTTTCTCTCACTAACGGGAGGATAATCGTAAACCTCAGTTTGATATTATGATAGTACTGGTGTGATAAATACCTGTAATATATGGTTAGGTGCTCCAGCCGCCACAATATGATAAATACTGTATAAACTTGCGTTAAACCCTCCTTTATTAGTAAAACATATTTGATTCGAGTCGCGTTGGGAAATTTGTAAAATTCACGATACCGTAACGAATTTCGACAACAAAACAAGCCAACAAACTTGTCTAAATTCAGCACTTTTATAATACTTATAATGTTAATCTGACCATCTGACCACGTGATTGAATGTCTGATACGATTTTCTTGTCGAGTGCGATTTCGTGCGCTTGCACTGTGTGTTTCTTATAGGGAAGAATTGGACAATCGCTTACCCGGTTTAAAAAGGACAAGCAGGAGTTGTAGACTAAGATCAGACTGCACATATGTTCTGGCTGATCTTTGTCTATACCTCTGCCAGAAACAGGACTATTCCTGGTCCAATAAGACAAGGGTTCAGAAAGAGTTTTGTGTCGCGAATTCATCCTATATACTTTTTTTCAATTGACTAGTCGCAGCTGTTAATTAAGGAAACAATCGGTCAATCAAATCATTCTCTCAGCCCGAAACAGATCTTCGAAATCCGACATTTGCCGCCATTTTTGTTGCAACCCTCTAGAAAAAAGCTTAGGAAATGTTGTAGAAAAGGAAGACATTTCTTGCTTTAAGTAATTTTTTCATTAACCACAGTGTTTTCTATGTAAAAAGACAAAAAAAAAAAAAGTAAAAAAACGCAATCAGCTAAAAAATTTCGTCTGCAGTTTCTTTGAATTTAGACCAGTCTAAACAATGTTGTGAGGGAATGGTTAGTTTTATTAGCTCATTTCCGAAAACTTTAAACTAGGAAGACTAATGACGTACCTACTTTCGTTTTCGCCGTTTGTCCAGTTTGATCAACCACAGGGACTCGGCAATTAATAATCCGACATCCAAGTGATCAAAGGTAGGGAATTTCTATACACAGCATGGACTCTAACGACCTTTCAACACATTGACTTCGAATTAACTTAATGTCGTATGTACCTGCGGAACTAGAAATGTCGACAAAATACTTATTCAACCTTGTTTCAACCTATTCATTTTTCCGTAGATTAAATACCAAGTTCATACTGCTAAACCGAATCCCACTCGATTCTGCTTAATCCAGTCCTAAAACATGTCTTCGACTTATACGAAGAAGCGGGTTGATAATGAATTAAGCTAAAAAAACACAAGCAATTTCTCTTTTTTACACAATGTTTTCCAAACAAATATTGTTTGAGGGCTCAAATGTGGGATTTTTTGATAATGGCTTAAACTGCACTATCTTTTTAATTGAATAATTGATTGATTGAATGGGGTTTAACGCCACTTTTAACAGTATTTCAGTCATATCACGGACGCTGGAGCAGCATTATCTTTGTAAAGAAATGGTAAAAAACTGCAGTCCCGGCTCACTTGGATGTATTAACATTTAAAGCTATATCTGCCCTAAAGTAATAAGAAAACACTCGAGGCTCAAAAACATAAATATGACGATTGAAATTCAACGATCAAAATAATTCTATTCGACAAGCCTACAATCCATGAAAGAAGTTTTGATATTTTGAATTGTGAGCCCTCACAATGTATTTAAGGTTTGTTTATTTAAAATAATGACTTCAGTGATGACATTTCAACTTTTGCTAGTCATTCAAACAACTAACTCGATCAAAGAAATTAACGAAATCGTCCGTAAAGTTTTGTCATCAGCACTAAAAACGCCGAATATTAGCGAACATTTCCGATGAAGAATCGGTTGCATTCGACTCGATGTCAAAATGTAAACAAACACTAGTTGAAAATGATAACGAAAACACAAAATTCTCCTTCCATAGAACTTCAATCATATTTTTCTTTTGCACGTTGATATTAGGAAGGCTATTGATTGCTTTAGTGACCAAAATAACCGAAAAATTGTTTAACTATTTTTCTTTTTCCTTTCTCGGAGGGAAAGGGAAGATATGACTTAAATTCTATATATGTATTTTATTTAATCAGTTTCGAAAGCTTTATTATTCCGCTTTAAATCATCATTCAAAAAAGGAAGACTGATGACGTAACTACTTTCATTTTCGCCGAGTGACCAAGTTGGATAAACCACAGGGACTCGGCATATAATAATCCGATGTCCCAGTGGTTTTCCTTACACTTCATAGACAATAACGACCTTTCAACACATGAACTTCGACTTGTCTTAATATCGCGCGTACCTGTGGCGACCAAATTACTTATTAAATCTTGTTTACACCTACTAATTTTTCAGTCGATTAAAAACAAGCTAATGAAATACTAGTCCCCAAAATCAACAGATACTGTTGGGATCCGATTTGACCAATCGCTGGCCTAACACAATTACCGCAACACATTGACTCAAAGAAGAAGTTCAACTGCGATTTAAGTCGCCAATGCAACAAAAATTCACATAAATGGCGGCCAATGTTAGAATTCAAGTTAACTCCAAGTCTAAATAAATGATTTAATTGGTCGACTGATTCTTTGATAGACAGCGCGTTTGGCCCATTCTTGATCTATTCATCAAATAACTCACGCCCAGCCTTGCAGTTTTGTTGTAGGTAGGTCTCTGGCACAATGCAAGTTTTTATTATTAGCTGTATTCGTAGAATGGTACTTCATAAGGCACAGTTCGGGTTTTCCAAAAAGCGAGGAGTTTACATTTTGATATAGTTTTCCTGTCTTAAGATAATTTGAGAAGGAAGACATAGTTTGTTTAATTTTTCTGTAAGACAAGTATGACTGTCAAGATTCGACTTGTTTAACACCAGTGTTCTCTGCGTCATAAATCTATTTTAACCCTTTCCTGGACAAACCCGGGATTTTACGTCACTTTGATTTTATACTTGAGAAAATATTGTGGAAAAAGGAGAAATTGCTTGTAACAAGCAATTTCTCCTTTTCCCACAATATTTTTCTACCATATAGGATGGTCAGATTTCAAATTGCATGCATTTTTCATTGTCGTCTGCAACCTCTTTGAAATTGGACCAGTCTAAAATTTCATAAAACAGGAAAAGGTTAAAGGAATGATCTGTAGAGGGTCTGGTTTCGATTTAGATATTACGTAAGAAACAAATTATAAATAAACTTTGTACCGAGTGGCTTAAGAATAAACTTGTTTAACGTTTTGTCATATTAAATGAGTAATCAATGGATAATATTACAAAAAAACACCCCCTAAAACCCGAATATTTCTCGCTTAAGACTTAAATATAAAAAGAACGTTTCTCCGTATAAATTTGATATATCAACTGTCATTCAAATTTGATGTATATACCAATGATTGTAAATTGTTTGTTTCCAAGAAATGAACTGATATGTTTTACGTGTGAAAGTTGAGAATTAAAAAAAGAATACTACATTATTTTCAAATGTGCAAAATACGGATCACTCGGAAAGGAATATACTGATAAGCCCATATTGACAACACCTGGTATGAGTTAACTAGTTATTTCTTGAGAGGATGAAATAATCTAACAAACTTAGGATTGAATCTGCATTAGCTTCCCTGTGCAAACCCCGGAAATTACTTAAGAAAATATTGTGGAAAAAGAAGAAATTGCTTGTAACAAGCAATTTCTTCTCTTCCCACAATATTTTTGGTGGTTTCATTTCGAATTGCATCCATTTTTCATTGTCGTCTGCTAACTTTTTCGATCAGGACCGGTCTAAAGTTTCACAAATCAGGAAAGGGCACATATGATATAATGAGTAGGTTTGTACATTAAGATAATAAGTTCGTAACTGTATATAGTTTAATCTTACTTCTTCTATCAAGGTTCAAGCATTTTGATTGGCAGAAAAGATTTTCATACTACCATAAATAGAATTTTAAACACGCAACTCTTTTGTATGCTTGTGCAGAAAGTAGATCTATAAGCTCAAAACTAGTAAAATATTTGCTTTATTTTTTTTAGGGTATTAAATTTCAAGAAAAGAAGAGAATATTTCTTGTTTTTATTGAGGTGTGAACATGAAAACTTAATCACACTTATGCGCTTTACATATCTATATAGTGTTATTGAGATTTTACGTTTGTACTCTAATGAAAAAGAAAATATTTTCTTTTTTCATAAATGTGTATTTTGTTTGATAAATTGATTGATGATATATAAAATGCTCTTTGTTTAAAAGAGAGTAGAGTTAAAATGGGCGAGAGGAAGCAGGGCATAGAGAGATAGAAAAACCAGAGATAGAGAAAGTGAGATTAAATGGGAGGGGGAATATACATAATGGAGAGAGAGGGATGGAATGAGTTGGTGACAGAGACAGAGAGAGACACACTCACACAAACACACAGAAGGAGAGAGAGCGGGGCAGGGAAAGGTGGGCAGAGGCAGGGAGGTTAGTCCTATTCCTCAAGTATGTAGAACAGAAAAATAGAGAGCATTTGAAGAAAGAGAGAGAGCATTACAGAGATAGAGAGATAGATACAGAGACAGAGAAGAGGCAGACAGAGAGAGAGACAGGGAGAAAGAGAGAAAGAGAGAGAGAGAAAGAGAGAGATCCAGAAGAGAGATAGAGAGAGAATAAGAGGAAAGAGAGCAATACAGAGAGAGAGAGAGTTACAGAGAGAGAGAGAGAAGAGAGAGAGAGAGAGAGAGAGATACAGAGAGATACAGAGAGAGAGAGAGAGAGAGAGAGAGAGACAGAGACAGAGACAGAGACAGAGACAGAGAGAGACAGAGACAGAGAGATACAGAGAGATACAGAGATTTACACAGAGAGAGAGAGAGAGAAAGAAAGAGAGAGAGAGAGAGAGAGAGAGAGAGAGAGAGAGAGAGAGAGAGGGGGGGGGGAGAGAGAGAGAGAGAGAGAGAGAGAGAGAGAGGGGGGAGGAGAGAGAGAGAGACGAGAGAGAGAGAGAGAGAGGAGAGGAGAGAGAGAGAAGAAGAGAGAGAGAGAGAGAGAGACTGTGTTTAGTTTAGTTTAGTTAGTTATTTTAGTTAGCTGGGCATAGTTTAGTTTAGTTAGTTATTTAGTTATTTAGTAGTTAGTTAATTAGTTAGTTCTTTTCCTCAAGCATACAAATGCATTTTGTTTTTGTGGAATGATCAAATTTGAATTACATTCACTTCTTTTCTTCCGATTCATTTGTTTATTTATTTATGTTTTCTTCAACATATGAACATATGTTTAATATATAAATTTAAACACTTCAATTTTCCAAGCTTCATTACATTATCAAATTTATACGAAATAAAGTACTAATTGAAAAAAGTTCTTTAGTTGATTGTCATTATGACATATTTCTTTCTTTCATATAAGAAATTAAGAGAATATTTTTGTTTTCATTGAGGTATGAATCTGAAACGTTAATCACGCTGTATTAATAGGCGGAACGGATTTATACATTTGAGTAATTAAGTTTTAGGCTTATAACTCAATGAAAAATAATTTCTTAATTACTAATAATTTAATCCCTTAAGCATAGTATATCAAACGTTTTTATTACTTTTGGGCTAACTTTTTAGGATCTACTTTTTTGCGTAGGAATACAAAATAATGTGTACTCAAAATTTTATTCAGTGAAGGATATAAGGACAATTTCAGCTTATCAAAACGCTTGAGTCTTGATAAACAAACTACAATTAAATCATATACTTTTCACAATCACAGGGGAAAAGAGCTGGTATATTTTACTTTGTCTTTTTTTTAGTTAAATCTTTGCCCTAATTCGTTTGTACAGGATCGGGTCTCGAAGGGAAATTTGGGGGAAATCGGTGTTTTATAATTTAACTGCGGTCTTTCCAGGGTTCTTTTGTTTTGTTTTGGCAAAACAGAATCTTGAGATTAAGATTGGACGTAGTGTAGTATCTAGATTCGCGATAAACAGTGTACAAGGTTAGTGTAATATAGTAGAATGACTTGAATAATCTTGAATAAGCTGTAGCTACGACGTTTTAGTCGCCAAACCCACAAATGAAATTAAGAGCAATGGCGGCCAATGTTAGAGTGCAATACTCTTTTCGGGTTCTAAATGAATGATTTCATTGGTTGACTGGTTATTTGATTGACAGCCGCGATTGGTCAAATGAACTGAAACTATACAAAAGTAAAGATCTTATATTGAAGTTTTTGAAGGCACAATTTTGATGTGTCAACTCCCGCTGGTTGAAGAAGTATTTCCTTTTGAACTAAACTATTTCTCCTACAGTTTGCTTCTCATTCAAACACGACAGCATTCTAGACTGGTTCAAGTTGAAAGGAATTGCAGACGACAATTTAAAGTTTATGAATTATTATATTTTTTTAAACTTTGTGGGTAGAACACATTGTGGAAAATGAAGAAATTGCTTGTTAGAAGAAAATTCTTAATTTTCCGCTATGTTTTTTCCATTTGTTTTCTAGAGGGGCGTCAAAAACCACATTGTGGGAAATGGGTTAACCTTTAATCATTCGATGATGCAATTGTTTTGATGGATGCAATTATTAAAAAATATTTTTCCCTGGATAAAGAATTAGATCTATATACTCTTGAAACAAAATCCGAGGTATTATTACAGCATGATTGTCGTCTGCGTTTTGGTCCGAACATTTTTTAAATTTTGCAATATCTTTGGTATAACTGAAAACATTATTTGTATATTGGGGTATAGTGTTCAGTATCAAAAGATCAATCTGCAGTGATTAGGGGGTAACTCTGATTTCAGTTTTAAACGAATTATGTCCCAACTTCGACTCAGAAGTACAGGCAAACTTGTATTAAAAGACCACTCAAGAGGCGACCAAAATGTGATCTTTTAAGAGAATGGTCGCTTAACCCTTTCCTGTTTTTGGAAATTTTAGACTAGTCCAAATTGAAAGAGGTTGTAGACGACAATGAAAACTGAATGCAATTTGAAATGAAACCATCCTATGTAGTAGGAAATATTGTGGAAAAAGGAGAAATTGCTTGTTACAAGCAATTTCTTCTTTTTCCACAATGTTTTCTCAAGTATAAAACCAAAGGAACGTAAAATCCCGTAATTGAACGGGGAAGGGTTAATACACATTTTGTGACATATATAAGGGATCGGTTCAACTGCATACATGAATTATTGTTGGATTCTAACTTAATCCTTTGTTGGTGGATCTCATTAGAATCGTCTCATTATATATAATTTTGTTAGCAAAACGTCCAGTTTTGAAGATCATTTGTTTTGTGAAAAGGATATTTGATATATTCGCTTAATGAAAATGGTCGCTTAATAGAGGCGATCTCTTGAGCAAGCTTGACTATATTATCTGCTATCAAACACTTGTACAGCCGAGTGTTGGCATATGCATGCGATACTCGCAATTATTTTGGGAAACGGGTTCCTTGTTGATATCAAGTTGCTGGTGGTGATATTTCAATGTTAAGCTCTAATTCTTTTATTCTTCAGCTAGCCTTCATGATGACCAGAATCCTTGCAGCCTTAGTTGGCATTCTGTTATTGACTTTCCAAATACATATAGTATCGTCATTTAGCGATGAGGAACTTCGAAGAGTATTCCAAATGATGAAGACAGAAAGCGAGGCGGAGCTTCAAAACCTGCCAGAAAATTCAAAGAAAGCGACCAGGAATCAAGTTCTGTCCTTTCTAGTCTTATCTGATCTCGAGATCACAAACCTCAACCTGATTCCAACCGAAAGATTTCAAATTTTAATAAATCAAAAACCCAAAGATATAAGAGTGGAAGAATACTTTACGAATAAATATAGTGTTGAAGTACATGGGGAAATAATAGCGTTATATATTAACGACACAATAAATACGTTGTTAAAAGCCTTTGATCAAGTGAATAGAAACCTAATTCCGAACGTCCTTGTATATTCACATTATATTCCATGTGCAAATGTACAGAATATCCCATATTCTTGTGCTGAAGAAATAGGTAAGGCTGCGACTTACCTTTCCGAAAAATGTGACATGTACGTTGCTTTTTCACAATTCTTTGAGTTTACTGACGCCCCGGCAGCCATTGATTTCCTTCTCGACAGTCGTATTAAATCCGTGATTAATTTAGTTACTCACCAGTTACCAGAGCGAAGTCAAACTATTAAAACAACCCTCTACTTTCAACAAGAACTATTTACCTGCCTGCTAAACAGGGTAACTGGGTGTAAAGACGGTGCTGACAAGGAAGCCTTCGTGGCTTATCAGATCAATGATTTCGTTCAGACCTGTACTCAGATGCAAACTGGCCCACGTTCATGTAGTATATTTTATGGGAGTATCTCAACGCTGGGACTTAACTGTCTCGGTGATTGTCTAATTAGCCAGAAGTGGGTACCTTGTTGTAAAAAGGCTCCCCAGGCGGACATATTTGGTACAGCTGTCGGAGAGTGTATAGCAGAATTATATAATCAGTCGAAATCCACTGCTAAACTTCAGTTCGGTATGCCCAGGAGAGGAAATCTTGTGGACAAACTATGGACCCCTATTGAAAATATAGAAATGAGAGCGTGGAGAGATTTATTTAGAGGTGTAAAGGATCTTGGTAGTGAAGGAGAAAAATTGAAACAATCAGACATTATCTGCTCCGAAGGAGGGTCCTTTACTGGCAGAGCCAATGCCAACCCTCTCGGAAAATTTTTGCAGAGAGTGCGAGAATACAAAAATATTAGACAAAGACAACGACAAAAAGGTGGTCCTACTAAAAATTAGTAACAATATTCATCAAACTACCGGATCGCCGATTACAGTCATATATTGATTGACCAATCAAATCATTCATTTAGACCCAAAGCTAACTATGAGCTTTATGGTCACCATAACCATCGCGGCTCCCGGTTTCTCCACATAGCACTTCAACATGACGTACATATTGTGATTTTTACCCACTCCAACACAGTGACGTTAACCAAGAAAACCAAATTGGTAAGCATTGTGTAATACGAAGAAATTGCTTGTGACAAGCAATTTTTTCATTTCCCACAATGTTTTTTCTGTAAAGAAAGTTGAAAAAATCTAAAATTTGATAACCTAATTCTCGTCTGCAATTCCTTCAAAATTTGTACTTGTCTTAAATTTTGCCGTCTGGTAATGGATTAAACCAATACCAGACAACAAAATTTAGACCCGTCAAAAAAAAGTTGCAGACGACGAATTTTGTTTATGAAATTTATAAAAAAAAAATTTGTCCTTTGGGGTAGAAAACATTATGGATAATAAAGAAAATTCGTGTAACAAGCAATTTCTTCATTTTCCATGATATTTTCCATAGCTTTTTATTTTATGGCGTAAATAAGCGTCATTGTGAGGGTATGTTTTCATGATGTTTAAGTAACTGAAAAAGTAAGTCGATAATTATTTTATCAGTCATTAACCAGACGACAAACTTTTGGACCAGATGAAAAAAACGGAATTGGAAAAGAGCGGCTAACAACGTAAAAATGTTTTGGAAATGGTGAATTTGACAAATCGCTACGGCCAATCAAGGAATTAACCGACCAATCAAATCATTTATTCAGCCCGGACCTGAACTTTCATTTCCGTGGTTTGCCGCCATTTTTTTTTCTTGGTTTGGCGACTAAAACGTCGTAACTACAGCTTATTCAAGCTGTAATTACGACGTTTTAGTCGCCAACCAACTATTCTACTTTTTGCAGCTAGCCATAATTTTTTCAAAAATCGAAGCGGGACTTCCTGTTGGAGTCGGTGGGCGTGTCCAACGAAGTAAGTTGGCGGAGCCAGCGATTAGTCAATTGCATATAACATTTTGTCAAGATCGTTTGCTGTGAGTGAAACATAGTCAAAATGGATCAGTATATGTGCGTTAGTGCGTCAGTCCATCCTAATTGATCAACACAAAATTTTGTTGTTAATTTTAATTTCGTCTATCAAAAACGAGCGTTCTAATTGGCCGAAAAAATATTCATACCTACATGAACAAGTGTTTGAGGACACAGCTAATTTGTATGCTTTCGCACAAAACCGTTTCACAAAAAAAGTCTCAAAACTTGTAAAATATTGTATGTGTGTGAGTGTGAGAGTGTGTGTGTGTGTGCGTGTGTGTGTGTGTTTTTTTTTTTTTTTTTTTCGTTTTTGTATCTCTTTCTGCTTGATGTCATTAGATCATAAAATATGGGGAAAAAATAATAAATTTGGATGTACGAAACGTTAAAAAATCACACTTATGTATGAATCCGCTTAAAGTATTCATACAGTGTGATTAGGCTTTTCGTTTTATATCCCCAGAAAGCAAATTGAAAGGAGTTGCAGACGACATTTTAAAGGTTTTTTTTTTCAACTTTCTGGGTAAAGACATGGTGGAAAAATAAGAAATTACTTGGTTCAAGCAATTTCTTCATTTTTCACAATGTTTTCCTAATATTTTTTCTTGAAGGGCGTTCACAAAAATAAAATGTTATTGTGTGGGAAGGGTTTAACTTAGGAGGATAAACTTTATACAAATGTTTCGGCCGCGACCACAGTGCAGTTGGTAGCGCGTCAGCTCCTCATCCATGAGGTCCAGGGTTCGATCCCCGGTCGCGGCAAATATCCTTTATGACATTCATCTCCCATCAATGGATGGATAATCGTAGACCTAAGTGGGATGAGCAGCTGGAGGCTAGGAAAGGATGCAGTAGTAGTACTGATGTGAGAAATATCAGGAATCCATGGTAAGGTGCCCCAGCTTCCGCCGATATGACTGAAATACTGTTGCCCTCAATTAATCAATCAATCATCTGTGAAGGGTTCACGTATTTTAAGCTGTAAAACTTTTTTTAGTATACTCTGCGTGAACTTAGACATAATTCGATTTTAGCCCGTTCCATGTTAATCCATGCGTCCCTGTGATTTTGTAGATGTAAAAACATTGTAGAAAAAGAAGAAATTGTTATCACATGCCATGTCTTCTTTTTCCTCGATATTCCATACCCTACTGAATGTGTAGCTCAACAGACAAATTATCAAACTACGCAAACAGACAAAAGTTGATTTATATTATTTTAGTTTAATTGTTAGTTCCGTCTATCAAGAAAGAGAGCTTTCTAATTAGCCAAAATAATATTCATACCCCCATGAACAAAATTTTGAGCACGCAGCTATTTTGTGTGCTTGCGCACAAAATAGTTCATAAAAGAATGTATCAAAATTTGTTAGATGTTTGTTTCATTCACTTGGTGTCATTATATTATAAGAAACGAAATGAATTGTTTTTTATATTTTTCATGGAGGTATAAAACGAAAAAAAATCACACTTACATACGTGTAATAAGTTTTTCTTTTTTCTTTTATTTTTGTTGTTTCATACCTCCATTAGGCAACAAATATTCTCTTAATCCCTTAAGTAAATATTCCGGATATGGGCTTAACAAATTAAATGCTATATAAATTATCACCCCTAAAGTGACATTCGAGACTTTTTTTAATATGCAAATGATCCACATTTTTCGTAATCAGGAAAAACTATTGCGTAATTACGAAATACTCTTCAAATTATTTCGTAATTACGAAATACTATTTCGTAATTACAATTTTTTATTTCGTAATTACAAAATATTTTAGATAATTTGCAAATTAAAAAAAATTGAAATGTCACTTTAGGGTTCCGTAAAAATCCTAGTAACATATAGTCAAATAAAAACAGAACAAAGAAAAAAACTGTAGTCTCCAAACCAAACGGTGATTTATTTGAGTGACACGTCATCCATTCTATCAAACTTAATCCAAACATTTTTACTTTTAAGTAAATAATGGACAATGTAATTGGGAAACCACCTCAATTTTACGCCCTGCTTTCGGTTTCATGAAGTTATACAACCTCACTTGATGAAGGTTCTATACTACTATTTGCTAGTGAATTTTTATACATAACTTGTATTGGATTTTAATCTTGGGGTCCCGGATTCAATCCCCGGCCGCGGCGAATACCCTTTTCGACATGCGTCTCCCACCAATAGGTGGATAATCGTAAACTTAAGTAGGATGAACAGCTGGAGGCTCGGAACGGATGTGCTCAATAATTTTTATATTGATTCAGGACTTGATTTAGTAACAAAAAGGCAAATATAGTAAGTCGAAGTACTGATATCTCGAAGTATTCTAGAGAGACACTTTGTTGATTTAGAGATAACGAAAATCGCGTGTTATCTATTTTGAAAAAGGGTGACATGACTGCATATGTTTGGGGAGTTTGTATTAAGGATTACATATTTGAGACAGGCGTGCTATTAATAGCTCGGTAGTTCGAAATTTGTTTAACTCCACTTGGTGTGAAAAGAATGTTTATAAGATGATTATCTATATTGGGGAAAAAAGGGTATTTTATAATTTTAAATGCGGACTCTTTCGGAGATGGATCCAAGTTTTTTTTTCTTTTTGATATTAAGATTGGATGTAGATTAGTATTTAGATTCTAGGTAAGCAGGTTACAAGGTAAGCGCAGTATAGTAGAATGTTTTTTTCTCCGTTAACCAATTACCAGACGACAAATTGCTAGATGGTACTAATAACAAGAAATTTAAGACGACCATTTAAGCTACATGAAATCTTATTATGTTGTTGTTTATGCAGAGGGGATTGTGGGAAATGAAGAGCTGGTTTATTACAGGCCATTTCTTTATTTTCTTCAATGTTTTTTTTTCTAACTCTCCTTTCCTGATTAGCGTCAAAAATTAGATTATGTGGGTTAAGGACTAGCAGATTACTGTTAAGTCGAAAGAATAGTCAAATCATTCATTTCGACCGGAAGTGAACGTTGAATTCCGACATTTACCGACATTTACGTGAAGATTTTTTTTGCGACTTAAGTGTCTTAACTACAGCTTATTCAAACTGCAGATACGACTACAACATTTAGGACACAACCGATAATCTTAATTCTAAGCTTGACTGTTCGGATGACAAGGGGGAGGGAGGGGGTGGGCTATTCCAGTCACCGGCCTAGATGTCGGCGTTAGCGTCGGCGCATCGCATTTGGTAAGTTTTAAGTACAAGACTGATAACTTTGTTCCTTCAAAAGCGACAAAGGATTGACGTTTGTTTTGTGCCCTGTTGTTTTTGCAAACTAATTTGGTATGATACTTGTGTCAAATGATTTTGTAGGAGGTCAGTGGGTGTGGCCAGCGATCTTTGAATTCCTTACAACAAAACTATATAAATGATTTGATCAATCACGGCTGGATCAGATTGTCCATTTGCATTGAGAAATCCGGCTCATTCTGACCGGAGTCAATTCCATACTCTTCAAACATGTATGAGTCTCTTTGCAACTGTTTGGGCACTTTAACTCTTGTCATGCTGAACGCGGAGTATCCCTGTTTTGTCAGGAGGTATAGACTAAGATCAGCCAGCACGTAACTGCAGTCTGATCTTGATTTACATCTCCTGTTTGTCCCCTTTAGGCTAGAGTTGTTTAAATAATCAGTGTTCAAAAGAAATATTGACCTTTACTCAGACTTTTCAGCGCAGCAAGTCTTTTGATTTTAAATCAAATCTGTATATAATTTCAATTCAGCATGACAAAGGTTAACAACTGTATATTCATCGATAGTCGTATACTGGATAAAACTATTTTCGAGTTTTCTGGTATCAGTCTGTTTGTCCGCGTATCAGTCCGCCCGTCTGTGCAAAAAAAAAACTATCAATTTTGTACCGCGAAATCCTCCTTCACTTTAGCGCCATTAAACCGATCACAGCTGTCCATCAAACCACCCATTTGGACCGGAAGTGAACTTTGAACTCTATCATTCGTCGAACTTTCTGCGAAAGATTTTGTGAGATTGGCGAGTTAAACGTCGCCTCTTTGACTTATACAGCCTGCAGTTACTAGGGTTAGGTGAAGCAACCATCCATTTTTGAAAGCGGGTGGGTGGGTTCTTGGGTTCTTTGCATATTTTTTTCAATATAACACTGTTTATATATAGTAGGTCGAACTTCATATTAAAGTCGGTAGGCGGGACCAGCCATCTTTCAATCGACCAATCGCTGGCCCCACCAACTAACCGCATTACCTACGCCCACTGACTCGGACAGAAATTCCAGCTTTTTTTAAAATCGGTGTTATTTCAAAATAAAATGCCAGTAGCATGTAAAAAAAGTAGAATAGTTGGTTAACGACCCAAACGTCGTAACTGCAGTTTAAATAACCGGCAGTAACAACGTTTAAGTTGCCAAAGCCACAAACAAACACAACATATATGGCGGCAAATGTCGGAGTTCAAGACTCATTTGATTTCATTGGTCGATTTGTTATTTGATTGACAGCCGCGATTGGTCAATTGTACAGAAACTTTATAAAATAAAGATCTTTCGTAGTAGTTTTAGAAGACACAAAAGGTTAACTGCCCCTTTTGGAAGAAATATTTCTTTTTGAGCTAACTTAAAGGCATTCCTCCTAATTTGCTTCAATTTTTCTTAACCTATTCCCACACGACAAAAGTCCATACTGGTTCAGGTTTAAAGGAGTCACAGACGACAATTTAAAGTTTATGAAGTTTTAGATTTTCTCAACTATGTTTTCAAATATTTCTTGAGTTGCGTCAAAAACACACTGTGTGGGAATTGGTTCACCTTAAATCATTCCATGGTGAAATAAGGAAGTTTTGATAGATGCAATTATTAACAAATATCTCTCCCCGGTTAAGTACATTGTATTAGACCTATATCCTCTTGGACTGAGACACTTTAGCTCGGCTATTTTTTTAAAGTCCCAGGTACTGCTACAGCAAGTTTGTCATCTGCGTCTGCGTTTTCGTCCGAACATTTTAGAATGTCGTAATATCTGTGGTATAACTGAAAACATTTTCTTGTATATTGGGATATATGGTCAGTTTGAAAAGAACAATCTGCAATGATTAGGGGGTAACTCTGATTTCAGTTTTAAACGAATTATGTCCCAACTTCGACTCAGAAGTCCAGGCAAACTTGTATTAAAGGACCACCCAAGAGGCGACCAAAATGTGGTCTTTTAAGAGAATGGTCGCTTAATACACTTTTGGTGACAAATACGAGGGATCGGTTTGGCCGCGTATATAAGTTTTTTTACGAATCTAACTTAATCCTATGTAGATGGAGCTCATTATAATCGTTTTATTGAGACGATTCCAATGAGATCCACCAACATAGTTTTTTTAATCTTTGTATAACAAAAATATCCAGTTTTGTAGAACCTTTGTTTTGTGAAAAGGATATTTGATTCTGTTCGCTTAATGAAAATGGTCGCTTAATAGAGGCGGTATCTTGAGCAAGATTAGCCGTGTTACCCGCTATTTAGCACTTGAACAGCTCAGTGTTGGCACATGCATGCGACGCTCGTAATTACAAATGTATGTTGGGAAACGGATTCCTTATTGATATTTCAATATTAACCCTTGTCATGCTGAACCCGGAATATTCCGGTTTTGGCAGGACGTGTAGACTAAGATCAGACTGCACTTATGTGCAGGTTGATCTTAGTCTATACCCCCTGCTTGTCCTTTTTCCTGCCAGATTTGTTTATGAAGATGATTTCTAAAAAACTATTGATTTTTGAACAATAAGTTCTATCAGTGCTTTCAGTCCTGTGTTTTGACAGCAGTTCAGTAAGATAATTTATACAGCATGACAAGGGTCAACCCTTGTTATGCGGAATAAATAATTTTCAAGAATTCCATCAAGATTAAAGGGTTGAAAGCTTAATTGTGGATCAATATTTCTTTTAAAAATTAATTTATTTTAACAACTGTAATGAGGGAAAAACAGGTGGTGTAGACAAAGATCAGACAGCAAATATGTGTAGGCTGGTCTTTGTCTGTAGCTCCTGTCTAAACAGGAATATTCAAGGTTCAGCATAATAAAGGTTCAGCTTTAATAATTTTATTTTTCAGCCAGCCTTCATGATGACCATTAACCTTACGTTCATTGTTGGCATTCTGTTATTGACCTTCCAAATACATACAGTATCGTCATTTAGCGATGAGGAACTTCGGAGAGTATTCCAAATGATGAAGACAGAAAGCGAGGCGGAGCTTCAAAACCTGCCAGAAAATTCAAAGAAAGCGACCAGGAATCAAGTTCTGTCCTTTCTAGTCTTATCTGATCTCGAGATCACAAACCTCAACCTCATTCCAACCGAAAGATTTCAAGTTTTAATAAATCGAAAACCCGCTGATATTAGACAGAGATTACACGTGGAAGAATACTTTACGAATCGAGATAGAGTTGAAGTACATGGGGAGATAATAGGGCTATATATTGAAGACACAATTACTAGATTGTTAAGCGAGTTTGATCAAGTAAATAGAAAGCTAATTCCGAACGTCCTTGTATATTCACATTATATTCCATGTGCAAATGTACAGAATATCCCATATTCTTGTGCTGAAGAAATAGGTAAAGCTGCGACTTACTTTTCTGGACGATCTCAGATGTACGTGGCTTTTTCGGATATTTTTCAGTTTACAAACGCCTCGGTTGCCATTGATTTTCTTCTCGACAGTCGTATTAAATCCGTGATTAATTTAGTTACTAACCAGTTACCAGAGCGAAGTCAAACTATTAAAACAACCCTCTACTTTCAACAAGAACTATTTACCTGCCTGCTAAACAGGGTAACTGGGTGTAAAGACGGTGCTGACAAGGAAGCATTCGTGGCTTATCAGATCAATGATTTCGTTCAGACCTGTACTCAGATGCGAACTGGCCCACGTTCATGTGGTATATTTTATGGGAGTATCTCAACACTGGGCCTTAACTGTCTCGGACATTGTCTAACTAGCCAGAAGTGGGTACCCTGTTGTAGAAAGCAGTCCCAGGCGGACATATTTGGTACAGCTGTCGGAGAGTGTATAGCAGAATTATATAATCAGTCGAAATCCTCTGCTAAACTTCAGTTCGGTATGCCAAGGACAGGAAATCTGCTAGACAAACTATGGACCCCTATTCAAAATATAGAAATGAGAGCGTGGAGAGATTTATTTAGAGGTGTAACGGATCCTGGTGGTGAAGGAGAGAAATTGAAACAATCAGACATTATCTGCTCCGAAGGAGGATCCTATACTGACAGAGCCAATGCCCAACCTCTCGGGAAACTTTTGCAGAGAGTGTCAGAATACTCAAAATTAAGACAAAGACAACGACAAAAAGGCGGTCCTACTGTTCAAAATTAATTATTTTAGTATCGATATGCAAAACAAGGGATCGCTAGGCTGTTACAAGCGATTTCTCCTTTTCTCACAGTATTTTCATGAACCATATTTCCTCAGAGTGTAATCATTTGTGATTGTTTGTAAACGGTTTACAGAAACGGGATAAAAGGTCATTCTCGGCTCAGTGGACAAATTAATTCTGGACCTCTTAATCGAGTAGCTGACATGCGAGTATTAATGTGTTATACACGTAGTATTAGAAGACTCTGTATATAACTGTAGTTACGACACTTAGGTCGCCCAACAACGATCTTACTTTTTCTTTAAAATCTCCGACAAAATATTTCGCAAATCGAAGCCGTTTGATATCTTATTGGGCTCGTGTTTGACACGTTAACTAGGGTTTTGGTCCTCAAAAATATGAAAATATCCTGTTTTGACCCCCAGTATTTTCTCTCAAGGGGTCATTTTCACCCCGATTTAGAGAAACTCCTAAGGGTTAAAACAGGGAACTATGTGACTTTTTTCTGTAAAGCATCTTACGTACTGTTAAGATTATATAAATTAATTACTAACTTCATATTTTTGTAAGACATTTAATAAGTGAATCAACACATTTTCCACAATTATTTTCTTGAGGGGCGTAAAACGGAGGGATTGTGTGGGAATGGATTAACTCCTTGGTTACTTTAACCTCGTTTCTTTATCATGCTAACGTTTTAGGAAGATTACAGAACAAAACAATGATTTGCTTGCTTACAGTACTTTTCATTACTTTGATTTTGTAATCCTTTTAAACCCCTAGAAGTCAAGGTCAAGGACCGACTTTTAAAAGCTGGCACAAACCATGTCTCCGTCGCATCGTATTACAGTCCGTTAGTAGTTCGCACAATAACCAGGTCCGCGTTAAACCCTTTCCTGCTTTTCAAAATTTAAGTCTTGTCAAATTTGAAAAAGGTTGCAGACGATAATAATAAGTGAAAGCAATTTGAAAAGTAACTAACCTACAGGGTAGAAAATATTATGGGAAAAGAAGAAATTGCTTTTTCTTCTTTTCTCTCATTGTTTTGTTTTGTTTTTTAAGTATAAAAATCACAGGGTCGTAAAAACCAGGGATTGTATAGGAAAGGGTTAATCCAGAATTACCAAATAACTCGGTTTTTTCAACAAGAACTGTTTACCTGTGCACTTATTAACCCTTTCCTGGACAAACCCGGGTTTTTACGTCACTGTGATTTTATACTTGAGAAAACATTGTGGAAAAAGGAGAAATTGCTTGTAACAAGCAATTTCTCCTTTTCCCACAATATTTTCTACCACGTAGGATGGTAAGGTTTCAAATTGCATGCATTTTTCATTGTCGTCTGCCACCTCGTTCAAATTGGACCAGTCTAAAATTTCATAAAACAGGAAAGGGTTAAGGTACATGTAGCTTGGTGTAATGACGGCGCTTACAAGGAAGCTCATCAGGCTTATCAGGTCAATAACTTCACTAAAACCCGCACTCAAAAGGCTTATCAGGTCAATAACTTCACTAAAACCCGCACTCAACAGGCTTATCAGGTCAATAACTTCACTAAAACCCGCACTCAACAGGCTTATCAGGTCAATAACTTCACTAAAACCCGCACTCAACAGGCTTATCAGGTCAATAACTTCACTAAAACCCGCACTCAACAGGCTTATCAGGTCAATAACTTCACTAAAACCCGCACTCAACAGGCTTATCAGGTCAATAACTTCACTAAAACCCGCACTCAACAGGCTTATCAGGTCAATAACTTCACTAAAACCCGCACTCAACAGGCTTATCAGGTCAATAACTTCACTAAAACCCGCACTCAACAGGCTTATCAGGTCAATAACTTCACTAAAACCCGCACTCAACAGGCATGTAGCAAACTTTATCGCACGATTTCCACATACCCATTTAGGTGCCTCGTTGTAAATATCGATTACGAATGCGAGAGATTTACCCTGAGATGTAATGAACCCTTGTGCTGAGGGGGTGTCTTTAAACCATTCCCACACGGGTTATGAGTTACAGAATACTCAAGACTGAAACAAAGGTATCGATAAAATCGTTGTCATGCCATTCAAAAAATATATACACTCTGCTTCGATAAGGAGGGAAGGGAGGTAAAAAGGGACATATCAATTTACCTATGTTCGACCCTTCGTCGATTCATCCGTCTGTCTATAACCAGTATTTGTCATCGCTTTTTTCTTAGCAACTAATAAATGACCAATCGCTGTCCCCGCCCATTTACACCGTTGGCTTTGCCAATTGATTCAAACGGGAAGTTCTGCTTCGTTATTTTGAAAAAAATATAGCCAGTATCAAGAAATAAAAAAGGAAAATGGTTAGTTGTCGCCCTTAATGTCGTAACTACAGCTTGAATAGACGAACAAAAATATTCCACACAAATTGCGGTAAATGTCAGAGTTTAAAGCTCCATTCCGGGCTGAATGAATGACTTGATTGGTCAATTCAATTATTAGTTTTGTCCACCAAAGCATTCCAACTGGCCGAGAAAAATCATACTCCCTGGAACAGAGTTTGAGGTCGCAGCTATTTTGTATACTTGCACACAAATAGTTCCATAAAAATTATCAAAGTCTTTAAAATGTGTTGGGTATTTTTTCGCTTGTTGTCATTAAATCATAAGAAATTAAAGAATATACTTTTGTTTACATGAAGGTCCGAAACGCAAAAAAACTAATTATACCGTATGTTTTCACGGAGGTATGAAAAGAAAAAACAACAAACAACTAATCATACTTATGTAACTAGTTTTTTTTCACACCTCCATGAAAACAAGCATATGCTCTTCATCTCTTATTGAACAGGACCGATTCGAAGATTGATATGTAGCCTCGACTAGATGACGGTCAAGGCACTTACTGAAATAATTTTTCTCAGCAGACGATTAGTAGCATTCTCTGGAAACTTGGTTTAAACAGATTGTATTTGCACGAATTTCATCTTAACCATATCAATAAGAGTATGACACAGATAAATAAGCAAAAAAGATTAGAGCTGTGATGTTCTTCTCCCTATTAATGATTCAACTGCTAAACTGGCATTTCTTACAGGCAAATGACGATACATGATTGTTAGAAGAAAACGTTTTTGAAAGGTATAAATTGCTGTGCAGAAGGGGGGGCTTCAGTGATGTTCTTTCAATATCTTAAATGGAAAATTATCTGTAAGACATACCTACAAGTATCTTTATCACAATTTGAATCACGTTTTTAACAATGAATGACATGTTAAAACGATTGCTATCTTTAATATATCTTTGGACTCCTAGCATTATGTTTTCGTTGTCTTTATGTGACAGACTTCCTTTCCCATATAACAAAGTATTGAAATAAATATTATCAGTATTTATTAATGAGCTATTAGCTTGTTTCTAATAGTGTCATAATTTGGACATTCAAGAAGAAAATGCTCACTTGACTCGATCCCACCACAAGTACAAAGAGGAGACGCTACTATATTTTTACTGAACAGATGGTGATTGAGACCGCTACATTTATTTCTGATTCCAGTATGTATAACTTGAAGTTTCCTTTCTCATATAAAGTTCAACTTGTTAGGAACTAGTTTGTTCCTATTTAAACAATTCTTGAAGCAGGTTAATGAGTTTTGTTCACTGATTTCGATTGGTAATTTGTTCCACTCTTCAATGACTGAAGGAAGAAAAGACCCTTTGTAAAGATCAGCTCTACCGTTAGGTAATCTATGATTTTGAGATCCATGTAAGCTGTATGAGGAAGCGCTTCCTATACTCAAAGGCACCAATGATTTTAGGGTTTTCAGACAGAGACCTTTTACCATTTTGAGATAAAGAATGATTTTTTATATACGTCTTCTGTCATGAAGTTATTCCAAACATGATTCAACAGATAGGTCAACAAGTGATATCAGTTTTGAGCAACCAGTTATGGTTGATCCTGGGTCGCGGCAAATACCCTTTTGACATCTATCTCACAGCAATGGATGGGTGATCGTAAACCTAAATGGGGTGAGTAGCTTTAGGCGTGTGTGTATTTCCGTTTAATTATCGTGGCTACCGTAGCATATGCCCATATCAGCGACGCTCCCAAAAGACGGTTAGTTGTTACGGGGGATAGTGCAAGGATACAGGACGAAAGTGCTGAGAGCTCCGCCTGGTTCTTTAACGTGCTCGATGGATTACACCGTCACCCGGGGCCTCGGTTTAATGTCTCATCCGAAAGATAATTAGTTTGTTAGTTGATACGTTAAGCCCAGGGCTCGAACCCGTGACCTTAAGGTTTGAAGTCAAGTATTCTACCGATTGAGCTAATCGGGTGACCTGTTGGAGGCTCGGAAAGGATGCAGTGTTAATACTGGTGTGACAAATATCAGGAATCCATAGTTAGGTGCTCCACTCTCCGCCATATGAATGAAATACTGTTATAAGTGGCGTTAAACCACATTCAGACAAGCAATTAACTCTGGCAATGTTTGAAGTTCTGGTCGGACTTGGATGAAAATACACAGGGTCATCGTAGTCTTTTTTGTGTGTGTGTGTGTGTGTGCACGTCTGAAATCGTTTAATCCATTACAATGCCCTTTTTTACTCCTAAAAGAAATATGTTCGAGGAAAACTTTCTGGAAAAAAGAGATATTGTTTGTAATAATTAATTTCTCGTTGTTTCACTTATTTGGCACCAAATTTCCAATTTAAGCGATATTTGAACTGTCGTCTGCAATATGGACCAGAGTATGTGCTGTCGTCTAGTAACGGGTTAAAATGCCATTATAGGCTTTGCCCGTAAATCATTTTCAACATTTTACAAATTCTCTAACTCTTAGAGGAGTGTTAGAAAATCTTACATGAATGATTTTAGTCGTTGTTACTCCTCTTATTTTAGTTACATTAGTTTAGTCATTTTTTCACAGTGAATACTTGGCTGATTTCACCTCTTTCTAAGCCAAACGATTCAGAGCTCGGCTCTTCAAAAAAAGGCGTTCCTATGTTCGCTATCTTTTAACATCAAAATACAATTGATCAAATTTCACTAAGACCCCTTCAGTACGATCAGTGCTTGACCTAATAACTGGTATTTAGACTCTTCCACAGATAATGAAAAAAAGAAATTTGGCCCTCAATTGTCACATTTCAAATTGAAATACTTTCAGTCATCAGACTATTCATAACTTTAAAAAAGAAAGAAAAGAAGCAATAATATATCGCGTTACGAACTCCAAATAACTCGGCGAAGTACACCCCGAATGAAACCGGAATTTATCAGATAGATACGATATCCGTCGATTGTATCAAAACTCGACTATTTTGTGGTTTCTGTGACGTATCAATTACGTCATTGGCTTTCGCTAGCAGTTAAGTATTTATCGACATCCCCCGTAGACTAAAGACCTGACCCGATAAAAACCAGGACTTAAGTAATATATCTCAATAAATCAAATTCATGGTGAATTTAGTAGATTTAACATGTAGAAAGAATATTTATCGTGAAAATGACAACAATAAATACTGGAAAATCAGATAATCTTCCAATATCAATTTTCAGGGAAAAACGTTCAAGAGCCGCTTAACCCATTCCAACACAACAAAATTTTAGACTTGTTCAAATTGAAAGAAGTTGCAGACGACAATTCAAAGTTGTTGAATTTTTAAAATAATTCAAACTATATCAAGAATACACCCTCCCCTAAAGTACTTTCAGTGCTTTGATATTTCAAAAAAATATTTCACTGTTGGTAAGATCAAGTTTGCTAAGTCTGGGTCGCATTAACACATGTGAACTCTTTTAATTCTTTTAAGACTTTGGCCGTTTTCTTGAAAACTTGGTATCTACAGGTGAGACCAATTCTGCAGGTATTGTGACCTCAAGTGATAAGCGAAAGAATTAGAGTTCCTCTATTTGGTCATTGGAATCACGTGTTTTTAAAAATACTTGCACACTTTAGTGCCAATATCTCCAATATCTTTTTGTCTTGAAATATTTGTTTCGGAGGAACAGCAATACATTATGGCTATTTATCGTCAAGGTTGGGATATATTTCTTCACCTATTATATTACCGCTTCGAAGAAGAGGGGGTTTTACGGGTTCAATTTTGACCGTCTGTAACCAATATTTAGCATATGTAAATTCAACTAGGGGTCTCACATGGCGCTTACCGAATTTCGTCCCATGATACTGGTATAATGGTATATTTAAGCCTTTCCTTTTTTGCAACATTTTAGACCTGTCCAAATTCAAAGGTTTTGAAGACGAAAATCAAAAGTGGATTTGATTTAAAAAGTAACCACCAGGTAGAAAATATTGTGGAATAGAGGACATTGTGAAGATGTTGTGGAAAAAGATTGCTTATAACAGGCAATTTCTCCTTTTTCTACAATGTTTTCTCAAATATAAAATCACAGGGACGTAAAAATCAGGGATCAAACAGGAAATGATTAACGCCTCACCTTTCTTAGCAACTATCAATTGTTCCATTAGGGACCCCCACATGGCCAAGGGTGTTGAATATCCAGGCCCGACATCTTCGACATGGGCTTTTCTACTTCCGGACGTGTACATTTTTCAAGGTCACTTGTCAGGGGAGAAGTAAACACCAGCACCAATACTTATAATAAAGGGTAGAAAATATTGTTGCTAAGAAAGGAAATGCTCGGTTCCAGCATTTTCTTCATTAATAAAAATGTTTTCTCAAAATTGGTCTATTCACATGATGCTGACAGGATCATTTTGATCTCGGGCAAGCTGGAAATCACCACTTACTCGTCCAGATCCACATCCCTGATGGCGCTTACCGATCTACTTCCTGTTTTACGACTTAGTTTCGCCCTCATTTTTTTCTGGTATTGTGGTATATTTTGTAGTTTTCTCACCAGCTATATTTGAAAGTTGGAATCAATGTTTAACTCGGCGTCCTCGGTCCTGTTTGGGTCCTGACATTGTTTAATTTCGAACATTGCATTGCTTATAGATGTACATTATATAGTGAGTAATCAGAAGTCAATTTTGTCTATACAGGTACAAACAAAATTGACCCATGATACCTTGTACATTTTCTCACCAACTTTCATGATCATATATTGAAACCTGATACTGTGGTTGAAAATTAGTCCTATACAAGATGCTTACCGATTATGTTCCATTAAGCGAAAGTTTTCATTTCCATTAAAGTTAACTTGGTAGAACAAGCGGGGTAAACTGGCTGAGTTTTGACTCAGATTTCCTATTGAAAATGATTGTTATCAGCAATTTCATCGCTTCTCAAACCTGTTGCGGTGGAATAGACTAACGTGCGTCCGTTCGTAGGTCTCTCCACCAGTCACACCTCGTATAATCTGAAATATTGATTAAACATCACTTTCAAACTGTATACATGTCAGGTATCAGTTGAGATACAATAAAAGATTTAAAGCGGCTCTTGCATTAATATGAAAGAAAAATGTTGGATCTCAGTTTTCAGTTTTCTAACGATAATTCTTTCAGACAATTAAAAGGGGGTGATTAAGCTGATTTTGAAATAAAAAGGACTATTCATAACTTTAAAAGAAAGGAAGCTAAAAAATATTCGGGTTACGAGATGCCAAATAAGTTAACGAGCACAACCCGAATGGAGCCAGAATTCATCGGGTACTTTATTTGTCGATTTACCAAAATTTATCTTCTTGTGGTTTCCATGACGTTTCAATTACGGCATTGGCTTCCGCTAGCATTTCGGTCGTTATCGACACTACCCGAAGACTAACGATTCGAATGTTTTAAAGTAGGGCATGAAAAATATAGCGCATCAAATTAAGCCTTGTCATGCTGGGCCCGGAATATTCCGGTTTTGGCTGGAGGTGTAGACTAAGATCAGACTGCACTTATGTGCAGGCTGATCTTAGTCTATACCTCCTGCTTGTACTATTCCTGCCAGAGTTGTTTATGAAGTTGATTTCTTAAAGAATATTGATTTTTGTACAACAAGTTCTATCAGTGCTTTCAGCTCTTTGATTTGACAGCAATTCAGTAAGGTAATTTATACAACATGACAAGGGTTAAATTTATCGTGAATTTAGTAGATTTTACACAAAGAACGAATATTTATTGTGAAACAGGCATTAATAACTATTGGAAAAGCAGATAATTTTCCTATTTCAAATGTTCATGAAAATCTGCCCAAGAGCCGCTTTAAATATCACAGGTTCAATGGTCATGATAAAAGAGAAGGCTATCGTTTCAAACTTCCACCTTCTCAACAGATCACAATGCTAATCAAGTCTCGTTCAAACTTTGTGAGTTGTTCGTTGAAACAATTTTGTTTTTTAACACTGTTTTGAGGTTAATCGGCTGTAAAAGTCGAGGTAAGAAGATGAAATATATTCTTAGGTTGTAGTATATACGTAGTTATACTAGGAACCTTACTGACGTATAGGTCAGGAGCAAAAGCTTACGGTCGTTTTAAGGTCATTTAAGTTTAAAAATTGTTACCTCTTTACATTGGCTAGAGTAGAAATGATATTAAGCTAGCTTACGCGACATATCTGTTCGGTGTTCAATCGAATGATCCTTCATTAAGCAAACAACAAAATATATATTTTTATGATTGGCGGAGTGGCTTTTGTTGTTCATGATTTTAGACTACATATAGATCTTACATAAAAACGAACAACGTCATTTTGCACGTCGTTTACATGGTAACTTGATCACACCGCGATTTTTGTCACGATGAGATGACGTAAAGGGATGAGAAATGAGCGAAAGTAGGGTATATCTACTAAAACAGTGAGTTGATCATTTTGACAATTTCACATGTTGTCGTTTTAGCTACCAGATGATTTTCCACAGAGAAATCTCGATAATTCACCGAGAAATCTCGATATCCCACCGGAAAGCATTAAAGAATAAGATATAATTGTAAAACAATAATCTATCATAAAGTCACAAGTAATTTTTCAATGTTGTAGAGTAATTCTAAAAAATGAGAATTTAATAGGAAATCCCAGAAATATTGGTGTTTGATTTTAGTTCGCGCAATTAATCTCAATCACCAGTTTTGCTAGAACAAAACCACGCAAAAATATATATTTCATCTTAGTTTCGTCTATCATAGGTCAAGCGTTTTGACTGGCTAATGTTGTTCTTCTTTTTTGTTTTTGTTTTGTTTTGTTTTTGTTTTGTTTTTTGTTGATATTGTTGTTTTTCTTTTCATACCTCCTTTTAACAAAATTTGAACGCTTACCTTACGCACAAAGTAGATCCACGAAATTTTAAACGTAAAACCTGGAACATTTGCTTTCTTTTAAATTATATTGTATAAGAACTGAAGTGTGCACTGTCTTATATTTATTGCGGAATGAACCTAAAAACTTATTGACTCTAATGTTTGAATCCGCTCCGCGTATTCATAGTGTGATTATGTTTTAGTTCAAACCTCAATGAAATCAAAACAAAAAAAGATCTCATCATTTCTTTACCGTTGTCATGCTGTATATATTACCTTACTGATTTGCTGTAAAACCAAAGGGCTGAAAGCACTGATAGAAGTCGTTGTTCAAAAATCAATATTTCTTTTAGAAATCAAAGTCTTAAACAACTCTGACAGGAAAAGTACAAGCAGGGGATGTAGACCAAGACCAGACTGCACTTATGTGCAGGCTGATCTTGGTCTTCATCTCCTGCAAAAACCGGAATATTCAGGCTTCAGCATGACAAGGGTAAAAGAGAGAGAAAATAAAAAAAGGTAATCATCAACAGACTCTTTTTCAACATTTCTCTGATTGACAACACTTTTTCTAATTTTAAGGTACCCCTCCTCTCCTCCCCCCCCCCTCCAAAAAAAAAAAAAAGGCGAAAAATTTAGGAATCAACTCGTAATCGTGATCCCTCTGCTGACGTCACAGTTTTTCAATTTCTCCGAACATTACCTTCACGGCACTGCTATGATCAATCGGAACACCTCGGTCAATTCTACTAATCAAACCTCGGATGTATATAAGGCGGAGCATTGTGTAACAAAGTGGTGCATTTTGTTAGTCGGAAACAGTGTAAGAAAACGTAATACGTAATTTCGGTAAACCGTCTCAAAATCGCTGAAAAAAATAAATTTCCTTGTGTTGTTTCATGTTCTGTCCTATTTTGCTCTGATATTTATTTTCCTTTGAAGAACACAACTTTATGAGATATATTTTATCGCAGTTACTTTTCATAACGGAAACCGCCATTTTTGAAGTTTTATCACGTGAATTTTAAAATAGTCCGACGATGTACATCTGAGGTTTGATTCGTAGAATTGAACGAGGAGTTCCGATTGTGCTATGATGCATTCATTACGTCATTATATTCCGCTAGCAATACAAAAGACTTCGAATATTTAGGACAACGCCCGGTGAATCCTAGCTGCGATATCGTAACCCTATTTTATTAATCTGCTGGCGAGGGCTACGACATCTGCCCTCTTTGCTTCTTGTTGCAGATCCTGGTATCGTATGTTTTGTGATGAGCGATAATCTACGGACCAATTTCATACATATGCTAATATTATTGAGAAAGTCTTTCAAAATAATAATATGTATTAATCATTCAATACCGTCTATAAAAAATCTTAAGTTTGGCGGCCATGACATATGATTGGTCATGTGATACTGAATCGTCAACATTTCTATATTTTCTATCCAATTCAATTAAAATTTGAATTACTTTCATACAACTTGTTCGTATTTTCTATTACAAAAATCATTAGAAAAGTACTATGTCTTCCAAATATGGTGACAGTTATTTTCATTTGTTATAATTTTGGCGAGAAAAGCGAGATCTCGCTGTATAACAACTAAAATGGCTGACATTTGATTCAAAATAGCCGAAAAAACTTGGATTTTCCTATGGTGCAGTAAATCGAGACTAAAATGGATTGAATATCTGATTTTTTTGCAGATAAATATTTATGTAAATTGATAGATAAATGGTCAAGGTCCATTCCGGTCTTAAAATTGTGTTTGTACTATTTATACAATTTCAAATAATTGATCTGAAAGGATGTCGTAGCCCTCGCCAGCAGATTATCAGAAAGAGTGCTACGATATCGCAGCTATGGTTATCCCGACGGACGGTCGGTCGAATTTCAAAATATCTCACACAATCCCTTCTTTTTTCGAGCCTCGAGAAAAAAGCCCTTGAAAACATTGTGGATAACGAAGAAATTGCTTGTATCAAGCAATTTCTTCATTTTCCACAATATTTTCTCCGAAAAAGACAAATGAACAAAATTCAATCAATTTGAAATTGTTGTCAGCAGCTGCTTTCAATTCGGACCACAGTAAAAAAAAGATTTGTGTCGGATAGTGTCAAATTTTTGGACTTATTAGATTAACGTAGGAAATACCGCGATATCGATGACGTCACACATGCGCAAGACAAGATATTCTAGACGGTTTTTCGCTATAAAGAAACAGGGGTAGTTATGCGAGACATTGGCGTATCCAGATTTTTTCTAAAAAAAATGGGGGGGGGTCCAACCGAAAATGTACTCGTGCTATAATATTCGGTAGTTGGTGAACAAAATATCGTAACTACAGCTTGAACAAATATGTTACTTTGATTTCAAGACTTCTACCATAATTTTACCATATTTTTGCCGATGTTTTTTGGGTGGACTTTTGTTTCTTCTCTTATCCACATATTCAGTTGTCCATTATCAGAAAAGAGGTCCGAAATATAAACCAATTACTTATATGTTATAAGGTACTTAACTACATGCTTATTTGATATATATGTTGAAAGCATCGTCCTCCCTTGTCGCAATTTCATTATGCTAACAAGAATTAACTCTAAAACGTTGATGTATTTTAAAATTTGACTTGTAATGTATTGTTGTCCTTTTTTTTCCTGCATGTAACATTGGATTACGAATTGACGAGGAACACTTTAGTTCAAGTCAAAGACTATTGAATTGGTTTTAATTATTATTATGGCAATCATTTTTTTTTTATTTTTGTTGTTGTTGTTATTGTTTATTTATTTTTGCTTGTTTGTTTTGTTTATCGAATAAAGTGCTTTTTGTTTACTCTTTCAGCTGTTTACGTGTATTTGTTTACGATCCTATCAAAGGCTGACTCTTTTCTGGGTAAGTACTTTCTACAATTAAACTTTATACAACTGGAATAAATTAAAGCAACACACTGTGTTTTAAGGTTGTCGCGGCTGTCAATCAAAATATCTGACGACCATTGATATTACATGTATTCATGACCGCCATTCATCTGAAGCCTATTTGTTGGTTTGGCGACTTAAATATCGTAACTAAAGCTTATCCAAACTGCAACTTCGACGTTTATGTCGCCAAACAACCAATCTACTTTTTTGCTACTGGCCATAAATTCTGCAAAATAACACCATCGAAAATCAAAGGCGAACTAACTGTCGTAGTAAATGGGCGGGGCCAACGGAATAAGTGGACGGTGCCAGCGATTGGTCAATTCAAGAACCGCTGCTATCATCTGAACTATCGATAGACCAACCAAAGCGACAGAAGGGCTCATTTTGACTGTAGACTGGCTCCGACCACTGACATCCAATAGGAAGGTCTACTTAGATATCAAATTGCGTTATTTTTTGTTTGTTTGTTGTTGTTGTTTTTGTTGAAGGTGGCATCTCACTAAAATTTCCTCCAATATAAATACATGTAAATTCCACATTTTTGCCGAACTGTCACAGGTTCCAAAATATTCGTTGAGATGTAACTGCAGTCAAAGTGTATCTATAACACAATGGTATCTTGAAATATCTGTGTTTGACCCTACCATCACCGATTGGATTTTTCACAAAATCATGTCAAACACACGTACCGTGTTAAATTCCAACCAAAAGCAGTCGACACAATGACATCAACTTGGGAGTCATCAGCATCCATACACAAGAAATAGTTCTGGAAAAGAGAGCATTTTATAGCTCATTTGTTGCAAGACAATGTATTTCAAAAGATCTGGTGACAATAACAAGACAAAAATACCTATTTAATGCACCCTGCCTTCTTGAAAAGGACTTAATATTTTTTCTTAATGGACTACTTTAGGGGTTGTACCCGGAAGTACTTTGCTGGGTGACCTTACTCCTAAATGAAACCCAATTTTTGTACAAGATTCAAATAAAGCCATTTTTCTAAATTCTTGGCTCTAGTGCATCAACAAAATACAACTCTAGCCACAGGTATAGTGGTTAGGATCAAATAAGCTATCCCCAAACAAAGACATGTTTTGCGGCTTGGCTTGCGTCTGAGCCAGGATTTCAGCATTTGTCGAAAAACTGTTACAAGTGCATTTTTTCACAATTATTTTGAAATTCCACGAAGTTTCATACATTCTTAGTGTTAATGGAAGTTTTTTTGTCCTTTGCATGGATATAGCAGCTATTCTTAGAAAAATTCATACTTCGAACAGTGAAAATGGCACGACTCACAAGAGCGAAGAAACTAACTCGCGTCATTTTCCATGTGACAATATGTTTTATCACATTCATATATACCATGGTTTTGTTAAACAAATTGATTGTTAAACTGAAGCTTTTCATGTGATTTTTGTTCTCAAGATAGAAATTACTGACCTTCTATCAATATTGTGATATACATCAAATCAATGTAAGGATTGAGATAATGATTTGAACAAGGGGTTGTGTTGTTAAAATACATCTCAGTTGAATTGTATAGACAAAGATCTTGAACTCAATTCATGTGCATCCAAACAATTAAACTCAGACCTAATTTGAAACACACAGGCCTGTTCAAGTTATTATCCTATGTAAGCCATCTAATGTTGTTGTTGTTGTTGTTGTTTAGGAAAAAAATAAGAAAAGTAGGGGTTGGGAATGGGGGTTGGGGGGGGATTGGACACTCCTTAATTTACCTTTTCATAGGAAAGCAACAACTATATGCCACTCTGGGACTTGCTGTGTATGTCCAGGAGAGTCAGAGAGTCTTTTTTGATGTATCTTGGAGGTATTGGTGGTTGAATTCAAACCATCTTTCAACCATGAAGGTATTGAGTTTCAAGTCTGAAAATATACATAAATGATCCATTTATTAGGAAGCTTGCTCTTGGAATGAGGTCATATCAAATGGATGCAAAGAATGGCAGCTGACGTCCCCAATTGATGAAGCTTTTGACATGGCGGTTGCTTGCCCATCAACAATTATTTCGCAAAAAGTGCTGCGGTTTCTCAGACCAGTCGGCTGGCAGTGCAATTCAAAACTCCATTTACAGCGTAACCGCAGCTTGACAGGAGATTTCAGAACAATCCTAGACAAAATCAAATATTTCTCATTTTTAATACTTTCTATCCAAATGAGGCATTTGCAATTTCATTACAACAAAACTGACAGCCTATTTTGACTTTAATGAACACCCATGCTAAAATTTGCCATAATTGGGCCAGTTTTAATCTTTTTCAAACAATTCAAAAACAAAATTTAAACTTTTAAAATTGGTTTGGATTCAGATTAAGTCAGAGAATGACTAAAATGAACATAAAATTCTAGAAGGGGGCAATTTCTGCATATTGGGACAGTCTAAATGCAGTAGAAAGGCTGGTACTTGTCAGTTATTGACAGTTTTACTGATTGTAAAATTGTTAAATTAAAATTTAATTAAATTTTGAAAATTTGACTCACCAGCAATAAAATCAAAGTTCCATTTAGTTTTCCATGATGTGACTAAATTGTATTCCAAATTTGAAGCAGAAACCTTGGTAATTCACTGAGATATTGAATTTCAAAAAAATCACTACGAATCGCATTTAGGTGGCATCTCACTAAAATTTCCTCTTATATAAATACATGTAAATTCCACATTTTTGCCGAACTGTCACAGGTTCCAAAATATTCGTTGAGATGTAACTGCAGTCAAAGTGTATCTATAACACAATGGTATCTTGAAATATTTGTGTTTGACCCTACCATCACCGATTGGATTTTTCACAAAATCATGTCAAACACACGTACCGTGTTAAATTCCAACCAAAAGCAGTCGACACAATGACATCAACTTGGGAGTCATCAGCATCCATACACAAGAAATAGTTCTGGAAAAGAGAGCATTTTATAGCTCATTTGTTGCAAGACAATGTATTTCAAAAGATCTGGTGACAATAACAAGACAAAAATACCTATTTAATGCACCCTGGATACAACCACCCGGAAGTACTTTGCTGGGTGACCTTACTCCTGAAAGTTCATAAGCAGTTATAAGTTACAAAAATGAATTAATTTGTTGAAAACCTAAACATCGTAACTACGGCTTTCATTAGTTAAACAAACAAAAATTATTGTCAAAATTCTCATCCAGTTTGAATTCATCATTTGACGGTCTGTGACAATAGGGGACTGGAAATTACTTTTCTATATTTTTTTTTAAAGAAAAATTTACACATAGATATATTTCATTCTTTCTTTGTTTCTAATTTCTGATTTATTCACTTTTTTTTATTTAATCACTTGTTTATTTTTTGCCTTTTTACATTTTCAGACATCGACGATGATTGTAGACAATATAGCGCCTACAGAGGTAATTTATTATTTAATCGTGGGCGACTAAGTATCGTGACTACAGCTTGAATAAATTTGTAGTTAAGACATTTCGATCGCTCGAATACGAACATGACATGCTAAATATTAAATATGGCTAAATAGCTAAATGATTGATGGTTTAATTTTGATGTCGTCTATCAAGATTCGAGACTTTTGATTGGCTGAAACTTTTTGTTCGTACTCCAATGAACACAATTTTGAGCATGTAGCTATTTTGTATTCTTGCACACAAAGTAGATCTAGAACATTTAAGTAGTACTAAGAAAATAGTTGCTTTGTTCATGCCTAAATGAAGAAAGAAAATCTCTCCATTTCCTTAGTGAAAAGCGCTTAAAAGTGTTTTTTTTGTTTGTTTGTTTTTTTTTGTATGTGGGAATGGGTTAAATGGTTGATTTTAGACGAATTTCATTAGCTTCTTCAATTAAATCATAGTAAATATTCGTTCGTATGTAATAAACGGAATATCGTGGTGTAGTAGTTATACAAAACTCTAAGCACAAGATAAATGAGATTTCACTCGACTTTCCGTCTCATGAAATATCTAAATTTACTACGCGGCTCGAATCAAAAACAAAGTTTTGTATCACAATTTTCCCCCATTAATGCCCTCTTTGTATCCAGATTTGGCTAGTCTTTTGGAGCAAGACGATTGCAGGAGTGTCGTATCAGGTCAGTACTAGAATAAATCAACTTACACTTGATTTTAGATAAAACGTCGCAACTACAGCTGGAAAATTGAGTAATAATGACGCATGTGTTGCTCACCAACAAATCGATATATATATACGTTTCGGACATAGACATTCGATGTGATTGGTCAAACGAATTTTGAATTACATAGGCAATATTCAGCTTGTATTTTTGATGTTAATAAATGACAGAGGGAATAAGCAAATCCCTTCATAATTAACCAATTGTTGTTGTCAGTCAATAATCAAAACGGCCAATCAAATCTTTCTTTTTGATCGGAAATGTAAATTGAACTGACAACATTTGCCGATATTTTGTGAAGTATGTTAGTTCGATTGGCGACTTAAGCTTATTCAAGCTGTAGTTACGACGTTTAGACCGCCAACCAACCATACCACGTTACTGGCCATTAAAATCGCGAAATAACGGCCTTTAACCCTTTCCTGTAAAAACCCTGGAATTTACGGCCCGGTGATTTTACAATTGAGAAAACATTGTGGAAGAAGAAGAAATTGCTTGTAAAAAGAAATTTCTCCTTTTCCCACAATATTTTCTACCCCATAGGATGGTTTCATTTCAAATTTCATCCATTTTTTATTGTCGTCTGCAACCTCTTTCAATTTGGACCAGTCTAAAATTTCCGTAAACGGGAAACTTTCTGTAGGAGGCCAGCCATCCGTGGATAGGCCTATACGTCTGACTGGTTTTTGGAAACGCAAACGCGCCAAATTGTAAAAGAAATGTTTTGGCTACTGAATAACTTAAAACAATGTAAGTTTTTTCTCTGTATATGATTCTCTGTCCTTTGTTTTAATTATTTTCATGTTGAACTAAGTCCTCTACACAATCTTATCAAATCAAACGGCTTTAACCCAATTACCGGACGACAAAATATTATTTAGATTTATTTTAGTTGATGATTTTTTTATTTTTATCATTTTTGTTATTCTTTTTTGGGTAGAAAAAGCAGTGGATAATGAAGAAATTGCTTATAACAACTATACAAAATCACTCTAATTTTACTATTTCGTCAAAAATGCCTTTATCAAGAAAGAGAAAATAAAAATATTTTCTCTTTCTTGATAAAGGCATTTTTGCCGATATATTGAAAATTAGAGTGATTTTGTATAGTGTTTAAACAGTTCCCTGAGGAACATTATTATGGGACTTGCTTATAACAAGCAATTTCTTCATTTTTCCACAATGTTTAAAAAAGCTTTCTTCATAGGGGCATCAAAAATAGTCATTGTGTGGGGATGGCTTGATATCAATTTATAATTTTTTTTATCTTACATACTTCTCTGGTTTCACACGAACAAGCAGGTGGTATAGACTAAGATCAGACTACACATATGTGTAGGTTGATCTTTGTCTACATCTTCCGCCAAAACAGGAATAATGCGGGTTCGGCATAACAAGTGTTACTTCTTTTATATATTATAATCATTATTTTATTTTTCAGTAATTAAAACTCTACACAAACTGTTTTCGTCAAGCAGACAAGTACATTGCGGAAAAAGGATAATTGAAGAATTAGCAAGTAAAGGATATGACTTTTCAACTTTTTTTTTTCTGTAAATCAACGTTTTTACCATTTCACAGATTTGAAATTGCAAAACCAATTCATTTTGTTTCTAAGGTAAAAATCATAAAGGATACAATACGGATTGTCTTTACCCATACGCTTAAAATCCCGCATTTTAATGATGTTAAGAATACTTTCTAGGGAAAATTTTTTTTGGAAAAGGAGAAATTGCTTGACACATGCAGTTTCCCTCTTCTCCATTATGTTTTCTATATTATTTGGCTCTTTTTTTTAAATAAAAAAATCCCCGCTCTTTAAAATGTCATCTGAAACCCATTTGAATGTTGAGGAGTGTAAAAATTGCCTTCATTTTCCTATACGACAGCTCAAAGTCGGATTCATACATAAGTGTGATTAGTCTTTTTACTTCATACCTCCATGAAAACAAAAACAGTATTCTCTTCATTTCTTATAATCTAACTACATCAAGCGAAAAGAAACAAACAGATATTTTACATAATTTTGATACATTTTCGTGACTATTTCGTGCGGAAGCACGCGAAATGGCTGTGTGCTTGAAATTTTGTATATGGAGGTATGATTATTTTCGGCGAGCCAGAACGCTGGTATCCGATAGTCGAAACTGGAAATTAAATATTTGAATAATCCTTTTTCTAAAAGCTTGGAATTATTTTGAAATGGCCACGAGTGAACTAAGTAATTAAATGTTTGTGTATTTTAGAGAGGTATTCCTACGACTCACGGACTCCTACCACCTGTTTTTGTAATGGAACCATGTCTCTTCATCACTACAACAATCATAATAGCAAGTCTTTTTTAGAGATACATTTCCCTTGCCCATAGCGTTCCTTGACTCTTCACGGAACTGCTTGTTAATAAAATGTTGGTCGCTGTGTTAAACTAAATGGCAAAGTCCGCTGAAAGAAACATTTAACGAACATATCATATACTCTGTTGTGTATTTAGCTGGTGACCTCCATCAAAGATCGCACATTGCATTTTTATGCCCCCCCCTGGGGTATATTTTTATCGTTGACCGTCTGTGCGTCTCATCGTCTATCTTCAAGCAGTAAACTTATCGGAAAAAAGATAACATTTCGCTGTTATTCAAATAACGTTCAATTTACTTTGGTCATAAATTGGATATAGGTTTCTTGCACTGAATTGTTGGTTTCAAGATCAAATTCATCCATCGAGGTCAAAGTCACTTATCAAGGTCAAATCACGTGTAATATAAAAACTCAAAATTTTGCTGTTATTCAAACGCTTTGAAAAGACAAGGTTCATATTTGGGACATGAGTTCCTATTATGGATAGGCATCAGTTGGTTTTAAACTCAAGGTCATCCGTAAATATCAAGGTCACTTACCAAGGTCATATTTCCGTAGAAAGGCTATTTCGGAGGCATGGTGTTTCACAAATTCATATTGTGTCATTTAATGTTAAGTTTTCCCTAAGCTTATTTAGTTTCTGGAGACAATAGTTAATTTTTCATTTAAATATGTTGTATAAAAAATGTTTGAAAATGGAGGTTTGATAATATAAGGTGTTGAACGTATTATTTATACAGGTTTCATTTACTTGTATGAAAATAGAATATGTACATTTCAAAAGGTGATAGTCTTCGTTCGTGCAAAATTATTTATTTCATTTTAAACTTTCAAATGTCGATTGGTTAACCAAATCATTTATTTAGTCCGGAAGTGAACTTTGAACTCGTGCATTCATGTTCAGGATTTTTGTTGGTTTGGCGACTTAGAAATCATGACTAAACTTTATTCAATACAATCATTAAATATGATTGTTACAATATATAAGTCGACTTGACTATAAATCTTCTGAATTTTACACGTCCGAATATAACTCGCTCTTCTGGGAAATAAATTACGACAGCACTATTTTGCGATGTAGTTTAATGAGGCGGATTTGTTATTCTAAAGTGCAAAATCTCTTAAACCAGACATCAAGATTTAGACTGGTCAAAATTCAAAGAAATTGTAGACGACAATTTTAAGCAATTTGGGTTTTACAAATACTTGTCATTTTTGGAAAGAAAACATTGTTGATAGTGAAAAATTGCTTGTAACAGGCAGTTTCTTGATTTTCCACATTGTTTTGTAAGGCTTCTTTACTTGAGCGGCATAAACAAGTGGGATAGTCCGGGTGGGAATTGGTTAAAGCTTTTTAAAGTAAGAATACATGGCAAGATACTATATTGTGTCAGGGTAGTACAATGCATTGCCTAGTAGACAAAAATGTGTTTTAGCAATAGTTCCTGTATGTTATTAATTAAGGAAGTCGGACTAGTCTACAATAATAAGAACAAAAAAGAGCCCATTTATTTAAATCATAGCTAGGACTATGATTGGATGGGGCACATGTCAACGGCAATTTGAAAAACAATCAGTTTTAAAACAAATTGTAATGAATAATACATACGATACTTTTTTGCATAATAAGTCCCCTACCATTTACCGGTTGGGGGACTAAAGGTTTACTATATTCCGTCCGTCTGTCCGTCCGTCACACTCTTGTCCGGAGCATATCTCCTTGCCTATTTTTGTGAGTTAATGTCCTTTGTTATTTTTACCTTTACATTTTTGTCCGGAGTATATCTCCTAAACCATAAGTACTAGGAACTTGAAACTTAACACTATTATATATCATTATGTGGAGAAGTGTCATGTTTAAGAACGGTACCTCTAGCCCGCCTAGTTTTTGAGTTATTGACCTTTGTTGTTTTAAACTTTAAATTTTTGTCCGGAGCATATTTCCTAAATCATAAGAGCTAGGAACTGAAAACTTCATACACTTAAAGATCACAATGTGGAAAAGTGTCATGTTCAAGAACCATAACTCTCGCTTGCCCATTTTTGAGTTATTGTCCTTTGTTAATTGTATCTTTACATCTTTGTCCGGAGCATATCTCCTAAATCATATGTGCAAGGAACTTGAAACTTATACACTTATAGATCACAATGGGTAGCAGTGTCATGTTTAAGAACTATTACTCTGGCTTGCCTATTTTTGAGTTATTGCCCTTTGTTATTTTTACCTTAACATTTTTGTCCCGAGTATATTTCCCACATCATAAGTGATAGGCATTTGAAACTTATACCTTTTTAGATCAATATGTTGAGAAGTGTTATGTACAAGAACCATTTCTCTATCTTGCCCATTTATTTAGTTATTGCCCTTTGTTTCTTTTTACCTTTACATTTTTGTCCCGGAGCATATCTCCTTAGCCAAAAGTGCAAGGAGCTTGAAATTGTATACACCTATAGATCACAATATGGAGAAGAGTCATGTTTAAGAACGGTAACTCTAACCTGCCTTTATTTGAAGTTATTGCCCTTTGTTGTTTGAACCCTTCTATTATAAGAACCGCTACTCTCCTTCGACTACTTTCTTGTTATTTTCAGATTTTGACCTTGGATTCTTTTCCCTCTATATCTTCTGTGATATATCATACACAAATCCTATTATTATCCAATCCCTTCTCACTTTTGCAGAAGCCTTCAAATTTCTTTAAGCTTTTCGGTGGTTTATCGAAAAATAACAGCAGATTAACACTTGACAATCTAACTGCAAATAAGCGAAATTATCAAAAACTTATACCTTGCTTTCGTTCATTTCACTTTATTTTACGTTATTTGAACGGAACCAAAAAACAAATCTTTATGACGTCATGATGACGTTGCCTAGTAATCTCGTGCAAAATGAGGCGCTTTAAGTAATTTTAGTCAAAATTTTCACATTTCCTCCTACTTTTGCATTAGACATGAATAATAAGTGTTTGTTTTTTGTGCAATATCAGTAAAACTTTCATTTCATGAACAAAAAACCCGTATTTTCATCTAGCCACTCTTAATATATAGCTTTTGTTGTTTACTCAATGAAAGATAAATGGATCTTACACTAAAACAAACAATTGTCCTCTATCTAAACCTTTTACAAGCAATAAATTTTACACATCTCCAAAATTAAAGCGGAAAGGTTTACTATAAAAAAGACTTTTTTTTTAAATCGGTGGGGGACTCCTGTATTGCATCGCAATACGACATGCACTTGTCTGACTTCGATCTTGTAAAATAACGGATTTCACACCTTTGCTAGGATCAAATACAATTCTTTTGTTTTACAAATATAACAAAATATTCCTTGAATACTTTCAGGGCGATATAGTACCTGTCACCAATATCACGGCTATAGAGGTAAGCTATAACTAAAGGGTGTGATAAGTATCACGATTATAGTGGAAAGGTAAAATCTCAGGGTACCAATAGTATCACGATTATAGAGAAAATGTATAATCACAGAATTTTAATAGTATCTCGATCGAAGATGTAAGGTATTATCGTAGGGTGTAATTATTATCACGATTATAGAGGTTAGGTATAATCACAGGGTGTAATTAGTATCACGATTCTAGAGATAATGTATAATCATAGGGTGAAATTAGTATCACGATCTTTATTTGTTAGATATAATCACAGGGTGTAATTATGAAAACAATTATAGTGGTAAGATATAATCACAGGATGTAATTAGTATCACGATTATAATGGTAAGCTATAATCCCGGAGTTTAGCTAGTATCACGATTGTAAAGGTAAGGTATTATCATAGGGTGTAAGTAATATCACGATTATAGAAGGTATATATAAGGTATGATTAGTATCACAGTTATAGAGGTATACGGTATAATCACAAGATATGATTAGTATCACCGTTATAGAGGTAAGGTATAATCACAAGGTATGGTTAGTATCACAATAGACAATAGAGGTAGGATATATTCACTGGGTGTAGTTATATCATTACCATAGAAGTTAGATGTTATCACAGGTTGTGATTAGTATTACGATCAGGTGAACCCTGATCTTTATAAGCATCACTTGTAAACGGGAGTGACTTCAGTACATTATAAAATACGATTTATCTACAGTGTGTTATCAGGATAATTTCGTTGAGCAGTGTGTTGCTGATTTACAAAGTTAGATTTATAAATAATGATTTGAAATTGTACACCAGAAAAAATATTTCGAGAAAAAACAGAATTATCTTAATCCAGGTTTATAGGTCGAAAGTCGGATATAAGGCAACGGAAAACATTTCTTCTACCCCCTTTATTATCACCCATCCCACTCTCGAAGACCCCCTAAAAATAAGTTTCTCTTTTTTATGTAAGAAGTTATTACACGCCCTGTAACCTACCCAATCATTGGAAAAGGTTTTTCTTTTTACCGTGGCAATGTCTATTGTGTGCCATTATTAGATCCATCTTCAACGGGGTTCATAAGTTCCATATAACAAATATTAAAGAATATTGTTAAATAATAGCAATGATAATGGTACTAATTCAATGCAATAATGGTTTGCAACATCTGGTTTGCATTTGGGTAATTAATATACATATATATATATATTAATGGAAAACAGCAATTGACCATTCACAGAGAAAATATGATATGGCAAGGATAACAAAAGAAAGACAAAAAAATAAAACAATTAGAAAATGTCGTTTATAATCATGTTAAGGCTTTAAATGTTTCAAGAATTGTTCTCTAATTAAAAAGGAATTGCTAAAATATCCTGCTAATGCTATCTAGTTATTCTTATCTGCAGATGATATCAAATTATAAAATTTACGTAGAGAGGGTCACTCTATCGATACATTTGTTCCGTATTTCGTTGCATGTAGGACAACATAAATTGAAATATAGATTCTATAACGTTAGAACTACATACTTTTCAAAGACAATCGGTTCTAACAATACCAACTTGCCTTCCCAATTTTATTTCTAGTGGGTGTGAAGTAAGACTTATGCTAGTAAGTTTCTTTCTAAGATTTTTTTGTGAAATTCGTGTAAATATTGTTCATATTTTTGAATTTGCAAAATACTGGCATGTCAATGTATCTAACCCAGTCTTGAAAAAATATATATTGACGTAAAATAATCATAAGTTGGAAGGCGTGAAAATTTCGACTATCGTATTAATATTTAGAAAAAAAAAGAGTAATCCATTTGATAGATACGCGGCATCAGTCAACCCTATAATTAAATTACTTATTTCGAAATGAACTTTCAAATCGACATTGGCCGGCATTTCTTTGATGCATTATTCGTTGGTTTTGCGACGTAATTATCGGAACTACAGTTTAATCAGGCTGTAGTTACGACGTAGTTAGGTCGCCGACCACTCTTTTTCAATTTTTGTTGCATGTTACTGGTTGTAACTTTTACAATATGACACCGTGTAATATTCTGTCGGAGCTCAATGGATGGAGCGAGTGATCCGTCACTGTCGATGGTTCTTTTCAATTTTACTCAATTTCCAAGAACAAAGAAAAACTTTTAACCCATTATCACACAACGCCGCATTATTATTGAAGGGATGGAAAACAATGTGAGAAAAGAAGAAATTGCTTGTGACAAGCAATTTCTTCTTTCCTCGCAATGTTTTCTACCTCCAACGACCCCTTTTCCTTAATGTAAACATACTTTGTTTTGTCGTCTGCAACATCTTTCAATTTGGACCAGATAAAATTGTGTTGTTTTGGAATAGTTTAATGTCCTCAAATGTAGAACAATTTCAAACATTACCAGATAATCTAATATTTTTATACGTCGAGGAAAAAAATAAAATAATAGAAACGTTATGAGAAAACGAAAATATCGTTGTATTAGGCAATTTCTACATTTTTCGCATTGATTCTACTCTTTTCGTCTCTTATTTTTTTGTCGTTCACTTTTTTAGATTTAAACCAGTCTAAAATTTCATCCACTGCTGTAGAAATCGATACAGTGAGTGAATGCTATTAACCTATTAAAAGACGACAAAATTTAGAATGGCTAAACTTAAAAGAATTGCAGACGACAATTATAGTTGATGACAATTACAAAAAAAATCGTCTTTTGAGATAGGAAATTGGTGATTAATGAAGATATTGCTTGTAACCAGCAATTTCTTTATTTTTAACACAATTTTCTTCTGGAGCTGATTGCTTGGAGGGCGTCTGTAAGATTTATTGTGTGGGAAGGGGTTAACCCTTTACTGTTTTTCAACATTTTAGCCTTGTCCATTTTGTAAGAAATTGCAGGCGACAATTTAAAGTGAGTGCTATTTGAGAAGTAACCATCCTACATAATAGAAAAAATATTGGAAAAAAGTAAGTTTGTTGTAACAAACAATTTTCCTATTACCACAGTGTTTTCTCAAGTGTAAAATCACAGGGACGTAAAAACGAGGGATTGTGCTGTGAAGTGTTATCATTAAGCTCCTGATTTTCTTTACAGTGTTGTATGACCGATTTTTCGATCAACAGTCCAGTACAGATGCACCCAGCACACCGTGTCGGTCCCACCATTCAGGTAAAGTGAATCGATCGATTCCTTCCGTCCTACAATTCGTGGAAAGATAGTTGCTAGAATACGACGATTTACAGATAACTGTTTTCAAAAAAAACAAACGATTGCCCAATCAAAACATTTATTTAGACCGTTATAAAATGTTGATATTTTTGTCGAGTGATTGTGTCGATTTTGCCACTTTGTGCGACTATCAGAACGCCCACCAATGATTAAGTGTTGGTTCTATGTCCCTGACTATACATTTTGTAAACTTAAGTCGTTTCTTTTTTATCTCATACTACATTGTTGGAGTCCAGCGGGCATGTCAAGCAATCCGACAATTAGAAGACAAGGTAATTGATAGCATAGTTGTAGGCTTGTTACGATTTGACATCGTGCGAGTCCTTTTGCAACAATTGCTCATTGTCCCTAATTAGTTATAAAGGATTGCATGAGCTGTGATAGCTTTGCTAGTTTTACCATTGAAAATAATTAAAAATCCAAATAACCGTCAAGCGGAGTCATGAAATACTGCGTATATAATTAAGAATAGGTCAATCTTTTATATAAGGGCCTATATCAAACGTCATGCACGTCTGTGCATTTCTGCTCCATAGACATTTGTTGAATACTGCAATATTTTAGAATGCTAGTTTTAAAGCTTCACACACCGTTACATGTAAAGGTGACACTGTTTCGTCTTGTTTGTATTTCCGTTTATTTATCGTCGCTACCGAAGCACATGCCCATATGAGCGACGCCCGTAGAAGACGGTTAGTTGTTACGGGGGAAAGTGCAATGATACAGGACGAAACTACTGAAAGCTCCGCCTGGTTCTTTAACGTGCTCGATGGATAGAACCGTCACACGAGGCCTCGGTTTAACGTCTCATCCGAAAGACAATTAGTTATTTAGTTGATATGGTCAGCCCAGGACTTGAACCCGTGATCTTGAGGTTTGAAGTCAAGTGCTCTACCAACTGAGCTAATCGGGCTGACAGACGCTGTTTCGTCTACCTGGTAGGTTAAACAAATATTCTTACCTCCGTGAACAAAATGCTTGCGCACAAAATAGTTCTATAAAAAGAAAAGGGAAAATATTTGCTTTTTTCCTCGATGTCATTAAATTATAAGAAATGAAGAGAATGTTTTTGTGTGTGTTCATGGAGTGATAAAACGTAAAACCTAATCATAATTATGTATTTTCCGTTTCGCGTATTCAAAGACAGTGATTAGGTTTATGTTTTATACATCAATGAAAACAAAATAAAATAAAAATCTCTTCATCTCTTAAAAAACTTACCCAGAAAGGCTACTGTCGGGGTCTACGTAGCACTTCAATGACAATATTCAAGGTAATCGAAAAAAAATGTTTGCCATATATTTTCTTTAAACATCTGGTGGACCTATATGTATGATTCGAATTTAATTTTTAAGTCTAATGAATGGTTACTGATAAAGATCAGTGTGTTTTCAAATTTAAAAGAAATTCTACGAATAGAGACAATAAATATTGTATAACATCAACCCCTCCTTCTTCCTAAGACTCTATTTCAAGTGTCTGTCTCATGTTTTCTTTTTAAAGAGAATGTTTTGAGTGAGTCAATATGAATCGGTAGGTTGGTTCTGACGTTTGAACAACCCTCCAGTGCATACAGGATGTGCCCAAATAAGTTTAATAATTGCTTTCATAGAGTGACCTTTTAAGGTTAGAAAGTATATTTATGTACAAGCTGAATACTGCGAAGTGGAAGATGTATGACTTACATTTAGCACAAAAAAAAACAAACTTTAATTTCAGATCGAGTAAAATTTTAATTGTTCTAAGAGCATTCATGTAAAACACATGTTACACGAAACTTGAAATCAAAACAGTGTTTTGAAAATTGACTTGGATTTTTTCAGTATGGTTCGAATTAAATAACGTTCATGGCTATTGGTCAAACAGCTATGGTGGATATAGTAAATGTCTCACAGATATAATTAATCATGTTTATGGTAAGACCTTTAAATGAATAGTTACGTATTACCCATAGTTTGTGGTTCATAAACGATAGGAAAACAGTAGATGTAGAAATACACAGTCAGTCATGTTTATGATAGCCACTATATAACTTATTGGTTGTGTTATGTTCATTGTTTCTAGTTTATCAATGATAGGGTAAAATTAGGCCTCTAATAGTCGCAACCAGTCATATTTACTGTAAGTAGCATAACAGTCAAGTGGCGTAATGTCGATCATTTGTAGTTAATCTAATGACGTGATATAGTTATAATCAGTAATGTTTACGGTGGGAATTACAAGCTCGTGACGTAATGTCAATGATTCGTAGTTACTTAATGATAGGAAAACAGCAGGCGTCTAATAGACATACTCAGTTATGTTTACGGTAAGGGTCATATCAGGCTAGTGCCTTAATACTCATGATATCTAGTTTGTGTCCATGATTTGAAGTTTATTAATTATAGGAAAAACAGTAGGCGTCTAATAGACATACAATGTACTCAGTAATGTTAACGGTAAGGGTCATATCAGGCTAGTGCCTTTTTACTCATGATTTCTAGTTTGTGTCCATGATTTGTAGTCTATTAACCCTTTCCCGTTCAAATACGGGATTTTACGTTCCTGTGATTTTATACTCAAGAAAACATTTGGAAAAAGAAGAAATTGCTTGTAACAAGCAATTTCTCCTTTTTCCACAATATTTTCTACCACATAGGATGGTTTCATTTCAAATGGCATCTAGTTTTCATTGTCGTCTGCAATCTCTTTCAATTTGGACTAGCCTAAAATTTCTAAAAAACAGGAAAGGGTTAATGATAGGAAAAACAGTAGGCATATAATAGACATACTCAGTTATGTTTACGGTAAGAATCATAACAGGCTAGTAGCGTACTGTACATTATTTCTAGATTATCAATAATTGGGAAACGCTAGCATCTAATAAACATAATCAGGCATATTTACTGTATGTATCATTACAGGCTACTGACGCAATGTCCATTATTTCTAATTTATCAATGATAGGGAAACAGTAGGCCTCTAATAGAAATTATCAGTCATGTTTACGACGAGAATCATAACAGGGTATAGACTGGTACCATTGTCGACTTTAACATAGCCGGCCTTGTTAAAATCGACGGCGGTACCGGTCTAATCAGGGTAATGACGTAATTAGACTGGTACCACTGTCTACTTTTACAATGCCGGCCTTATTAAAGTCGACGGCGGTACCGGTCTAATCAGGGTAATGACGTAATGTCCTATTATTTCTAATTTATCAGTGATATGGTAACAGTAGGCCTCTAATAGACATACAAAGTCATGCTTACGGTTTATCAGTGACAGGGGAACAGTAGGCCTCTAATAGACATACAAAGTCATGAAATAAGTAAATTGTTCGACAATCAGGTCAATCTAAAGTATCCTTCATATAACTGTCTGAATAAAGTCTTGCCCGTTGTTTGTAGTCCAACAATGAAGGTATTCTCCAACATTTGCCGCCATTTTTGTTAAGCTGTTTTGTTGGTTTTGCGACATAAAAGTAGTAACTACAGCTTATTCAAGCTGTAGCTACGACGTTTAGGTCACCAACCGACTGTTTACTTTTTTGTTTCATGCTACGGGCCACAAATTTTGCAAAATAACGTCGTTGAAAATCGAAGCGGAACTTCCTGTCAGAGTCAGTGGGCGTGGCCAACGAAGTAAGTGGGCGGGGCCAGTGATAGGACAATTATCTTTGTTTTACAGATTACTATAATGATCAGCGCCACAGTGATCCTTGTTCCTGTACTGGTAAGTTATCACTATTGATGTTGCTGTTTATTGTTGTTTTATTTGTTTGCTTTTCGAGCGATTTTTCAATAACTTATAGCATAGCAAGATTGTTGTTTAGTACAAGACCGAACTATCTTTAACTGAGTTACAACTAAGTTACTCGTAAAGGGATAGCTTTTGTAGTTCAATCAATGAATTTTTTGTCAATCTCAGAGAGAAAGACAAACAATAGGTCTATTTTTCAATGAAAAAAGAAAACTTATTTCCGGGAGAAACATCCTTTGATGCAAGTGAATTACATGTATATGGAAACTTGATGACGTCATCATTATTTATCACCCCATTGGGTTGACGACCAGTAGCGCAAAATGGACAATATGATAGAGTTCATCATTTTTATAACTTTATTGATTTATCGGTTAAAATTTCTAGTAAATCTAAGGGGGGTTTCGACAATTCCTTGTAAAACATTAAAGAAACAGAGGATAATCAACCAGCTATCTTTAAATAAAAAATCTCTCACGAAAATGTTTTGTTAGGCGTTAAAAACGAGTCCGAAGGACGAGTTTTTCTAACGCCTTACAACGTATTATAAGTGCGAGATTTATAATTTTAAACCTTATCAATTGATTTACTATCTAGTATAGTGATAAAAACGTTGTATTCGTTTCGGTCTTGGTCTCCAATTCTTCCATCGCGGCTCGAATCAAATACAAAGTTCTTTGTCGAAACTATGACATAATATTCATCGTGCATAATTTTTTCTTATTACAGCCAACACTGCTGAACCGACAAGATGTACACAGTATGAAAGCTATAAAAGTAATTATCAAATAACTGATTTATATGTAGAATTTCGTCTTTTTCTTTCATGGAATGTCTATTTTCCATATAGTTTGTCCTAGTGTTACTACCATTAATTTGATCGATCAAAACTTAGGTCATGTAAAATCATGTGCCTTCAATCGTAAATATTGAAATACCGGTTTAGACTTAGGAAAAAAGAATATTTAAAGCGTTGTGAGTAAAATTCAAAAGAAAAAAGACGTTAGCGTTATTGTAACGTTATTGCTTGATAGTTTTGCCCTTTTCCTAAAAATTCCCATAATATGATGAAGATAGTATCAAATTATCTTCGTCGCCCTGTATTCGCGCGATTTCCTTATTCGTTATTCGGCTTTAGAACCGTAAAAAATCTTAAGTATAAAGGACCAAGCTAAAAGCTAGATGACACTCGGTAAAGGTTTGATGCGTTATTATTGATTTAAACTTGTAAATAACGACATAATAAAGCGTAATTATTTAGTAAATAATTAGAAACCGGAAGTTGATATGTTTACATTCTAATTTTCAAAATCTTCTACTTTCGTTTTACTTCTATTTAATTTTTATTGAGTAAAAGCTGTAAATCCCACAATAATCGCGTTTGCTTGATGCCTACGATCCCCCTTGTGTTCATTTTGCGGTTTTGTTAAATCTAAGTTGGAATTGCTCCGCATTCCAACTTAAAAAATTCAGGGGTTTAACTAAATAACAGCAATTATCAAAATGTTTGTTTACAGAATTGATACAATTCAATACGTCCAGTTGTTTTGGGGAACTCGACAGACTAAAAACTCGGAAAAGCCTCGTTTTATCATGTTGAATAAGCTTGATATTTCTTGACTAGTACCATTCTCATTTTGATTGATTGATTAAGTGGTTGATTGAGTGATTGTTTTATGATTTATTTTTTAGTTTCAAAAAGAGCGTTCTGATTGGCCGAAAAAAATCATACTTCCATGTAGATTTGATTATTGCCCCTAGAATTATCGATACTAGACCCTCCAAAACAACGGGCTACCACTGTAACCTCAATGAACAAAAAATGTTCATGCAGCTATTTTGTATGCTTGCGAATAAAATACTTCCATACAAAAAAAGATCACAATCTATAAAATATTTGCTTTTTTTGCTCGATGTTATTAGATCTAATTCATAAGAAATAGAGAGATTTTTTTCCCTTTTATCTTCATGGAGGTATGAATCGAAAAAACAATTATACTTATGTATGAATTCACCTCGCATATTCATACAGGGTGATTATTTTTTTCGTTTCATACACATTGAAAGCAAAACTATTCTCTTCATCTCTTTTTTTCAGAACTTGTCCAATACATGGAGCACTCTCAAGGATGCGTTAGTATAAATAAAGGTATTGTATTATCAATTGAGGGGTCGCCGCTGTCTCTCCATTGACCAGTACATCCTTTAGACAGTTTAGACCGGAACTTTGAACTCAGCATTTATGTAAAGCATTTTTGATGGCTTATCGATCTAAGCATAATTACGGCGTTTCGGTCGCCAACCAACCATTCTATTTTTGTCACACTTTATCGACCATAAATTTTGTAAATGATAGCCCTAGGTTGAACTTCAGTGGTCAGAGAGCGCGTGACATTTCCAATAATTTTACATGTGCGCCATCTTAGGCTTAGATCAGTCCGGTCCGATCACATTCTACACTATAGGTACTTACCCCGTTGACGGATCGCTGGTCCCGATTATTTAGTCTTATGGCCACGCCCATTGACTCCGAAATGACTCTCAACTTCACTTTCAAATGGCGTTGTTTTACAAAATTTATGACCAGTAGCGTGTAACAAAAAGTGGAATGGTTGATTGGCGACATTACCGTCGTAACTGCAGCTTGAATAAGCTGTAGTGACGTCGTTTAAGTCGCCAAACCAACAAAAATGCTTCACATAAATGGCGGCCAATTTCAACTTCCAGTCTAAAATGAAAGATTTCATTGGTCGATTAATAATTTGATTGACAATCGCGATTGGTCAAATATTAAGTTCACGGTAAAATGACATCACGCCGAGGATATAGAATGAGGTTAATTTAGACTATTTTCGTGATTTCCATTTCTCTTTCTTTAGACAAAATTTTGTGTATAATACTTGATATCTTCTCGTACCAATGTCGGCGAATGTTCTACTTATCTATATATATTAGAGAAAAGGATGATCTAGTTATTCCTTTACTCGTGAGGATGAACACTTGGAATACCATGATGTAGTAGTTGTACAAAGATCAAAAGTTTAATTCATGGCTTGAACCTAATACAGCGTTTCTTATTACAATTATGATATTAAAAAGACAAAGTAACATAATATTCCTTATTTATTATCCCATTTCAGTTTGGAGCCATCTTAACAACCTTCACGAAGTAGACGATGGTTGCAGAATGTATATTCAAGATTTTCTCACAAGTAAACTTAGTTAAAATATTTTCATTAAACTATCACCAGAAAATATAGGGGCAAAAAATGGCAAAATTGAAGGAGGTTGTTGATGATTGTGATTAAGAAATCTCATCTGTCAATCAAATAATAAGTCGACCAATCAAATCATTCATCTAGACTGGAACTACAACAATGCCCGCCATTTTTAAGCGTTTTTGTCGATTTGGCGACTTAAACGCGTTGGTCGCTTACCAACCATTTTACTTTTTGTTACATACTGCTAGCGATAAAGTTTGAAAAATAACGCCGTTTTTAATCGAAGCGGAACTTCCTGTCGGAGTCAATGGGCGGTGCCAACGGAGCCATTGGGTGGGTCCAAAGTTTGAATAATCGTCGTATATCTTTCTTATGTTAAACATTCAAGTACTTTATTGTCATCATTTACAATAATTACAACGTTTATGTTTAAACCCTTGCCAGGCTGATCCAGGAATATTCCCGATTTGAAAGCTGTGGCAGATGTATTTACTAAGATCAGCCTGCACATATGTGCAGGCTGATCTTAGTCTACTCGATCTGCTTGTTCTTTAAGTGGTTTAAAAATATTTGAAAACAAAGTAGATCTAAATTTTTATAGAAAATTAAAATTTTCTTAAGAAATGATAAATATTTAGCAGGACAGGGGTTAATATAAAGCACAATTTTGGCAAAAGGGTCTGGCTACAAGTTTTTACAACATAGATTCGTATATTTTTTCCATTTCAGACAAGTTCAATAACTCCAACAATAATCCTGAAATTTTATGCCTGTGTGGGGGACACGTACGCAACATCAATAGACCGAGAATCGGAGGTAATTGACATATCGTGGTGTCAATCAAATAAACAGTCGACCAATGAAATCATTCATTTAGACCAGAAATATGTTTTGATCTCCAACTTTTGCCACCATTTTTGTTACCCTTTTTTGTTGGGTTGGCGACTTGAACATAGTTACTAAAAAGCTTATTCAAGCTATAATTACGACGTTAATGTCGCCAAACCAACCATTCTACTTATTTGTAACATGTTAATGGCCATACATTTTGCAAAACAACTCCGTTTAAGATCGAAGCGGGACTTCCGTTGAAAATGGAGTAAGTGGGCGTGGCCAGCGATTGGTCATTTGACCGATCGCTGGCCCCGCCCACTTGGCTTCGATGGGAAGTTTGGCTTCGATATCAATCGGATTAAATTGGAAAATCTGTGATCAGTGACAAAACACACAAAAGTTTGTTGACCGAGACGTCGTTACTACAGTTAGAATAAACTGCAATTACTACCGTTAAATCATCAGATTAGCGAAAATAATTCATATGAACGTCTAACGTTTAAAAGGTAGAAAGGGAGGGAGGGAGGGAGAATTTTCGAAATTACTGCAAGTAATATGGGAGAAAGTTTGCTTCAGTTTTATTTAAATCCATGTAATATCTTTGAACGAGATATACCGCAATTAAACAAACGTACTCGTTAATTTAGAAAATAACATTTCATTAAATTATTATAATTCGTATTGTCGTCTGAGTTTAAACTACGTTGTTATTAGTAATATTCCGAGGGAATTTGCCCCCGAACATTCAATCCTCATGATTTCACTCCCCGAGTGAGAAACGGCGACGAAGAAACACCGCAAACGATTTTACTGCTGGGTAGCATGTGACTAACTATTCAGATTCTTGCCCGAAACACACCCCGCAGGCTGATTGGTTCGAGCCTTAGACCTTCAGATCTCTAGTCAAATATCTTTACCACTTGGTCATCTCTTTCACGTGTACAATGTGTATATCATCAGCGGGTAACCAAAACCCCCTTACTACAGCTTTATTCAAGCTGTAGTCGTGAGGTTTTGATCGCTCACATACTATATAATTGTTATTTTAGATGGAAACGTGTACTATTGTGAACGGTCTTCAGCTTATAAAGGTATGTACAGTAAATTTTTTTAACCCATTCTTTCTCAATGACGCTTTTAGACACCACTGAGAAATAAAGCTTTGGAAAACATTGGGGAAAATGAAGAAATTGCTTGTTACAAGCAATTTCTTCATTATCCACAATGTTTTGTACCCCTCCCCCCCCAAAAAAAATAATCAAAAATCCTAAATTTAATCAGCTTTCAATTTGGACCAGTCAAAATTTTTACCATCTTGTAATAGGTAAAAGCGACTACTCATGAGTCGACCACTAAAGTGGTCGCTTAAGGGAATGGTCGCTTAAAGCACATTCTTTGTAAAATGTACAAAGGATTAATTCGACTGCATACATAATTTTTTACAGAATTCTCGCTAAATCCTATGTTGTTGGGACTCATTAGAATCGTCTCATCGAGACGATTCTAATGAGTACCAACAACATAGGATTTAGGTATGATAACTTTTTAGCAAATACGACCATTCTCTACGTAAGCTTTTGACTTTGAAGAGGACATCTCGATCGTGGTCGTATATAGAGGTGGTCTCTCGAGCAATTCCGACTGAATCTTTTTATTCACCCATCACTCTTTTACATGTAATAGTCATTTTAGAACTATTCTCTCTTTACTTGCTTTCCCTTTTTAACCCATTACTAGACGACGACATTCAAGACTAGTCCAAAAACAAAGAAACTGCATACGATAGTTTTAATTGGTCGAAAATTGAAAAAAATAATTTATTTTTTTTTGGGGGGGGGGATAAAGCACTGTCTTCTGGGTATAGAATATACTGTGAACAACTAAGAACGTAATTTTTACAAGCAATTTATATATGGTATATAGTTTTTTTTATGACCGTGAAAAGGTGGAATTGGGTTAAAGTGTAATGCAAGAAAACAGTTGTGGTGTTTATCCGTTATGACAATCGTTACCATATTAGATAGATTCAGATTGGTTTAACTTGTTCTCCTTTATCACAGTATTTCCTTCCGTATGAAATCACGTGGACATAAAAAAACGGGGACTGTACGAGAAAGGGTAAAAATCTTGCCAAGTTTATTTTAAACGCGAAAAGGAAAGCTTTATAAAATGATTCATCTTATTGTTTTTATTTTATTGCTATGTAAACTGATTTACAGATCTAGAGAGAAAATCCTTCAGCAACATTGAAACTTACGGATGTAGAAGTCTAAAAGAGAGTAAGTATAAACTATAAGATAAAAAGATATTAATCGCAGAAGCAGATAATCTTTAGATTTTGACAAACGAACTTAAAAGTTTCTTCATCTAGGAGTATGTCAGCCCTAGTTTAAATTATTTTCAAACCATGTGTGAAATTGACTGATCGCGATGTCAATCAAAAGCCAATCGACCGATCAAATCATATATTAAGACCGGAGTGAACGTAACACTTCAACATTTGTCGAAATGTATGTTAAGCTTTTTTTTTTTATCCTATAGAGACTTTAACGTTGAAACGAAAATATAATCACACTGTATGAATCCGCTACATTTCTTATAATTTTATGACACTAACAAACAACTATTTTAAAAATATTGACACTTTTTTCATGGAACTATTTTATATTATAATTATAACGTAAATATTTAGATTTTATCTCTTATCATTAATTATCTTTTACATATCATTAATGGAACAAAATAAATACGTATTTTTGACTTATCTGACGAAAAGGGTCCGTTCGGTAACTCCGAAAAATCAAACAAATGTTTGAGAAAGAGATTGGATCAAGCATAGGTCAACCAAAGCTGCTATTTCGGCTACCAGACGGCAGAATTGTGGACTAGTCCAAATTATAGGAAGATTTAGATAATAATTTAAGTTGACGAAATCTTATTTTAATCAATATTATTATTGTTGTCTTTCTATGCAGCAAAAGTGTGGACAATGAAGAAATTGCTTCTAAGAAACAATTTCCCCATTTTCCATAATGTTTTTCAACGCCTCTTTTTCCTTGATGGGTGTTAAATTCGGGATAGTGTGAGAATGGGTAAGGGCAGGTTGACTATCCTACATGAAAGTTGCCCTAGTCGAACATTACTATCAGCGCAGTCTCGATATTTACGTACTCCCGAGATTCTCCTTTCTCTTTGCTAATCACATACAAAAATGTCGAAACTACAGATTTATTATAACTGTAGCTACGACTTTTTGGTCTTCGACCAGCTATATATAGTCTAACTGTTTATTCTCTTTCAGCCTGGCCATTCTTTGTTAAAATACAGGACTACAACCTTGGTTGTCAAACAGATTATATCAAACGGGCAGCTTGTAAGTTTTGTCATCCTATATTGTAATAAATATTTGTATTGCTGTTACCTTTATTCATCTATTTATTAATCTATCTATGTATTTCTAGTCACCCGTTCATTTATCATTTATCTTTTTTTTTTCATTTGTTAATTATAGTTATTATTATAATAATTTAGGATTTGGATTGTCATGTATTTTCAATTGAACGACTTGTTGGATGTACCTTGAATCGTTTTAACCCATTCCCTACGAAAATAATTAAACTGGTCCAAAGTTGCAGACAATCATTTTAAGTTTGTGAAATTTAAAATAAGATCTGTCTTTTTCGGTAGAAAACAATGTGAAAAAATGAAGACATTGCTTGTAACAAGCAATCGCTTCTTTTTCCACATTGTTTTCCGGAACGATCCTCTTTTGGTGCGTAAAAGTCGGGATTGTGTGGGAATGGGTTGACAAATCGTTTCAAATGGGTCGTCTTGAAATTGGATTTCATTACCAAGTATAGAAAATTGAGTAAATTTTCTAGTACAAACAACGTTCATTTCTCTACATAAATTAAACGAAAATTCTGTTGAAAAAGTAAATCTTTCACTGGAAAAAGATAAATTCTCATAGCTTCGTCTATCACTTTAGTTTCTTTCTAAATTCAGTCGAAAGTATATAACGCCATCTTGAACTATCTTTCATTCACACCTCGTGTAATTCAAGAAACATCAGAATTTGTTAATTCTTCTTCCCATTTTTCAGCACACTACAAAACAGAACTAGACGATCCCTGCACTTGTCAGTTGGATATAAGTATGTATGTTTTCTATTCTCACATTTAAGGAAGAAATTAATGGATCACCGGCCCCGCCCACTGACTCGCTGGCCCCGCCCACTTACTCCGCTGGCCCCGCCCACTGACTCCGCTGCTCACACTAACTGACTCCAAAATTAAGTTCAAGTACGTAATAAAATTGCGTCATTTAGCAAAAACCAAAGCCAGAAACATGTAGCCAAAGAGTCAAGAGGTTGGTTAACTTAATGTCGTAACTACAGCTTGATTAAGCTGTAGTTACGACGTTTAAGTCGCCAAACCAACACAATACACAATATAAAATGTCAGCCAGTGCTGGAGTTCAAAGATCACTTCCGGTCTAAATGCATCATTACAACACAATACTTCATATAAAACGTCAACCAGTGCTGGAGTTCAAAGTTCACTTCCGGTCTAAATGCATCATCAGATTATCTGATTGATTCTCCGGTTGGCAGCTGCAATCCTTTATTAACCTAATTACTACTGTAGATAATGTAAAGACTTGAAATCTGGGTAACACTTCAAGAAAGAATGATCGTATGAAAATAATAAACAGAAATTTCTCCCAAAATGTATGTCATCATTTCGTGACCAGCTTATCCAATTCCAAACGTTTTACAGCTTTTTCATGCCTCTAAAGACAAGAGATTTCGAAAATATTTTAGGAATTAATGTCATTGCATGCATCAAGCAATTTCTTATTCACCATATTTTATACCAAAAGAAAAAAAAAACATTTATTTGTTTTGTTAATATCATTAACTAAACTTGTTGTCTGTAATTTCTTTGAATTTTGAAATGTCTATGAAATCTGGTAAAATTCGAAGTAGCATCTTAAATTAGCTGTTGTTTCGACGTTTAAGTCGCCAAACCAATAAAACGGCTTCACATAAATGTCGGCAAATGTCGTAATTCAATTTTACCTCAGTCCAGCCTCTACAAATAAGTTCATTGGTTGACTGCTTATTTGATTAACAGCCGTGTCTTCTACAAAACCATCAACAGTATCCACTGATACTACCACTACTTCTACTAGACCTACTTCTGTCATATCTACCAATACTGAACTACCGACAACAAAGCCTACTTTTAGTGAGTAATAAACTTAATTTCTCTTTAATAATTAATAATTTAATTTTTAGTTTCGTCTATCAGAAACGGGCGTTCTGGTTGGTTGAAAAAAATTATTCATAACTCCACGAACAAAAATTTGAGCACGTAGCGATTTTGTATGCTTCCGCACAAAATAGTCCCATACAAAAAGGTATCAAAACATGTAAAATATTTGATTTTTTCGCTCGATGCTATTAAATTAAAAGAAATGAAGAGAATATTTTTTGTTTTCATGGAGGTATGAACCGAAAAACCTAATCACACAATGTATGAATCCGCTTCGCGTATTCATACAGTGTGATTAGTTTTTTCGGTTCATACATCCATGAAAACAAAAAATATTCTCTGCATCTCTTAAAAAAAAAAAAAAAACTTAAATAAATTTCATACGAAGCTATTTATTTTAAGCCCTGTCATGTAATGGCTTCGGGTATATGGAGTTACTTCTGTTTGTGCTTTTGTGCATGCCTCGGTGAAGGTCTTTTTTTAATTTTGTTTTGAATGGAGTTTTACGCCGCTTTCAATAATCTTTCAGTTATATTGCGGCGGCTGGAGCACCTAACAATGGAATCCTGGTCTTTCTCACACCAGTACTACCATTACATCCCTTCCTAGCCTCCAGCTGCTATCCCACATAGGTCTACGAATATCGACCCATTGGTGAGAGACAAATAGTCGGAAAGGATGAGTGCCTCCGTCGGGGATCGAACCCGGGACCCCTAGATTGACAGTCCGACGCGCTACCAACTGCGCTATGACGGCGGCACGGTGTATGGGTGGTTGAGTGTCCAATTCTTGTCCGGAGCTTATTGACGGATTTCAGAATAACTGGGCACAGTCGTTTCCCTTGAAGAGTATTAACGTTTTGGTTTAGTTCTGTTGGATACTTCGATGTTCAAGGTCACAACTAAAGGTCACGTGACAAGCGCTTAAGCGGGCGCATTCGTGTCTGGATTATATAGTTTAGAATACTTAAAGACATATCATACCAAGCTATCTGTTCTGCTATACTCAAAGATTACAATTTTTCTCTCGTTACCTTAATGGTTTAACAGTCGAAGAGAGTTTCAAAATAATGATAATGATGATACGAGACCAACGGGAGGACCGCTGAGGCCCGCTTAAAGTTGTGATGAAGTAAGAGGTCAACATTTCAAAGCAATGAAATTTTTTCTTCAACCGCTTTACTTCTTGATTCATTGATTGAATAGGGTTAAAACACACCTTTAATGGCATTTTAGAGATATCGCGGAGTCTGGAGCACCTAACCGTGGATTCCTGGTATTTTTCACACCAATACTACATTCTTTCCGAGCCTCTATCAGCTCAGGTAGGTCTACAAATATCCGCCAATAGGTGGGAGACAAATATCGAGGATAAATAAAGGATATTTACCGCTACCGCTGATCGAACCCTGGACTTCATGATTTAGAGTTCGGCTTGCTATCAACTGCACTATAGCCGCGGCCTGGCTCTCCTTCTTTCTTTTCTCTCGCTCTGTCTCTTTCTCTCTCTCTCTGTCTCTTTCTCTGACTCTGTCTCTCTCTGTCTCTCTGTCTCTGTCTGGCTCTCTCTCTCCCTCTATCCCCCTCTCTCTCTCTCTCTCTCTCTCTCTCTCTCTCTCTCTCTCTATCTATCTATCTATCTATCTATCTATCTATCTATCTATCTATCTATCTATCTATCTATCTATCTATCTATCTATCTATCTATCTATCTATCTATCTATCTCCATGTTGGTATTTTTTGTAGTTGTTTTCATTCAGGTATGAAGCTTAAATCTTATTCGCTCTGATGAATGAAACCGCTTCACGAGATTGTTGATGGACAGCCAATCAAACCTAATTTGCATATACTTTTACACAAAACAAGAAATAATAAAATTAAGTGTTTCTCTTGGTTTCAATGATAACAATCTTTTCTTTAGAATACACCTGTAATAAATTCAATACGATCGAGGCCGTTGCTCAGGGCTTGCCGGTCAACGCTTCAAGTGACAAGAATTGTGGGGCAGGTTTGAGCTTGAGCCTCGGAGAGACCAATGAGGACGTAGTGACGTCATTTTGTAACACGCCGTCACCACAGAATTGGCACCGCGGTGTTAAGGTAACCTTTACTAATTACATTGGTCCGTTATTAGACAAAAATTTCAGGCTAGTCCAAATCTTAAGACACTTGGGATTGTAGTTTAACCCATTCCCACTCGATCCCGCTTTTATAAGCCCCTCGAGAAAATGCTTTAGAAAACCATGTGGACAATAAAGAAATTATGTGTTACAGGCAATTTCCTTTATGTGATACCCTCTTAGACCATATATGCTTTTTTTTAATTTTACCAACTTGAAATTGTCGTTTTCAACATCTCTCAATTTGGACTAGTCTAAAATTTTGTCATGTGGTAATGGTGTAAACCCATTTTATGGAAACGGTGCTTAATAAAGTTCACTTCCGGTCAAAGTGTATGATTTGATCGGTCGATTGATTTTCTGATTCTTGTCCGCAAATTTCATTCATGGTTGGAAAATATTTAAACGTTGGCTGATGTAATCCTATAGACGAAGAAAGTTTATGTATCCATTTTTAAAATTTTGTAGACTGTAAGATTTTTTTTTAATCTATTACCATACAACGACGCCTTCTGAAGCCCTGAAGAAATACAATCACGAAACACATTGTGGGAAAGGAGAAATTCCTTATAAGAAGTAATTTCTTCTTTTCTTACAATGTTTTCTAGCCTAAATGGCACTTAATTTTCTATCTAACGCAATTTGAAATGTCGTCTGCAATTTGGACCAGTCTAAAATTTTACCGTTTGGTAATGGGCTAAACGATATCTGAATGACTGTCTTTCTAGATCTGTAAATAAGATTATTCAGCAATAAATTAAGAGCTTAAGATTAGACATGCTTGTTATGTCTTTTATCGTTTTATAGGTGATGGATTACTGTCAAACAATACCCACCTATACACCTATTGCTGCATTTAATACAGACATCTACAGTCCTACAGGAGCGAGTTCAGGGATCTTTATCGGATGTGAGCCGGATGGCTTTAGGGTAAGGTTATTCTTAGAAACATTTTTAGCTTGGCTATATTCGGGGAGTCGCTAGATCGTCGTCTGCGTCTGCGTCGTTGTCCGTTAATATCATGTATATTCATTTGATTGATTGATTGGATTCATTGATTGATTGGTTGTGATCCATTGATTTATTAGGGTTTAACGCCATTTTTAACGGTATTTCAGTCATATCGCGACGGCTGGAGCACCTAACAGATTAACCTAGATTCCTGATATTTCTGTACACCAGTACACCAGTACCACCACTACATCCTTTACGAGCCTCAAGCTGCTCATTCTACTTAGGTTTACAATTATAGACCCATTGGGAGACAAATTTTGGAAAAGGATATTAGCCGCGGTCGGGGATCGAAACCGGGACCACTTGACTTGGAGTCCTACGCGCAACCACTGCGCTACAGCCGCGGCCGCGAGCCATTTACATCAACATGGGGGATAACTCTAAATGTTTATTGAACGAGAAGTTTTATCCATAATAGCCGAATGCTGGCATCCGCATATGGTGCTCTTGTTATGAAATATGTCGAGATAGGCGTTGGTAAATATTCAAGACAACGGCGAAATATCCGGCTTGTCCCACCTGAACGAGGTTGGACACGTTTCAAAATAAATTTAAGATATAAAAGTAAACCGCGGTTAAAAAATGTATCAGGGTATTGAAGAAAGCTTAGTTATATGAAATACATTTGCAACCGATGCCGACTTTTACAAATAACAACAAACAACATATTAACATAAACAACAAACAAACAAAAATTGGAACAATGAAATACACTTCGTTTTAAGCTATATCGTTCAAAGCGGATTTTACTGCAGGCATCATATAAGTTAGTACAAATTGATATTTATATTTGCAACAACTACATAGCCAAAACAAAACAACAAAAAAAAGAAGTGACCCCTTTTCACATACAGTATAGAAGTACAAGTTTAAGTGAGTGATCAAAGGTCGATGTTGTCTATACCTGTATAGACAAAATCGACTTTTGATCACTCACTATATTTTGTACAGCTATAGGAATATATAACAACTATCTTCGCTGAAAAAAGAATAAAAACTCGTCCCGAAAGATGAATCTACCACAATGTTTTAAAATTGGTGAGAAATAATTATGATTAAGTTTAAAATCTCAAGAAATCTTAAAACTCTTGACGAAAAACGCGACTCTATTTACTATTTTGAATGTTTGACGGGCGGGGTTCGGGCGGGTTGGGGGTAGCATTTTCTTTTTTGCAAAACTACGGTTTTTTTTTGTGCGTGTGTGTTTTGTTTTTTTGTTGTTGTTGTTGTGTTATCAAAGAATATTTGATATCATGTTACATATCTCGTATCATCAGAGCTTTTCAAACTAATCGTCATGGAAAGAAGCATCATATTTTGGAAGTTTGTGAAAGCATTACTTCCCACAATTTTGTCTCCTGTTAACACTAGCATGTAAATTTTACTCCGTTCGTTATTTCAGATGATTTTGCAACCATGCAACGGGGCTCCAACAATACGACATTTCAACAGTTCAGGGGTATTCTTGTTTGATCCGAACAATTATTATGTTATAGTGTAGACATGTGTGTATACACATGTGGTTGAAACTTGGACACACTCTGGCCAGTTGTAATCTATTGAATTGATCTGCTACTCATTAACTTTATTTATTCTCGTTTATGGTCGTTTCGTTTTTATTTGCGTCTCGCCAAACCTTTGAAATGAGAAATCTTTTAACTCTTTCCTGTACAAACTCGGGATTTTACGTCACTGGTTTTATATTTTAGAAAACATTGTGGAAAAAGAAGAAATTGCTTGTTACAAGCAATTTCCTCTTTTCCGACACTATTTTCACCAAATAGGATGGTCTAGTTTCAAATCACATCAAGTTTCTATTGTCGACTGCAACCTCTTTTGATCTGGACTAGTTTATAAAAAAGGTTAAACGAAAGATTGGAAAAGAGATAGAACCAAAACCAAAAAAAGTGTTGACGATAATCAAAGGCTTGATAGTCCTGAGGTTAGACTGATATATCAAATTTGTGTGACCAGCCTCAATATATAGAGGATATATAAAGTTAGACCAAATATAGTTCTCCGCGTACACCGTCTTTTTTGAACGCTCGAAAACGTTCAGATCGATCCTGAAGAGATTGCACTGTCCACGCCTGGCGTTGGGCGATACCAGTTGTACTTGCCTGAAGCTCCCGTTTAGTATTACGGGTCTAGGTTAAAAAAAATCGATAGTTTGAATAAGGTTTTACGCCACCTTTAACAATATTTCATTCATATCGCGCCGGCTGGAACACCTAACCATGAATTTCTGATATTTCTCATTCAATTTCTCACACAAGTACTAGGTCTACATCCTTTCCGAGCCTCCAGCTGCTATCCAACTCAGGTTAACGATTATCCAGGCGATTGTAATAAGTCATTCCTCCTTTTCCCATTATGTTTTCTACCATATTGAGGGGATCGAACCTGGGACCCTATGACCAGGAGAACTATGCGCTACAAATGCGCTATGGTCAAAGCCTGAAAGGGATAGATTACTACAAATAAATGGAAAGGGTGGGAGAGAAATTTGATTACAAGGAAAATACTTCAGTTTTAAAAAACACAAGGAACAACTTTTAACCCTGTCCTGTACAAACCCTGGCTTTTACGTCGCTGTGATTTTATATCTAAGAAAAAACGTTGTGGTAAAAGAAGGAATTGCTTGTCACAATCAATTTCTCCTTTCTCCATAATAATTTATACCACATAGGATGGTCTCATTACTGATTGCACCCATTTATCACTGTCGTCTACAATCTCTTTTAATTTGGGCCAGTCTAAAACTTCAAAATACGGGAAAGGGTTAAAAGACACAAGGAACAACTTTTAAGAGGAAAATAGTATTTTCTTACCCTTAATACATGAATTCATGATTCAGATGCATCTGGGATGTTGATTCGGCGACAAAGATATCGCAAATACTCATGAAAGCCCTGTAGAAACCATATTTCTTGATAAAAATAATTATCATTTTTTAGCGGTGCATATTTTGTCCTTTACGTTAAAAGCGCGCTCGTGTATGTGTGTGTGCATGGGTCGTTGTAGTTGACATTTGTTTATCTATTTATTCATCTATTGATTGATTGATTCATTCATTCATTCGTTTAATAGAATAACACACATCAGGGAACTGTTTAAACACTTTTAAGTTTTCAATATTTCGGAAAGAATTGCCTTTATCAAAAAAAAAAAAAAAAAAAAGAACATAATTCCTATATCTAGAACATAATTTTATGAAGAAAATAGCTATAAGATTTACTTTCTTTTCTTGACAAGGGCAATTTTTGCCGAAATAATGAAAATTATGAGTTTATCTCGTTCCAACGAGATAGCCATTCGTTTCCTTCCTTCTTTTATTTTTATATATATAAAAACAACTCCCATAACATTTTCCGTTTTTACATTTTTTTTTAAATAAAAAAGTCGATTCAATGAACGGTTAATGCGTCTTTTTTTTTTTTATTTAGAACTAAAAATGTATAAAAAAAAAAAAAAAAAATGAAAACGAATTGCTATCTCTTGGGAGCGAGATACACTACCAATCGAGGTCGGTCTTTATTTATTTGAGCTATTTATAATTTTAAAATGGATGCCGCCTTAGAGAAGTAACCTGGTTGGATGATTATCTCGTGGGAACGACTAACTATCTCGTGCGCACGAGATAGGTTTTAATTGGCTGCGTTCAAACGAGATAGCAATTCGTTTTCCTTCTTTTATTTCTATGTAAAAAAAAGAAAAACATGTTATAACCGTTTCCTTACATTCGATTTATTATCAAAAAAAAAAAAAAAAAAAAGTTTCTAGAACGAAAAAGAATTTGGAACTTTTTTTTAATAATAAAAAAAACAAAAAACAAAAAAAACCGCACACCTCTATGAATATTTTTCGAGTCATTTTTTAGGTCTAAATAAAAACACCCACTCATGTCACCTTTATGCCACCGTAAAATCGGACACGTCAGGAAAAAATCCGTTTCTACGGTTCCACTAAGATGACGTCATTTTCATTCTGTATATTACGTCACAGTGTGAATAAACGTAATTAGAATGGTAAAGGAGAATAGAAATACGGTAGAAATACAGTTGTTGTTTTTTTTATATAATATTTCATCGAATTCGTTCAATTAAAAACAGGTATATAGTAATTGGAATTTTATATTACGATTGCGATTTAACCTCTTGTATTTGCATCTCGCTGCGGAGGAAAATTTGATGTTCCACTTTACCTTCGGTCTCGTGATATATCAAAATTTTCCGCAGCTCAAAGCAAATACAAAATTTTGTATAGCTATCATGACATAACATTCCCTATTTATTGACCTATACAAGATGTAATATCCTTTTCAAATGCTTGTTTTCGGAGAGATCTTTTTTGTATAGAAATTTAAGTCAAAAGGCTCGGTGATTAGAACAAGCTTGGAGTCGAAATCTCTGTTAACCATTACCACACAATCCCCCTTTTAGACGGCCAACAAGAATAAAGTGTGATACAAGCAATATCTTCATGATCAACAATGTTTTCTAACAAAGAAGAACGAAGGTTTTTATAATTTCTATCCACAGCAAAATGTCGTCTGCAACTTCTTTTCATTTAGAGCAGTATAAGATTTTGTCGTCTGGTAATGGGTTTAGGTTTCAGAAGGAAAACCCGAGTATCGCTTTAGCTATCATTTTGTCGTCGTCAGTGGCCTCTGAGTGCACAATTTTGACATTTGTTAATATATCGCTGTTACATTTAAGAAATGGAGAGAATGATTTTAATTAAAGTATTAATCCAAAAACACAATTATGCTGTATGAATACGTGGAGCTTTCAGGTTCATTTGTTTGTTTGTTTGTTTGAATGGGGTTTTTACGCCGCTTTCAACAATCTTTCAGTTATATCGGGGCGGCTGGAGCATCTAACAATGGATTCCTGGTATTTCTCACACCAGTACTACCACTACATCCTTTCCTAGCCTCCAGCTGCTATCCCACGTAGGTCTACGATTATCAACCCATTGTTGGGAGACAGATAGTCGGAAAGGATGAGTACCGCCGTCGGGGATCGAACCCGGAACCTCTAGATTGACAGTCCGACGCGCTGCCAACTGCGCTATGACGGCGGCCTGCGAGGTTCATACCTGAATGAAACCAAAAGTATTCTTCCGGTAATTTTCTTATATATTTTTTAACTAAAAATCGGCTCCCGAATACGTCAAGAAGCTGATGTATCTAAAAAATAAAATGAAAGGGAATATAGTGAGTTCTCTTCCCTGTGTTAAAACTAGAAGTGTTTCTGAACGATATTTTTGTTACTTCTTTATAGATTTTACATGTTTAATGAGTAAAAAACATAGCCTCTGGCGGATATACTCTATAGCTGTAACATTGTGAACTACAATAAAGGATAATGTGCAGACACACATTATCGCTGCAACATCGTATCGTGGAAAAGCTCTGAATCGTTGTTAAAGTATTTTCTTGCAGACACTAATCATGGCTTTACCACGATATCGTGCAGGTGTTCTGTACCGTTATTACATGGCCATAAGGTAATTCTGGAGAAACTGGGTTTGAAAGACAGTGCAATATTTTGAAAATCAGCATTACGCACCATCGTACTAGGGTCGACCGTTTTCGCGGTTTCCTTATGGTCGCTTTTCGTGTGATGGGTCAAATATTCATGAATTCCCAAACTAAACTTTTCCATTGACTTTGTTGGAGCTTCCTCGTTATTTTTCCTTATTCCAACTTAACCTCTTGTGAGTCATTTTCCACAACATCTTTAACAACGCTTCACATATAAAGCGGACTGAGCGGAAACACTAAATTCGTTTTCGTTTATCGGTCGCAATTGACGGATATCTTAACCCATTCCCACACAAGAGAATTTCAGACTGGTCTAAATTGAAAGAAGCTGCAGACAACAATTTAAAGTTGATAGAATTTTGAATTATTTTGTCTTTTCGGATAGAAAACATTGTGGAAAATGAAGAAATTGCTTGATACAAGCAATTTCTTCGTTTTCCACAATGTTTTCCAAAGCTCTTTTCCATGGAGGCGTAAAAAGGAGGGCTGGTTTGGGAATGGGTTAACCTTCCCATTGGTTCCAACAAGAAAGTCGACTTAGATAGAAACGGCATTATTTTGTATATGGTCAGAAATGTGTTACAAGAAAAAAAAAGGCTGGCTTGCGACAGTAAACCTTGAAAAAGCTGTACTTACAACGTTTAAGTCGGTAATTATCAAAGTAGGAGTTACAGCTCACTCCCAGGCTAAGTTAATGATTTGGTTTATCACTTCTTATTATGCCATCGCAAACCGGAAATCATTTATAAAACCATGATTCTTCAACGAAGTTTTCATCTGTAAATGGATTGTAAAAACATCATTCTTAAAATCAAATGTTTCTTTTCATCTGTCAATATTTCGTGAAACCATGGTTCTTTAAATTAAATGTTTATTTCGTTTGTCAATAATTCGTGATAACATGATCCTTGAAACTAAATGTCCTTTGCATTTGTCAATAATACGTGAAAACACGATTATTGGAATTTAATGATCTTTTCATTTGTCAATAAATCGTGATAATATGATTCTATAAATTAAATTTTCCTTTTGTCTGTCAATAAATCGCGATAATATGATTCTTTAAATTAAATGTTCCTTTTGTCTGTCAATAATTCGGTTCTACATGATTCTTTAAATCAAATCTTCCTTTTGTCTGTCAACAAATCGCGATAACATGATTCTTTAAATCAAATCTTCCTTTTGTCTGTCAATAATTCGGTTCTACATGATTCTTTAAATCAAATCTTCCTTTTGTCTGTCAATAATTCGGTATTACATGATTCTTTAAATCAATTCTTCCTTTTGTCTGTCAATAAATCGCGATAATATGATTCTTTAAACTAAATTTTCCTTTCGTCTGTCAATAGTTCGTAATAACACGGTTCTTTAAATCAAATGTTCCTTTCGTCTGTCAATAATTCGTGACAACATGATCCTATACCATTTGTAATGAAAGGGTGACAGAATGACATCCTAAGTAGATCAGGCTTGACCTCACCCATTCCTAAAAGACATTTTTGTCCGGTTCAAATTGAAAGAGATTCGAGACGACAAAATAAAGTTGTTTTGAATTGAAAATTAATACTATATTAGGAAGAAAGCATAACGATTAAAATGCTTGTTGCAAGCAATTATTTCTTTTCTCACGAATTTTTTCCACGGCTACATTTATTCGGGCGTAAAATACGGGATTGTGTGTGGATGGATAAAAAAGTTTTTGTTCGATAATTTTGGTCATTCACCAAAACCCTACCAAACTTGTCCTTTTTTCTTCAATGTCTGATGACATAGTTATTTATTATCATCATCATTATTATCATTCTATATAAGCGATTTGATTGACAAATTCGAAATCCGCATATGGTTATTTCTGCTTTATTAATCATAGGTAATCATTTTTCATTCATATCTCTATATTTACATGACCATGAAAAAGATATTCCTGTCATGGAGAAGGGTACAAACTCTAGAATTGCTAGATGACCGACCCTTGTCATCACATTTTTTCAAGGCGAATGATTTGTCAATTTTTTTGTTCACGTGTGTACCGAATGTACATAGACGGGTCAAAAGTACATCCTGGTTTTTGAAATACGATAATGAGCTCTGGCTTACCACTAAATCTCACGCCACCATTCTTTTCTTCTTATTTGATGGGATCCCTGTTTGTCCCTTTATGTGTGACAGACCATATAGTACTTATAAACAGTAAAATCACCATAACGAGCATATTGCATCATCAGTAGATTTTGGGGTGTTGGTGGACTGACTAAATATGAAGATTTATAATTACTCTACCTTAATATTGTTTCAACTTTTTGTTTGTGCTAGACTTGGATTTGCAGGACATAAAGTTACCAAAGGTAAAGAAATGATAATAACGAGTTTATAAATGATTTCGATTAATTCTCAATATTTATCGTAGGATTATCATCGTAGTATAGTGTTTTTATACCGTTATTCATATATTTATTTGTTTTAATTTAAATTTTAGTCGTGTCTATCAAATACGGGTGTTCTGGTTTGTCAAAAAATTATTCAAATCTCCATGAACAAAATTTCAAGCAAATTTGTATGCTTCTGCACAAAATAGTTCCACATAAAAAAACTTTCAAAATTTGTAAAGTTTATGGTTTTTTTTTTTTTTTTTTCGCTCGATGCTATTAAATCACAAAAAATGAAGAGATTTTTGTTGTTGTTGTTGTTGTTGTTGTTTACATGTAGGTATGAACTGCAAAATCTAACCACATTTCAAGGCGGTATGAACAGAAAAAAGTGTGGTTAGTTTTTTTCGGTTCATATCTCCATGAAAACAACAACAATAAAAAGTTCTCTCATCTCTTAAATTTATTTGTTTATTCATTTCGACCCCGGGTGGTATTATTAACCAAGGCCCTGTTTCCGTATGACCTGAGTAGGACATAAAACTCAATACAATCAATATTTATTAAATCTTCCCAGAGAGAAATTATTTTTCTTAACGTTATCCAGTTTGCTCTGCTGGACGTTGAACGTGCTGAACACATTTCCGCTGACGACGTCTTTGAAATTATGACGTTACGCACGTCAAAAATGTGATAAGATGCGTTTTCTTGAAACGTTGCTTTTACCCTAGTAGTTTATTAGCTTCTTAAATAAAGAAAAATAAAATTGATTGTTTCATTGTATTATCGATATCTTTCATTGCTTTTATTTTCCTGCTGTTGAAAATATAGCTGTAGTTTTTTCACAGAAAGATCAAATATACTGTAAACTACGTATTGAACATTTCCGTAAAAGGGGAAAATAATTTATTTAAGTTTTTACTTGCCACATCTAACTTATTGGCACACCACACAATTTGAGGCTGGTCCAAGGTGAAAGATGATGCAGATAATAATTTCAAGTTGGCAGAGTGAAAGAAGTCTGTCTTTTAAGTTAAAAAAAATTTGGACATTGAAGAAATTTCTTGTGACAAGCAATTTATTCATTGTGTACAACTTTTTCTTGGGGGGGAGGGCGTTAGTTGATGGCAAAAACGTTGTAACTACAGTTTATTCATTCTTTTTCTTACGAGTAAAACGTCAAATTTATGTCATATGAATAGGTTTTAAAATCTTACTGATTAAACCTAAAGTCGAACCCTTTTCCATCTTTTGGATTTTCCGGCTGTAAATTGATTGAATCTGGCCCATTCTCGAGTAAGACTAGTAGAGAACTGATTAAAAATCGAATCACGTATTTCCTGTAATTTAGAATTAGCAACAAAAGACGAAGAGATACATGACGGAATTGCAACAGAAACCCCGATAAAAACTAGCCCAACAACGCCAGTAGCAAATCCAACGACGATAAAAACAAATCCAACCACAACTAAAGCAAATCCAACCACAACCAAAGCAAATCCAACCACAACCAAAGCAAATCCAGCCACAACTAATGCAAATCCAACTTTAACAAAAGTAATTCAAACAACACCAAACGCATATACACTTACATCAAAAGTGAATCCAACCATATCAAAGGCAAATCCAGCCACATCAAAAACAAATCCAGCCACACCAAAAGCATATCCAGCAACGATAAAAGCAAATCCAACAACTATCCAAACAGAGCCATCAACAACCAAAACACCAATCACTCCCTCTGAAGTCGATCCAGTGGGAGGAACGGGTATCGCAGACGATACTGAGAATGTCAATTCTGGAATCATTGATGATATTGATCAAGTTATTGGAGAGAAAGGAGAGAAAGACGCAGACAGGAAGGAAACTACAGGAACTGTTGCGGATGTCGAACATGACGACACGTCTAGTAAGATTTTTTTCTTCTTCTTTTTTTTAACCTATAACTAAACCGGTCTAAATTCAAAGATGGCGCAGACGACAATTCTTACTAAAAGAAATTTAAAGATTCTTGGTCGTTTGGGCTAGAAAACATTTAGGATAATGAGGAAATTTGCTTTTAACATGCAGTTTCTTCAATTTGCACAATGCTATCTATTTGCTCTTCGGGGGCGTAAAAAATCGTGAAAGTTTCGGAGTCGGTTAAACTTTCCACCGTCAAGCAAAGAGGGACCATCTGGTATATTCGAAAAAGTTTGCATTCCTCACAATCTGACCAGGGTCGAAATTCTAAAATCTTTGTTGATTTTCCGAATTTGGGCAGGCGTTGGTACATGTCTTCATGTTCTTTTTTATCTTATTCTAATCCTTAATAGTCCTAGGCTGCCTCTGATCTCTTTATCTTAACCCTTTACTGTTTTTGCAAAATTTAGACACGTTCAAATTCAATTGTTTTGGATTTTATTTCAAAAGTAACCATTCAGTAGGGTAGAAACAATTGTGGAAACAGAAGAAATTCCTTGTTACAAGTATTTTCTTCCTTTTTACAATGTTTTCTTGATTATAAAATCACAGGTGCGTGAAAACAAGTGACTGAACAGGAAAGGTACTAATTTTATTACGTCGAAAGCTTTAACCCCTTTCTAGACGACTTAATTTTGAACAGGTTCAAATTCAAAGCAGTTGCAGACGACAGCTACATATATTGTCGCTTTTAACCCATTACCAGAATGCAGATTTTTAGACTGGTCCAAATTTGATGGGAGATGCAGACGAAAATGAATAGTTTGTGAAATTTTGGTTTATATCGACTTTCTGGGTAGAAAACGTTGTGGAAAATGAAGAAATTGATTGCCTCAAGCAATTTCTTCATTTTCCACAAGGTGTTCCCGTCGTTTTTCTTGAGAGGCGTCAAAAGGCGTCATTGTGTTGGAATGGATTAAAAGTGTATGAGTCAAATCGCATAGGCTGGAGTACCTCACCATGTATTCCTGGTATTTCGAAACCAGTACTACTATAACATCCTTTCCTAGCCTCCAGCTGGTTATCTTAGCTAGGTTTACGATTATCCATCCATTGTTGGGCGAGAAATGTCGGTAAGGATTTATGCCACGACGGGGGGTCGAACCATAGAAATCACGAGTGTCGCTTTTAAACGCTCAATACAGATGTGTTCACGTCACTTAAACTCACTGCTACCTTACTGCTGGGTAGACTAAAGGGAAGCTATTCTGACTGTGTTTGCCCATGAACATTCCCCGATGATGATTAGACTCCGATCCGTGACCTCAAGATCTAGTACTAGCCAAGCACCTTAACATCCGGTCATTGGGGTATTCACATAGTTCCCCTATAGGATAAGTTCAGGTTGCACGTAATTTTTACAACCATTGACCAACTGCTGGCCCCGCATCTACACCGTTAGCCCTGTCAATTGACTCTTATAGGAGGTTCAATTTCGATTTTAAAAGGCGTTCTTTTACAAAATTTATAGCCAGTATCAAGTAATAGATAACTATAATGGTTAGTTGGTGACCTAAACGTCATAACTACAGGTTGAATAAGCTTTGTCTTTGCTTTATGCATATTCAGTATCTTTGCTTTACTTACACTCGATGTTTTTGCTTTTCTTCCCTTCAGTTATTCGCTTTACTGCCACTCAGTATCTCACTCTGTCTTTGGTTACCGCACATTCTTTGTCTTTGCTTTACTCCCCTTTCCTTAAATGCCACTCAGTGTCTTTACATTAGTCCAACTGAGTGTTTTGCTTTACGCACACCCAGTGCCTTGGCTTTACGCAAACTCAGTGTCTGCTTTACGCACACACAGTATCTTTGCTTTACGCACACTCGTAGTATTTTCATTATTCTCAGTCAGTGATTTTGGTTTACGCACATTCCTTGGCTTTGCTTTACTCCTACTCTTTATCTTTGATTCACTGCCCCATTATGTCTTTGCATTAGTCCACCTCAGTGATTTGCTTTACGCCCACTCAGTGTCTTTGCTTTACGCCCACTCGGTGTCTTTGCTTTACGCACACTCATTGTCTTTGCTTTGCATCCACTCAGTGTCTTTGCTTTACGCACACTCAGTGTCTTTGCTTAACGTCCACTCTGTGTCTTTGCTTTACGCACACTCAGTGTCTTTGCTTTACGCACACTTAGTATCTTTGGTTTACGCCGACTCAGTGTCTTTGCTTTACGTCCACTCATTGTCTGTCCTTTATGCAAACTCAGTGTCTTTGCCATAAGCCCACTCAGTGTCTTTGCTTTACGCACACTCAGTGTCTTTGCTTTACGCACACTCAGTGTCATTGCTTTACGTCCACCCAGTGACTTTGCTTTACGCCCACTCAGTGTCTTTGCTTTACGCCCACTAAGTGTCTTTGCTTTACGCCAACTCAGTTTCTTTTCTTACGCACACTCAGTATCTTTGCTTTACTTACATTTGTGTCTTTGAAACACTTAAATTCGGTGTCTTTGCTTTTTTTACACTCGATGTCTTTGGTTTATGTAAACTCTGTGTCTTTTGTTTACTTAAACTCACTGGTTTTGTTTTACGTACACTCAGTGTCTTTATGATATGCGCACACCCAGTGTTTTGGCTTTACGCACACTCGATGTATCTGTTTCGCACACCCATAGTCTTTTCTTCATACCCATTCAGTATCTTTGCTTTAATCCTTTACGCATATTCGGTGTCTTTGCTTTACTGACAATCTGTATCTTTTCTACGTACAATCGATGCTTTTGCTTTACACACATTTAGTGTCTGTTTTACTCTCACTCAGTGTATTTGCTTTACGCACAATCGATATCTGTCTAACGCACATTCAGTGTCTACTTTACGTACAATTAGTGTCTTTGCTTTACAAGCACTCAGTTTCGTTGCTTTTACGCACATTCAGTATCAATTTCACGCACGCTCAGTTTCTTTTCTTTACGCACACTCAGTGACTGTTTTACGCACATTTAGTGGCTGGTTTACATACACTCACTTTCTGCTGTTTGAACATTCAGTTATCTGCTTTAGACAGATTTAACGTCTGCTTAACTCACACTCAGAGACTGCTTTACGCGTTTGTTTTATGTTGTATGCTGCTCAGTACCTGCTCTTCGCACAGACAATATCATTTCTTTACAAACGGTTTGTGTATATTTTATAAATGCCCAGTTTTTCCTCTATATGCGATAAGCTTGTTTTCTATACGCACGCTCGTTGTCTCTGCTATACGCATATTCAGTGTCCTTATTTTACGCCCATCAGAGTATTTGCTTTTTCTTTTCCTTTCACATGTTCCTTTTGTCTTCTTTACGCACGTTCACCGTCTATTCAATTAATGGAAATGCCATGCTTCGTTTCATGTATATTTCAGTTGTCAAGCTGTTTGAAGTGGCCGCCATTACAGCTGGAATTTGTCTAATTTTGCTGCTGCTAAACTTCATCCAGTTGATCCTTGTGATTCGGATATTCGGAAGAAGGTAAACAAAACATACGTTCGATATGGTATTTTGATTGAAATCGCTATATAATTGGTACCCTTAAATTGTATATACTATCGAAGTCACAAATATTAATCAAACGGGAAAAAGCTATGAATATTTTGTAATCCTGACCTCAGCTCTGGTTTACGATGATAAAAACGAAATATTTCAAACGCTTTCCCCTTGAATTCATCTCATAGGGGTCCGTAGTTTGAGTTCCCTCCACCCCATAGGCAAATATTATAAACAAGGGATTTTTCTTCATTCAGCCCATTCACCCATCCACATGTACGAAAAATGCTAGATCTTTTTCAAATGAAGATATAATTTAATCACCCTTTCAGGAAATGAAAGCTATTACATTTTTCCACATAGTAAATACAAATGTAATTGATCACACTGGTCTTCGATAACGGCAAAACATCAGAGTTCAATGAATTTTGAGTCAGCCGTCAGCCGCTTAGAGGCCTACATCTTGGGTCAAAGATCAAGCTAGACGTAACAAGTGATTTGATTGGCAGATCAATTTTCCCGCCAGACTGTCAGTACAAATCGGCCAATGAAATTACATGTTGCAAAACAGCATCACACACCTTTTAAATGTCTGCCCCCCCTCGTAAATATTAAAAATAAACGAGAAATTCATTGATTGTAGAATTGTAATGAATCAAAGGAGACCAGTGTCTTAGTTGAACGTTTAAGCTTATTTCAAATGTATGTAAAGTTAAAATTGTGTTTCATTTGACCTAAAGTGCATTTTGTATCTTTATAGTCGATGTACGGACCCTTGCTAAGGTAGCAGAATTTCAGCAAAATGTAAAATTCAAGCCTCTGTTACAGTCAGTTTGCACTAACAGTTCCAAAACATTTGTATTTTCTTTGTAGAAAAATGTCTCAGCTTTATTTTTTTGAAAAAATGATTAAATTATCTGTTCATTCGAAAAAGATATAGCAATTTTCATGCATATGAGTGGGTGGTTTGGCTGAATAAAGAAAATCCCTTGTTTAAAATATTGGTCAATGGATGGAAGGAACTCGAATTACGGACCCCTATGATTCATCTTAGGATGACTTGATTGATTTCCCCCGCCATGTAACGGTGAAGATCTTCTAGAGATACATCTGTCTGTGTGTGAGTGTTTGCGTGAGTGTTTGGTTGCGTTCATTTCTGGTCCATAGAATATCTTCTACATTAATTGATGGATTTCAGAATTGTTCCGCTTGATGGGTACTAGTGTCGGAATGTTATGTAAGATACTCTCTAGTTCAAGGTCACAGTTGAAGTTCATGTGACAAGCCCTTAAGCGGAGGCTATCCGTGTCTGTAACACATTTAAGGTTAACAATATTTCATCTATATCACACGTATAAGGCCAAGTTACCTTATCCACGTGCTTCTTGGATATAGCATGTACTAGGCTGTGACTCTGAATGCCTTGCTCAAGTACATACCCACGTGACCAGCGACGCTGCCAGGATTTTATTCCGCAACCATTGACCTCTTTCAGATTTATAGTCCACCGCCCTAACCACTAACACACGCAGGACAACTCACCGAAAATGCAAAACCATGATTGAAGCGCATTTCCAATCTATTATTCGTTTGAATAAATGATAAAAACAGTTTCTTATATTTAAAGGCAAAAAGATCAGACGGTAATAACGCCCACTGACGTACCTCAGATCGTTGTAACGAAAGATGGGCCCTCAATGAAGACCCTTGTCGAACTGGAAAATCAGAAAGAGACACCATCGGAAGGGAAGACTGATCAGCCAGAATCAAATCATGATAAAGACGAGGAGCCATTGAAAACGAGCAAAGACAAGACGAATGGAGGTGAAAATGAGACGACGACCGATGTTAAAACTGAAAGTCAGAAAACCTCCCCGGTAACTAATTTTGATTTCAGTCAGGCTGCTGGTGCAAAGTTGAGTGCTTCAGAACCTTTGAATGAAGGAGCTGATAAGCCACCAACAGATACCACTGTCATTGATCTCGACGACTTTCCGCCGCCTCCAGATGTCGCTGATCTAAGTATCGAAGGTAAACCGAATGAATCCGAAGGTGTAACGAGTCTCGCTGCAACTGAAGATCCAAGTAAAACGATCGCATCGCTTGAAGAAGAAGTAAAGAGGCTGGTAGAATTCGCCGACAAGGATACACCTGCTAGCAATTAACTTTTTTTTCCAAACAGTCTCGCTCGACGATGATTTAATCAGAGAAAACATTTTTGAAAAGTTAACGATCTGCTGTCTCCAACAATTTCTCTTTAACCTAATATGTGTCAACCAAGAATTTTGCTTCCCTTACACTTCACATTCTTAGAAGTGATGAATCTGTGCGCCCGCCCATTAGCCTCCGACATGGTATAGTTCGACTAAAATTTAAAGTCTAAAATATAAAACAAAAGGTGAATCTTTCGTTGGTGATAATAACGTCGTAACTTCAGCCTGAATAGGGTGTAGTTACCAGTTTTAACCCTTTCCCACACAATTCTTCCTTTAAACGCCCCCAAAGGAAAAAGTTTCGGAAAATATTGTGGACAAGAAGAAACAAGCAATTTCTTACATATGCACAAAAATTTCTACCAAAAAAGACTAAGAATTTTAGAAATTCATCAAATCAAAATTGTCGTCTGTATATTCCTTTAATTTTGACCAGTCTAAAATTTTGTCGTGAGGGAATAAGTTAGCAAAATTAAAGAAAGATTTGAATTACATGTCGGCGTTAAAAATTCACCTGAGGTCTTAATTCATTATTTGATTGGTCAATTCGGGTTTTTTTATTGACAGTGACGATTCGTCTTTTATTCACCTTTTTATTTTTCAAACGGTGACCCCTGTTAAGTGAGAAAGTCTAAAGTATAGATGTGTCGAAATATAGAGGATATCAGTGAACAACAAAAGCTATTTTTGTGGGGGAGACACTCGAGAAAATAAGTTTTAGTTGTTCACGAAATGGAATATAAATCGATCTTACACTTAACAAACAACTATTCTATTTCCTTAATGCAATAATAGACAAAAATTGGTTTATTTAGGGACAAATTCTTAAAACGTGTCATTTCACACGTGGTTTATATTGCAACCTGATGACGTCACTAATGACTTTAGTCTCACGTACCTGACGTTCAGCTGCCTGCAACAGAGAGTTTATCATTTTGATAATGTCACCGTCTTCTATTTTCTGTGAAATCATCGAGTGCTTAATTTCTGAGAAATGTCGATAATCTACCTGAAAGCATTTAAGAAGTTTCTTTAAAGGTAGGTATCGATGTTTTTTTTCATGTCACAGATTTTGATTATTCTTATTCCCTCTCGTATACTATTTTCATACAATATTCTGAAAAGTAGTTTTGCTTAAATCAGAGGTCGTTTATCTGAATAAACAAAGGTATTTCCCTAATAGCCTACGTAGGCTATTAATCTATTTTTAGATTTAGCCGAGACAGTTTGGGAGAATATTTGGTCATTCACGCGGTGTGTACAACCGTTGGGATCCCGTATTCAGTTTGAATTTGCTCAAACAACGTCATCAAAACGTCATCAGGAGTTATGTTCGCTAGCCGGTCTTAAATTCTGTAAAGATCAGTCCAGAACTGTCATAAGCGTTTTACGAATATAGACACTTACCATAGTTTTGCGCCAACCAATTGATGTGACATAATTTAGGCCAATGACTGTTTCACTTGTCAATTTGTTACCTTCCGTTGACTTTCGGTCATATGCAAATGAAGTCACGCGATGTCGACAAGCGAATTCCGTGATTTCTAAATATAACATGGAATTCCGCTGAACCTTTCCTATATTACCGAAAAAGCTCACTTTAAGCCTATCAGAGTACCGAGAAGACAATATCTGACACAAATTGAAGTATTAAGCGTCCGTTTTAGCGTATCTTTTGGCGATTGACAAATTGTTCCTACCTAGGGTTCAGAAACATCGATACCTCCCTTTAACTGTGATAGAAATAAACAAGACAAAAGTAATCCAAACATTTAATGAACGGGTCTTACTAAATAAACCTTGAACAAATCTCAACACATGGTATGTTCCGACATTTTTAGACAATAATTCTGACTTTGGACCGTCAAGCAAATAGGAACTATCTCGGAAATGAAAAATACTGACCCTGAAAAGACAGTACTAATTGCAGTCCAGGTTTTTTTCCTGAATGCTGAAAACTAATTTTATTCTACTTTTTTTTTCTTTTTAACATAAACTTTAGCTAATATTAAACGGTCTTCTTTTCAAAACTTTTTTGTAGTCAGCTCTTTGCCTAGGGCGAAATTCACATATATTTTAATACATTTTTCTTCCCAAAATACGTCAACATGTCCTTCGTTTTATGATCACGAGAAATAAATGAAGGAAAAAGATGATAAAAATTGTTACAAATAATTTATCATAAATCTGTAATGCGGACCACATGATTTTCTTCACTGCAACTTAAACCGAATTTGAAATGTTGCTTTAGATTTCACATAAAAACATATAGTTCCTGTCAAACATTTGGGATAATATTTTCTGTATTGTTCATTTTACTCCGTTGTTTGATTTCCGTCGCCGTGTAAATTTCTTGTATTTCACCACGTGTTCCGTTTGTGACGGGATTAAATGTGTAGGAAGTTTCAGTCATCTCGTCTTTTTGTACGGTTGAAACGTCTAGCACACAGAGTATCTGAAAATAAGTAAAGTTTTGTTGATTCTATCACATTCCTACATTCTAATAGGTTGAAAAACTTGTTTCATACCGCCATGAAAAATAAGAATCTACTTAGAATGTTTGAACACAATTATTCCAACAAACTGGAATTACCTTTACGGTTTTTTGTAGTTGTTGTGTGTGTGTGGGGGGGGTGAGTTTGTATGTTTTTAATATCAAATAATAATCCATGGGGATACATAAGTTATTTCTATTGAAGTATGAAATAAAATCATAAAAAATGAAAACAAGATTATTCTATGCACCTGTTAAAAAAAGAAGCGTGTATGAAAATAAGCAGAAAATTGGTGAAATACGGATACACTGGTGTTGAACAGATATCAAATTTTTCTTTACTCCTTACCAGACAACTAAGGTTCATAATGACACAATACGTTCTTAGAAAAGGAGAATTGCTTGTTACAAGAACTTTTTTCCTTTTCTTTCGCTTTCTTTCTTATCATGGCGACTTCATATTGTCGTCGAAACGTCTTTAAATTAGGACGAGTATGAATTTCAGTCGTCCGGTAATGGGTAAAATTTACTTTGATATGTGTCCTGTGGTAGAATTGACCAATCGCTGGCCCCATCCGTTTACTGCGTTCGGGGTAAAACGGTTGGTCGGCGACCTAAAAGTCGTAACTACAGCTTAAATAAGCTGTAGTTACGACGTTTAAGTCGCCAAACCAACAAGAAAGGGTAACAAAAATGGCGGCAAATGACGGACTTCAAAAAACATTTCTTGTCTCAATGAATGATTCCATTGGTCGACTGGTTATTTGATTGGAAGCCGCGATTGGTTGATTGTGCCATGGATTTCCAATTTCAATGTTTAGCCTAGGTCTTACTTCCTGCTACTATGTTGGGTCATTAATTAATGTCAAGGTCATATTTGATGATGGGACAAAATAACTGACCAATCGCAGCGATTGGTTAATGAAGTGGCAAGAAATATTTTGTTTATGAATTCTAAGTCACTTCGACTTTTTTCTTTTTTAGCTAGCAAAACGGCAGCTTTGATAGTTTAAGTTAACAGACAAAATTTTGAGGTCGTCTCAAAGATCAACGAGTGCAAACCGCCACTGGAGGCTTAACCACTAAATTTCATTAAATGCCTACGCCACAAAAGTAGTTCTTATGTATTTCAGGAATGTTAAAAACTCTGCATGCAAGGTCATGTCCTAGGTATTATCTCACTTGAGCACATCGTGTTCAAAATTAATCTGATCAGAATCCTCAAAATAATTCAGACGACAATTTCAAATCGTTGAAAATTTAAAATATCTATCTCTTTAGGTAGAAAACAATGTGGCAAATGAAGAAATTGCTTATTACAATTTCTTTATTTTCCAAATTGTTTTCCACAACTATTTTCTTGAGGGGCGTAAAAAGGAGGGGTTGTTTTGGAATGGGTTAACTCCTTGGTCACTTTAACCTCGTTTCTTTTTCATGATAACGTTTGACAAAGAAGATTACTGAACAAAACAATGCTTTGCAAGCTTACAGTACTTTTCAGTCCCTTGATTAGAGATAACTGTTTTAATGATACCACCTCAGACGATCTGCGCGATTATACATGAGTTATTGTATTTGAAGAGTAACTATAGTGGATCTTGCTCCAGCGATTACATGTATTAAGCGTCCTCTTCCACTTAGCTAACTCACCAATGGGTCGATAATCGTAGACCTATGTGGGATAGCAGCTGGAGGCTAGGAAAGGATGTAATGGTAGTACTGGTGTGAGAAATATCAGGAATCCATTGTTAGGTGCTCCAGCCGCCGCGATATGGCTGAAAGATTGTTAAAAGCGGCGTAAAACCCCATTCAAACAAACAAACAAAAATCCACTTAGCTTAACATAACATGAAATTCCATTTTAAAAACAAAAAGCTCTCATAGAATACAGTCGTATTTGCTAAAGATAAATAATATCTAAATCCATTTTTCAGAGCAAATATAAAGGTTTTAAGTGAGAATTATAGGCTATTTTTGCGTTTTAAAGGTTTTCTTGGAAAATGTTAAGGTTTAAAAGGTTTGCTCTGAAATTAACGTTTTTTTAAGGGTTTTAAAAGTTTCGCTAGGAGGCCTGAATACAGGATTTTCTGCACGACAAACGGACTTGTTTCTTCTTTTTTGACCATAGTCAGCACTTTGGCGTTAAGATAAGAAAGGTTAATAAGATAAGAACATTGTTCTTTTTTTCTGCCTTACCATAAACAGTGCAACCACGATTCCGATAACTCCGCCGCCAATTACGTCAGTCACGTGATGTCTGTTATCAGAGACACGTGATATACTTATGTAAACCCCGACACAAAACACAGTCCCCTGTATGAGTGGTAGAATCAGTTTAAACTGTCTCCAAACAAAGCGCCGATGTAAAATTATCTGTAGAATATACATATGCTGAATATATCCTATTTTGAATATTACTTAGAATCAAATGATTGAAAGAGCTGGAAGTACAGATTTTGGGTCAGTACTTCTATGGAAAAAAAAACAGTTCTTGAAACAATCTGGTTTAAAAGGGAAAAGCGGAAGGTGAAGGTTAAGATCAGACTGCGCATATGTGCAAACAGATCTTTTTCTCTGCCTCCTGCCAAAACGAGAGTATTCAGTATTAAGCATGGCAATGGTTAATCTTATCATTTACGGGACTTTTTCAGGGAAGAGAAAAACTTAATTGATAAAAAAAAGGTCAGAACAATAAAAAACGAGTGTCTCTTAAATACTTCTGGAACCACATTTGTAGGATGTGCTTGAAAATAGCAAAGAAAATATTGGTCTAACTTTTCCAATTTGATATTATTGTTCCTTTTTAAACTCTTTCCACTTATTATCTATATAATGATATGAGCAAAAGGTTTTTCCTACATAGTTTTGTTTTCTTTTTGTTTGTTGGTTTACATGTATTCCCTCATTCATTGCATTGGATATATAAAATAATACTATGATTTGAACATAAAACTAGATATTTTTAAGATATGTTCAAAAATAAAGTAGACCAGCTCTATTAAAAGACAGTAAAAAACAACTTAAGCAGATAAAACCTCTTTTTGTTTGCCGAGAACAGACTATACTTGCGACTGTAAATCAACTGTGAATCAATAAAATACTTCATTTGGAGTAGAGATTTGAACTCCGATATTTGCCGCAATTGTTTCTTATTTTTTTTTCGACTTATTCAAGCTGTAGTTACCACGTTTAGGTCGCCAATCTACTAACTTTTACATGCTACGGACCAAACATTTTGCAAAATAACGCATTTTAAAATCGAAGCGGAACTTCCTGTCGAAGTCAATGGGCGGGGCCAACAGAGTAAGAGCGTGAGGCCAGTGATTGGTTAACTCCTGTTCTTCGTAACAAAATATTTGCATTATTTGTCAAATGAGTTCTAGACTTTGTTTAGCATTGTGCCATTACTGGTGTGTTCAAATTACTGTTATCCATTTTATTCATTGCATTATAAAGTTTTTATTCTGCGACCAAATGCTAGCTGTGTCATTGGTTATCGCATTCAGTTTTGACGTTTTACCGTAACCGAGTTTGTTTATCCCGTCCAACATTCTTTCTGACAATCGACCAAATGCTGGCCCCGCCTATTGACTCCAAACAGGAAGTACCACTTCGATTTTAAACGGCTTTGTGATCGTATGGCTTATAGTATGTAACAAAAAAGTAGAATATTTGGTTGGCGACCTAAACGTCATAACTACAGCTTGAATAATCTCTAGTTACGACTTTTAAGTCTCAAAACCAATATAAATACTTCACATTAATGGCAACCAATGTCGGAGTTCAAATTTAACTTTCGTGATCGATCAATTGGCCGATTGATTATTTGATTGACAGCCGTGATTGGTCAGTTGACTGAAGTCATTGGTCTCACGCCTATGCGCGAATGATAAGAAGAACGCCTAAATGGCTTAGATCGAATGTTCTGGTGTGTGAAACGACAGAGAGTCATGGTTAGGTGCAACAGTCGCCGCGAGACACAAACAAAACCGTCAACTTACCATAAGAAAAACTGAACCATAAGCCGATACTGAAGCGTGTCCTGATGGAAATGACTTTCTGTAAAATAAAATGAAATGTGTGTTACTAGTATTATAAATTCATGGAAGAACAAGATACCGTAGTATTTTAACTCATTTAAACACACACACCCCTTCTAGAAAAGTTTGGAATGGTTGTGGAGAATGAATAGATTGCTTGTGATATTTTGTCTCTTTTTTCTCAAATCAAATTTGACATCTGCATTTTCTTTTAATTTGACCATTCTGGGATATTTTCGTAAAATAAAGGTTAAAGATTGTTTACATCAAGGCTGTTTTGGTCTAAAAGTCTTTTATTTTGATATTGTTTCATTGAAAAACCTAGAATTCGAAGAATGGCACATTATTTTGGAAAACATTTCGGATTGTAATGCTAGTCTAAAGTCTAAAAAATATAGGACATCAGAACCATAGAGAATTATTTTGATATCAAATTAGGTCAGACAGACTGGCCACAAAGTTGTGAAATATCTCGCATAAAATACGTCAGTCTGATATAATTTTAGTTTCGTCTTTTTAGATTCAATAGTTTTGATTGGCTTATTTTTCCCCATACTTCTATGAACAAATTATTTGAGCACGCTTGTATGTTGTCGCACAAAATAGATCCATGAAATTTTACTAAAAACTAGTAAAATATTCTGTTTGTTTTGCCTATGACATTGCTTTATATTGACTACCAATAATCTTTGAATTTAGTGTTGGTTTTTTTACTGTTTCAGTTTTGTTGTTGTTTAAATAAGCTTACAAGTAGTCTGTTTTAGGATTTAATAATATATTATTATGTTTACATTGAGAAAGTTGCCGTGACCGGTCTTGTTGATTTTGAGGTTTGCATTGAAAGGAATTGTTAATTGCAATATTACTCGGATTCAAAGAACTTTATTCACTCTCCCGTCGATGTCATTATGTAAGGAGGAAAAAGTCATAGATATCGGATCGCTTTTATATTTTGTTTTCGTTGAGGTATGAATCTAAAACCTTAATTACACTTTATGAATTCGCAAAGCGGATTCAAACATTTGTATGATAAGGATTATTTGTTCATTTAAGAGATGAAGAGAATATTTTTTGTTTTCATGGAGGTATGAACCGAAAAAACTTTTCACACTGTATGAATACGCGAAGCGGATTCATACATATTGTGATGAGTTTTTCCGGTTCATACCTCCATGAAAACAAACAACATTCTCTTCATTTCTTATAATTTAATAGCATCGAGCGAAAAACCAAAAGCTGTACAAATTTTGATACCTTTTTGTATGGAACTATTTCATGCGGAAGCATACAAAATGGCTGCGTGCTCAAAAGTTTGTTCATGGAGGTTTGAATTAATTTTTTCGACCAATCAGAACGCTCGTTTTTGATAGACGAAACTAACAATTAAATCATACCCAATGAAACATTAACAAAATTCTATTTAATTCGTATAATTAATGTCATCAAGCAAAACAAGGCAAACGTTTTACATTTTTTTTTTCTTACGGTTCTACTTTGTACACAAGTGTATAAAATTTTATTCGTAGAAGTCTGAAAGAAAATATCAGCCAATGAAACGCTTGAATCTTCATAGAAGAAACTAAAGTTGAATCATAACAAAATATTCTCCTTCTATCAGATAGGTTAGTTCTAACTCAGCGTAATAAAAGGAAGTATAAACTAACCTTGCATCTAATAACATATTAATGTCAGTATTGTTACAGAAATCTGATGGTGGCATGATGAATCCTAGGCTACAGTTGATCTTTTTATAGTCGGGTTCACAAACATCAAAAAAGTTCGGTCGCAGTCTACCGGAAACGAGTTTTAGGACTTCCGTTATCAAAATAGTCCCAGTTCCACCAGCAAGGAATATTCCTATCACTCTGAAAAGGTTTTATTTGTATAAATTTCAAATGGATTATAAATAGGGAATGTTATGTTATGATAGAGATGCAACATCTTGTATTTGCTTTGATGAGCGGAGGAAATGTTTGATATTTTACGAGATCAAAGTTCGAGTGGAATTTCAAATTTTCCTCCCCAGCGTAATTTTCCATTTATTAAATTTTCCTCCCCAGTGTAATATTTCATTTATTATATATCCATTTTTAACAAGTAAATTTGATGAAATACTTTTAAAAAATCTGTATTTCTACAAGTATTTACCTTCTCCATTACCATTCTGATTACGTTTATTTGCATTTTGACGTCATCTACAGAACGAAAATGACGTCATCTTAGATTACCTTATATAGAACCGTATTTGATACTATCAGACAAGAATTTTTTTCTGACGAGTCCGATTGTTTTCTTTGACGAATGTATACATTTTACTAGAAATATTTATAGGTATATAATAAAGACATTTATATTGTAAACACAAACGCCATGTAACGACCATGTTTCTGGAATATGTCATGATAATAGACATCATATTTTACCCCGAATGACCTTGACCATGTTATGTAATAAGAAAATTGGTTTTACGGGGCCAAAAAATAGGTAACCAGGTCAAATCTTACAACAGCCTTGTGTGTACTTTATAGGAGACATTTTTGGCTTAAATGGCTTGAAACTTGATCAGAATGTTTGTCTGCATTATATCTCGGACGAGTTAAAATGGGCTATGCAGTTCAAAAACGAGGTCGCCAGGTCAAATCGTATAAAAATCTTGATGGCACTGTAGAGCTCACTTTTTTGCTCAAATGCCTTAAAACTTTGTCAGATCATTTGTCTACAAAAACTCTCAGACGGATTTTAAAATAGATTATGTGGTATCAAAAAACGAGGTCAACAGGTCAAATCTAAGAAAAACCTTGTGTGCACTCTAGAGGCCACATTTTTGGCTCAAATACCTTATAAATTTGTCAGAACATGTGTCATCAAGAACTCTCAGAAGAGAAGTAAATGGGTCATGTGGCGTCAAAAACTAGGTCACTGGATCAAAACTTAGGAAATCTAGAGAACACACTTTTAGGCTCAAATGTCTTGATATGTGGTCGAAATGTTTGTCTACATAAGATCTCAGACGAGTTTGAAAATGGACAAAATTGGCTAGGTCACTTAGTCAAATTTTAGAAAATCCTTGTGTGCTTTGTCGAGGCCCTTAGGTCTGTATATATGTTCAGAATGTTTGATTCCATGATCTCTTTCATATTCGATACGGGTCGCATAGTTAATTAAGTAGGTCACTAGGTCAGATCTTATGATAACCACCCTTTCTATGAAATTTCTGTACTTCTGGCATAGATATCTTGAAACATGATAAGAATGTCTTTCTAGTTTAATCTCTAAAACAAGACCCCAGTATCAAGTCTTGTTGGGACAAGATAAGGTCACTTTTGCCATTTTACTTCTTTAGTCACCGACTCGGGTGAACGCTTTAGGGCCATTGGTCCTCTTGTTTGCTAGATGTAACTGATCATAAATTTTGCAAAACAACACAGTTAATACTTAAATCGACTTTCCTGTCGGAGGCGATGAGCGTCGCCAGCGACCCGTCACTTTATCATGTTAACTTGAAAATATGAGAAAATGTAATACCAAAACCTACCGATATAGACTGACAATCAGTCCTAAAATCTTTGGTTTATCTTCTTTGTCTAAAGATTTTCTTTCTGTTAAAACATGGATACCTTCTATGACAAACATCTGAATAATAAAAACAAAATTTGGCCTTCATCATAAATACCATAGTAACAGCAAATTTAATAGATTACAATTCTAGCTGATTCCAGCAAAATGACGTTTTTTGACGCCTCCAAGAAAAAATCTTTGAAAAGAATTGTGGAAAATAAAGAAATTGTTTGTACCAAACAATTTCTTCATTATCCACAAAATTTTCTAACCGATAAGACAAAGCTATTAAAAATTTCATGAACGAAAATTGGTCGTTTGTACTTTCTATGAGCTTAGACTGGTATAAATTTTGTCGTCTGGTATGGGTTGATATTGTCAAATGATCTTTACCAAGTCACCAATGAATATGAATCGATCAACAAAATTAAATTTCATCCTTGGAGGTGCTGAAATTGTATAGTGTTCGGTTTGTACGGACACTGTATATACTCACAATAATTGCTGGTATAACAACACTGATTATAGTGACCAATTTTAACTCTGGCTGTGTCCGATTTATAGGGATATTATATAGTTTGTTTTTATACTCACAATTATGGCTGGTATGACGCTAACAATAATGACCATGCTATTTTTCACCATGTCCGATTTATAGGGGTACTATACGGTTTGTGTATGTACTCACAATAATTGCTGGTATGACAACACTGATAATAATGACCATGCTATCTTTAACTGTGTCCGGTTTGTAGGGGTATTGTATGGTTTGGTCGTCACAAAAGAATCCACGTTCAACTGGCTCCAGTTCTGTCAGGTTGTAGGCAAGGACAATAGCCCCTACAGTTACTATAAAACGTTGGGGAAAATGGAAATAAGACACAGTTTTACCCTTCCCTACACAATCTCTTGTTTTACGGTAATATGATTTTATACTTGAAAGCTAATTGTGGAAAAAGAAGAAATTGATTACAACAAACAATTTCTTCTTTTTCAACAATGTTTTCTAACCTATAGATGGGTTAATATCCAAATTGCACCACTTTTAATTGTCGTCTGCATTTCTTTCGAATTGGACCAGTCTAAAAATTTGAAAGACGGAAAAGGGTTAAGTTTGTTTGTTAAAATGGGTTTTTACGCCGTTTTCAACAATCTTTCAGTTATATGGCGGCGGCTGGAGCACCTAACAATGGAATCCTGGTATTTCTCACACCAGTACTACCATTACATTCCTTCCAAGCCTCCAGCTGCTATCCCACATAGGTCTACGATTATCGACCCATTGGTGGGAATAGTCGGAAAGGATGAGTGCCGCCGTCGGGGATCGAACCCGGGACCTCTAGATTGACAGTCCGACGCGCTACCAAGTGCGCTATGACGGCGGCATAGGAAAAGGGTTAAAACATTCGAAATGTTTATGTTAAGAAAAAACTGTAGAAACATACTTCATACCAAGATGTAGACATGCTTCGTATCATTTCACTTGGAAAAAATAATCAAACGCAACATGCCCACAGGTGTGCGATTTTACAGGGATCTATGGATAGGTGTACCAGAAACCACGATATAACTAAAGTGTCGTTAAAGGGGGCGGTAAACATAATGGTCAAGGAAAGAAAAAAATCTTGAATCTCCCCTCGCATAGCTTCTGCATGAAATTTTTATGGAGAAACCACAATGCTGTAGAGCAGAAACATGTCAGAGGAGTTAACGTAATTGACGGGTCACCATTCATATTAAAAATCGATTAACCAAATCAAATCATTCATTTAGACAGGAAGTGAATGTTGAATAGTGTCAAGCATTTTCCTGGTCTGGCGACTTTTTGTTTTATGTTCATATCCATATATTTCGCAAACTAACATCGTTTGATTACTGGGTAGAGCATTTATGTCGGAGGTCAATGGACGAGGTCAGCGATCAGTCCAATCTCAGAGAATGACAATTTAGAAATGGTTGGTTAGTCCCCAGAACTCACCTGCGACCCAGATGGTCACATCAACAATTACACTTAGAACTGTAAATGATCTTTTGGACGCCATCGTTTTGTTGACATCCAGAGGTCTTTCTTCCCTAAAATGAGAGAAATTAGAAATTAATCCATTCCTGGATTACAACATTTTAGAAAGCTCCAGATCCGAATAAGTTGCAGACTACAATATTAGTTGATTTTTCCCCTTTCTTCTCCTTTTACTTTTTTTCCTTCGTATTTTCTTTCTTCTTCTTCTTTCAGGTTGAAAGCATTGTGGAAAATGAAGAAAATGTTTTCCAAAGCTTTAAGTCTTGAGGTGTCAATAAGAATCAATGTGTTGGAATGGGTCAATATCATGTGCGAAAACCGTAAAGTAAAACGGGATAATATTGGAACTTCGAAAAATCTCGTCATTTTTTATGATGCGAAGCTGCGGTCTGGACAGGAAGAAACCCTGCGTTTTCGGATTTTTTGAAAACAGGTTTTGGTTACCTAGACTGGTACCACTGTCGACTTTAGGTTAATAAAGCCGACAGGTATACACCGATTTTCGGTAAAAACACGGAAAGCCTGGCCCCTTCTGTTTTTCACCTTTCTAAAATCGAAAACGTGGCTTGCGCATGCGCAGCGAATTTTGTTGAAAAATTTGGACACGCCCCGGGATTTCCATTTAATACGATAAGAATCTTAGTTTTGCAGTTTTGAATGAGCCATTTTTTATGTTAAAACATTTCTCACGTGAACAATCGAAATTGTGTGCGAGAAAAACCTTGGAATGTCACCCTTTTTATGTAAAATATTTGAGGAACACCGCGTTCCTTTTACGCCATATTGTTTACAAACAATCCATCACCCAATCAGATTCGATGTTTGGGTATACGTCATTAAATGCCCATCAGCCAATCTCTTGGTGCAGACATTTAGGATCTACCTGTCGGCTTTATTAAAGTCGACGGCGGTACCGGTCTATTGGTTACCTCGAAATACCAACCCCAATCAACCTCTGTAGGTTAAAACTTTTTTAGATTAATTTTCATGCGTCTGTCAAAACCTCCCCATTCTCATTGGCTGAAAAAACTGTTTCCTACCTCTCTGTATTCGGAACTATTTTGTATCGTATTGCACAAAGTAGTTCCATATAAACTACTGTCTTAATTTGGTAACAACGGCCATAACGCAGTAGGACTCCAAGTCATGGAGTCCCGGGTTCGATCCACGGCGAATACCCTTTACGACATTTGTGTCCCGTCAGTGGGTGGATAATCGTAAACCTAGGTGTGGTGAGCAGCTGGAGGCTCGGAAATAATTTAGTGGTAAGACTGGTGTGAGAAATCCATGGTTAGGTGCTCCAGCCGCCGAGTTAAACCACATCTAATCAATGAATCTTAAACTGGTATAAAATTTCCTTTTTTCAAATACCTTAACTCATAATCACCTGACAAAATTTTACACTAGTCCAAATTGAGAGATATAGCTGACGATAAATCAAAGATGGATTAAATTGAAAAATAATGATAGAAGCAAAACGTTGTGAGAAAAGAAGATATTGCTTGTGTCAAGTAATTTCATCTTTTCTCACATTTTTTTCCACTGCTATACTTCTTCCGTGCGTAAAAATGCGGGATTGTGTTGTAATTGCGAAAAGATACATGGCTTAGTGATATAAGAAATAAGAAATGAAGATATCATTTATTCATTTTAATTTAGGTTTAAAACAAACAATAAATTGCTTCTTCAATCGACTGTTTTATTGAAGTTTAGTGTAATAGAGTTTGTAATTTCATGCCTGTGAGAAAACAGAAAATAATCTCTTCATCATATCTTAAAAAAATAACTTTCTCGAAAATTGTTTTTCGCATGACAGATCACAAATATTAAAATATGAAAATTAAGTAAATGTCCACTCAATCGTAAAAGTGACTAGGATCTAGTTGGTTTCAATTATACATGTACATGGCTGACGAGTTTTGAAAGACCAATCAACTACAGTCTAGCAAGCTGTCGTTACGAGCTTTTGATATACCATCGGCGACATAGAGGTCGTGTACCAATTGTGTAACGTCGGTCAGAGTCTAAAACCTCGTAACTACAGCTTTAATGATCCAAACTCCAATGAATCCGGATCAGGGAGATTGAGTAAATCTGAAAATTGAACCTAGCTTTACTGCGTACATCGCCTCGGTATAACTTTGTCCTTAAAACTTAGTAAGATGGCTTGAAAAGATGTATTTACGGTGTTCATGGGTCGCTACAGAAGATTTCCAAGCACACAAAATGATAATGATAATAGTAATGATGATCATGATTGTTATGATAATGATAATAACAAAGAAAATTGTCAATTGATTGATTGATTGATTGATTGATTGATTGATTGATTGATTGATTGATTGATTGATTGATTGATTAATTGATTGATTGATCGATTGATTGATGAATGGATGGATGGATGGATGGATGATGGATGATGGATGATGGATGGATGGATGGATGGATGGATGGATGGATGGATGGATGGATGAATGAATGGATGGATGGATGGATGGTTTTTGGTTTCACAGTATTTCAGTCATATCGCGGCAACTGCAACTAACCATGGATTCCTAGTATTTCTCACGTCTGTACTACCACTACATCCTTTCCGAGCCTCCATATGTTCTTCCATCTCTAGGTTTACGCTTACCCACCCAATGAGGAGAGACAAATGTGGGAAAGGATATTCGTCGCGACCAGGGATCGAACCTGTCACCCAATGACTAGGGGATTTACGCGCTATGGCTGCGGCAACAAAACAAAGAAAAGGAAACATACATTTTAATTTTGAAACTATAATCGAACGGCGACAAGGTGTCACCTGATAAGGGCTCTTTTCCATATGTTTAACATAACGAGGTCAAATAAACTTAAAGTTTTAAATCTTGACTCCTGTAGTTTCCCTCTCCTCCCGGGGAACCGACCGGCCTATCCCCCCGGGTCTGATTCCGGGTCCTTCGGCGGGTTACTCGGGGGGGGGGTTACTTTATTACCCTCATGTTCGGTATTTGACCACTTCACGAGCGACTATGCTATATGACTATGCAATTTAAGATTTAAACTATGTAATGTTGAGTTTGTCCTTGTGGTCTAGTATTGTTAAACTATATACGTCAAAAATTAATTATAAAATAACTAATAGCCTGCCCGCCAAGGAAACACTCCCAGGACCATATTATAAAAACTAACCAGTCACTAAGTACAAATATCCCACGAGCAACTGGGAAAAGTGTTGGCACTTAAATCTTGAAGAGTGAACACACTAATATAAATAAGTCATCGAAAGATGTTCGTTAGTTAGAACAACATAGCTAAAATTGTGTTCTAGGTTTTAGTATATAAAAAGGGACATTTGATCGTCTGTGAGGAAAAGAAATTATTTTTGTTATTATTTCTTTGAGACAGAAATAGCTTTGCGACACGCCGTCTGAAATAAAGCGTATTTAACCCTTGTCATGCCGAATTAAAATCCCATACATAGTTGCTGTAATTTCAAAGGCCTAACATCACTGGAAGGTCTTAATGAGGGTCAATATTTCTTTTGAAAATTGAATATTTAAACAACTCTGGCTAAAAGGAGGCAAACAGGAGGTGTAGATCATGATCAGACTGCACATAAGTGTAGTCTGATCTTTGTCTTTGCCTCCTGCCAAAAAAGGAATATTCCGGGTTCAGCATGACAAGGGTCTAAGTATAACTTAAGTAAAATTATAGAAATACCTGAGATAAAATCCTAAATCAAAATATAGTATACCATATTTAACATGTATATTTAGCGTAACACGTCAGCGTAAAATATGGTACTTGATTTAGATACCCAGTATTTTACTCTAGGCCAATTTATAGCCCGGTTCAATTGTTAGAGGTTGAAAGATCTAAGGTATATAAATAATGTATTTGGGGCAATTGTTTGTTTTAGCTGAATTGGTATATCTTCCGCTACATGAAAAACTAACGGATTTTTTGCCATGCAAATCTTGTAACTTTAAGAAGTTGCATGGTTTGATTGGTCGATCGAGCCGACAATATGTAAAAGTACCTTAGCTCTCGTTCATAGATGCCTGCAAAAGTAACACGTGTACATAAACAAAGTTATGAAGGCTAGTTCTTCAAGGAAAAAATACATGTAACAAACGATTCCTAATTTCCCTCGAAGATTTATTAGACCCGAAGTGAATTTCGATCTCAAATATCGGTCGACGTTCATGTGAAACATTTTTGTTAGTTTGACGATTTAAACATCGTAACTACAGGTTATTCAAGGTCGCCAACAATATATTTTAGAATTCTTTTTTACATGTAACTGTTACATATTAATATTGAAATGGAACTTCCTGTCGGAGTCAGTGGGCGGAGCCAGCGGAGACAGTGGGCGGAGCCAGCGATATGTCAATTGATAGGTTGATAAAAGTCTCTCCTCGGTGGATAACAACTTTTTCATGACCACTGTGGCGTTAAAAAAGATTTTCTTGCTACCCTTTAACCCGTTCCCACACAATCCCTCCTTTTTTCGCCTCTCAAGATAAAAGCTTTGGAAAACATTGTTGATAATGAAGAAATTGCTTGTATCAAGCAATTTCTTCATTATCCACAATGTTTTCTGTCCAAAAAAAGATGAAAAAAAAAAAAATAAAATTCCATTAAATTGAAATTATCGTCTGCAGCTTCTTTCAATTTGGACCAGTCTAAAATTGTGTTGTGTGGGAATGGGTTAAAGCAAGTAAACATGACCTCCAAAAAAGATGAAAAAAAATTCCATTAAATTGAAATTATCGTCAGCAGCTTCTTTCAATTTGGACCCGTCTAAAATTTTGTTGTGTGGGAATGGGTTAAAGCAAGTAAACATGACCTCCATTTCCTAGCGAAATTATCCAACTAAAGTCTTCATGTATGCGACTCGTCAGTTAAAGACGCTGTTCTGCATGAGTAGACTAGACAACCTGATCTATACCCGAATTACTTATATATATTAACCCATTACCAGACGGCAAAATTTTAGACTGGCTCGAATTAAAAGAAGTCGCAGACGACAATTTATAGTTTATGAAAATTTAGATTTTTCCAACCTGGTAGATACAAAAGGTTATTACAAGCAATTTCTTCATTTTGCACAATCTTTTCTCAATTGTTTTTCTAAGGGGGCGTCAAATAGGGTCATTGTGTTGGAATTGGTAAAGTGTTCTACCCGAACAATTACTTTAAAGTTTGAAAAAACAAAAATAATAGAGATAGGGCAATCAAATAAATCACCTTGTAGAGAATAAAAATACATTTGTTGTACATCTATGAAAAAGTCGATAGACCAACAAAATAAAAGTGAGCTATGAACTCTGATATTGGTCGATATTGTGAAGCATGATTTGATTGATTGATTGATTATTTGTTGGTTCGTTGATTGATTGTTAGATTGAAAGAGTGATAAATTGATTGATTCGTTCATTCCTTTATCCATTCATGTATCAGTTGGTTGGTCGATTGGTCGTTCGATTGATTATTGATCGATTGACTAATCGATTGATTCATTTGTTAATTGATTGATTTGTCATTTGATTTGTCGTTTTTTTCGATGGATTGATGGATTGATGGATGGATGGATGGGTGGATTGATGGATGTATGGGGGATGGATGTATGGATGGATGGAATCGCGGTGAATATCGATCTGAACAGACTGCGTGGATTGTGCAAGCTTACTTGGGTCGCTAATGTTGCTTTTGTTGTTGTTGTTGTTGTTGTTGTTGTTTCTGTATATTTACCCTTTTCTGTACAGAACTGGGATTTTGGGTCACTTTGATTTTATACTTTAGAAAACATTGTGGATAGAAGAAATTGATTGTAACAAGCAAAATTGCATCCAATTTTCGATGCTGTCTGCAACTTCTTTCTATTAGGACCAAATATTTCTAAAATTTCAAGACTAGAAAAGGTAAAATTAATATTCTATCTAACTATGTAGTTATTTTCAAATAGCTTGACTGACTGACCTGTGCTGCATCATATCTCTTTTTGAAATGTTTTTAATTTGTAACAGAATTCCAAGATAATGCATGTCATAATAAATCGACGTCTCCGTGCATAAAGGTAGTTAATGCCTATGAAATGTATAGGCACTTAAAACCTTTAACCCTTTCCTGATCAATCCCTGGTTTCTACATCCCTGTGATTTTTTAATTGAGAAAAATTGTAGAGAAAAGAAAAAAAATGCTTGTAACAAGCATTTTTTTCTTTTCCTCATTTTTGACTTTTTCCACAATTTTTTCTACCCTATTGAATGGTCATTTTTCAATTCAAATCCATTTTAGATTTTTGTCTGCTAAACCTTTGAATTTGGACAGGACTAAAATTCTGCAAAACGGGAAAGGATTTAGTTCTGGGTTTTTCCAACCTGAAATTGTTGCATAACACTCAAACCGTATGCAGTTTATCTATCGTTTTATGTCCCCTGAATGGAAATTTATCACTTTTTATCAGTTTTTTGTACAAAACCAAAAATAGGTTATCAGTGATTCAGAGATAAAAATAAAAATCATTTTTAAGATGAGTGAATCATACCTATTTTGATTAACTATACTTTTTGGTTAGCTTACATAAATATCTTTTAAAACTATAATTGTTTTGTTTTAATCTTGTTTGGATGGCTTATGTTGCTGTTGCTTTTAATCTAAAAATCGGGGACAATGTTGCTTTGCTTTTGTCCGTCTGTCTGTCTTAAATTATAAGGTGCACCAGGACTCGAGTAACCGCTGGAAGGTTATTTAAATTGGCGTTGAACTCCAAAAATCAACGATACTGTCAATGACTTTGGGAGGGAAGAGGCACAGCAATATAAAGATTAATTGATTGGGCTTTAACGCAACTTTTAACAGTTTTTCAGTCATATCGCGTATGCTGGAGCACCTAATCATAGGTTCGTGGTATTTCTCACACAAGTACTACTACCACTACATCCTTTCCGAGCCTCCAGCTGCTCATTTCTCTTAGGCTTAAGATTATCCTCTCATTGACGGGAGACAAATGTTGGAGAGGATATACTTCGCGGCCGAGCACCGAACCCGGGACCTCACGACTAGGAGCTACCACAGCGCTATGAGCGCGGCAAATACGGAGGCATGAAAATAGAATCAAGATAAAAAAAACAAAGGTCCAAAAAGGTACCTTAGGTCGTATGTTTTATCCAATAAAGGTGAGGTTGTTAACTTCGTCATACTGCACCAAGAACAATCAAATATCAATGTTTATAATAACACAACCTTGAACTGTAATATCATGTATAATCATCCGTCTATTTTCACCTGTATTTCCACCTTAATTAATACATCTATGTGACCACAGTTTATTGTTATTTGTTTTAACTTTTAAGACAGTACTCGGCTGAAATCCGAAACATCGTAACTACAGCTTATTCAAGCTGTAGTTACGATGGTCCGGATTCCAGCCGACGATTTATATGTGAGTTGAGATATATGTATTGATTACAGAATAGACTGGCATTATAAACACTAGTGGTTCTGAAACATCACAAATCGATATGTGTTCTTGTGTAAGCAGTATCTACGGAATACCATTAGTGCCATCGCGTTTTCTGCGTTAAGTTGTAGAATTTGAACGCGGAATACGAGAGTACGACGATGAGAATACGAGAGTACGAGGATACGACAGTTAGATGCAACGAAAACATACGATGGAACGATGTTGAGAGTACGAGATAATCTCATGTTCCCCTCCTCGTACTCTCGTGTTCTCGTCGCTGATAGCTCTAAATGAGAAACGATGATTTAACCAATTACCAGGATATTTTTTTTTCAAACTGGTACAATTTCAAAGAAGTTGCAAAAGATAATTTCCAGTTCATTTTCAACAATGTTTTTCTGAGCTCTTGCCTTCGTGGGCATATAAAAGCGGAATTGTGTGGGAATGGTTTAGATCTACATTGATCATTCGTGAATCGTCGCGGTAAAACAAATAGTCTTGGAAATGACAAAAGAATCGACCTCGATCAAACAGCACGGATCGACAGGATAGCCTAAACCAAAGCATATTCCTCTTATTCTGATTTACTGGACCAAGAATGGTCAGTCTACCTAACACATAAAAGAAAATTATAATAATGATAAATGAATAGACAGTAACGATAAAAAAATAATAAAAATAGATAGGTAAATAAATGAATAACAATTAATGATAGTGAATAGAACAATAGACAATAATGATGAAAAATAATAAAGATAGATAGGTAAATAAATAAATAACTGATAATGATAGTGAATAGAACAATAAACAATAATGATAAATAAATAAATATTCATGATAAAATAACATCGCCCTTAGCAGTTCTTATTAACACATGTCATGACGAATTAAAGCCCTCTATAGAAATGCGTTAAAATCAATCAATTGATTGATTGATTGAATGGGGTTTATCGCCGCTTTTAACAGTATTTCAGTCATGTCGCTGCGGCTGGAGCACCTAACAATGGACTCCTGGTATTTCTCACACCAGTACTACCACTAGATCCTTACCTAGCCTTCAGCTTCTATCCCACTTAGGTTTGCGATTATCTATTCATTGGTGAGAGACAAATGTCGGAAAGAATGTATTCCGCCGCCGGGGATCGAACCGATGACATCCCATGATTGAAGATTAGGAGTTTGACGCGCTACCGACTGCGCTATGGCGGCGGCAAGGGAAAGCATTAATGAACCTATTACGGGCTAATATATTGTGAGACAAACCATCTCATAGCCAACTCTGGCTTGAAAGGGACAAGCAGGTAGTGTAGACTAAGATTAGGTTGCACATATTTGCAGTCTGATCTTAGTCTTTACCTCCTGTCAAAGTAAGAATATTCCGGGTTCAAGCTGACAAGGGTTTAGTTTCATAAAATTTGAAAAACTGTAAGTCTTATGAAATTCAAAATACTATACTCACATCAAGTTGTCATTTTCCGCCACACATTCCAACTCCATAACTGAGAAAATTCTATCTCCACGCAATTTCTTAAAATAAATAATTAGTTTTCACAGAAGAAAACCGTTAGAATCCGTCGGAATGTTGGTTTTCCATTGTCAATTTATTTTCATGTGATTGAAATACAGATATAATCCGATTTAAGACAGAGAGATGAGAGGTTTATCTACCCGTCGCATAAAAACGGACCAGTCTGGATTTTCGTCTAACACAATTGACTGAGGTCACTCAAAAATCGATAGACCAATCAAATCATTCGTTTAGACAGGGAGTGAACTTTGAACTCTAACATTGGTCAACCTTTATGTTCAACATTTTTGTTGGTTTTGTGACTTAGACGTCGTAACTACAGCTGATTCAAGCTGCAGTTACAACGAGTAGGTTGGTAATGACGTCATTTGACCCATTCCCACACAATATCTCCTTTTTACGCCCCTAAAGAAAAAAGCCTTGGAAAACTTTGTTGAAAATGAAGAAATTGTTTGTATCAATGGATTTCTTCCTAACCCACAATGTTTTATATCCAAACGGGGGAAATGTTTTAATTTTCATCAACTTGTAATGTTCGTAAGCAGTTTCTTTCAATTTGGACAAGTCTAAAAAGGGTGTGGGATGGGTTAATATCATCTTGTTGGAGTCAGTGGGCGTGGCAAGTGATTCGTAAATCTATGCAAGATTGAAGTTTCGTGGCAATACACTATTTAATAACGAAGATAAACAAGATGCCACAAAGGTTTTTGACAAGGGCCAATTCAAAACTGTAGCAAAACCCCGGGAGTCGAGTTTACCATGCATGCATATATAACGAAAAAATTACATTTACTAGATTTGTTTGATATATTCATTTTCAAAATAGATAGTGTAGGTCTTTGTTAGGCTGCACAGAACAGACCGATCGCGGTTGTCATTCAAAGAGTCAATTAATCGGCCAAACCATTCATTAAGACCGAATTAGCGAATTTCAAACATTGGCCGACATTTCTGAGAAACATTTTAGTCGGTTTGGCGACTTAAACGTCGTAACTACAGCTTGAATAAGCTGTAGTTTCGACGTTTAAGTCGCCAACCAGCCATTTACCTTTTTTCTTTGTTGGATGTTATTGGCTATGAATTTTGCAAAGTAACACCATTTGATATCGAAGTGGAACTTTCGGTCGGAGTTAGTGGAAGGGGTCGGCGAACCGTCAATCAACAGTCTGACCAGTGTCAACATATGTTGTATTTCTGAGATTGCCCTTTCGACCGTCTGTACCTCTGACTTGATCCATTGGGACTATGGAACTACTTGATCAAAAATGCTATGACTTCACATATGTTATCAATTATTATCCTTTAAGGTCAATGTCAACTGTCAGGGTCGTAATCATATAAAAAATAACTTTGATTTTGGTCTAAGCGATTTTTTAGAACTTTCGTATTTCGCGTTTCAAATTCTTGTATCCTTATAGCGTTGTTGGACGTGCAAAATGTCGTAACTGCAGCTTTAAATATAGCTGTAAAACTTTACGATGTTTTACACACCTAACGACGATAGGTTTTGTTGTTGGCTGTATTTATTGTTTATCTCTTATCAAATTCCGAGCTCAAGGTCATTTGTTATGGTCATTTGTTAAGGTCAGTTGTCAAGGTCATTTGTTTTTGTCATTTGTTAAGGCCAGTTGTCAAGGTCATTTGTTACGATCATGATTAATTTATCAATTATCTCTATACCCCAGCCTACGAAGTAAAGGGTGAGTATTAATTTCACTATGCCAATCAGGATTCAGGCTTCTTTCCCGTGATATTAAACGGAAGGGCTCCATATTCAGTAGGGATCTTACCTCGGGCTATACAAACGTTTCAAAAACAAGCTTCAGATAAGATTGGGACCTCAGAGCTAACAATGACATCGTCATTAAGGTCCCTTTTCCCTTAATATTTGATAAAATATCACCATGTTCAATAGAGATCTTTCTCGTGATCATACAATCTTTCAAGCAATTTTGAGATTGATCTGACATAAAAATAGCAAGGCATCGTTAAGATCTATTTCCTTTAATAGACGGAATGTCACGACATAAAAATAAAAATCTCCAAAGTGGTCAAACAAACATTTCAAAGAAGTTTCGGAAAGATTTGCTCAAATTGAGAGCTGTTGGGAAAGAGTGGCCCATAATTGAGACCTGTTGAGAAAACTGGCTCGAATTTGAGACCTGACGGGATTGACTCAAGATTGATAGCTGTTAGGAAAGAATGGCTCGAAATTGAGACCTGTAGAGGACGATTGATTCAAAATTGAGACCTGTAGAGGACGATTGATTCAAAATTGAGACCTGTAGAGGACGATTGATTCAAATTGAGACCTGTCACCGAAGGCTGACTCATGATTGAGACGTGTCGGGAAAGATTGCTTCAGAATTGAAACCTGTCTAGAAAAAATGGCTGAAAATTGAGAACTGTAGATTAGTACAACAGATTTTTTGAGGACGGAGGAGACATTCATAGAACACAATCAGTTCGTCATGAGCACGTTGTGCTTAAATTAGCTTAACCCATTCCCAAATAGCAAAGTTTTAGACTGGTCAAAATTGAACGAAGCTGCAGAAAAAAATTCAAGTTGATGGAATTTATTATTATTATGAGCCAATGCGTGACATTTCCAACAATTACACATGTGCGCCAAGTAAAGACTCAGATCAGCCTGTGCATCTGCACAGTCTGATCAGAGTCCTCACTTTGGGTCTGTAGGTAGATACTGACCCAAAGCTTTTTTAAACAATCAGCCAATATTCTAATTGCACCGAATGGCTGTCCAGGGTGCTCAATGTGTGCGAGTCACGCACATGCGAAATTGTTGGAAATGTCACGCACAGGCTCATTATTATTATTATTTTGTCTTTCTGGGTGGAAAATATTGTGGATAATGCAGAAAATGCTTGTAACAAGCAATTACTTCATATCCAACAGTATTTTTTTTGAGGGGGCGTAAAAGGGGGGGTTGTGTCGGAATGGGTAAAGGAATCAAATGCAACAGCGAAGACATCTTTAATGATATTGGTACATAAAGACTGTATATTAACCCATTCCCACACAATCCCGTACTTAGTACGAAACTACCGGGAGTATGTTCGTGTGGTCATCCCGGGGTTCGAACCCGCGATCTGGAGGTTTGGCGTCGATTATTATACCAACTGGGCTTATGGGGCTGGCGTTAGCTAAGTTGGACTGACTGATGTTAAATGGGCCCCTGCCGATATACGGAGTTTTCCCAAAGATTGCCCTTTGATAAACTCCCTGGACTAGACTGGGTAGTTCCGGTTTAGATTTGCTACAACGAACATGTAAGAATTGAGACTAAATTCTTGTGTTTTGAGCAGAATTAGACATTGTTTCAGTATTTCACAATGAGAAGTGTATAATACTCTTCTAAAACTCTTATTATATATGATGATGTTTATAATTCATTTGACACATTCTAAATCGTCCTCCCTTCCGAGAAAACTATTTCATTCTCATCCTGCTTAAATATCTTCTCATTTTCGTAGCAAACTAAATAAAGGTACGTTTCATAATGAATTAGAGTCTCCCTTTTTAACCCTTTCCCGTTTTTGGAAATTTTAGACTAGTCCAAATTGAAAGAGGGTGCAGACTGGATGTCATTTGAAATAAAACCATCCTATGTGGTAGAAAATATTGTGGAAAAAGGAGAAATTGCGTGTCAAAAGCAATTTCTCCTTTTTCCACAATGTTTTCTCAGGTATAAAATCACAGGAACTTAAAATCCCGTGTTTTAACAGGAAAGGGTTAAAGTTAAATTCGGATTGTCTCGAGTATACATTATCGCATGCCACATTATTTAATACTTTAAAAAAAGATATGATATCGCCTTTATGATGTAAGTGTTGTTTGACTTGATCTGTTTGTATTTGTGTTAATGTGTTTATCTATTTATTGTTTCGTTTGCGAAGTTATTTTAATGTTGTTTTGGTTGTTGTTGTCAGTTGTGGTGGTGTTTAAAAAACGCATTGAAAAACATACTCGGTACAAATGAATAATCGTTTTTTGAAGACAGACGAGATCTGTCAACTTTATTTTAAGTAACTATTTAATTGAAGGTATAAAACGAAAGTGTGAAAAAAATTGATAACTCAAAAACCGTCGTCGTCGTTGTTGTTGTTAAAAGCGATGGTGGTGATAATGATAGTGCTGAATTTGTCTAAGTTGTTGTTTATAATGAAGGAGATGATAATGGTAGTGTTTATGTTTGTTTAAGCTGTTGTTGTTAATGAAAGTGGTGATAATGATATCGCTGGTTTTTATTTTAGTTGTTAATGATGATGGCGGTGATAATGATTGTGCTGATTTTTGTTTTGGCTGGTTGAAATGATGATGGTGATGATAATGATAGTGCTCATAGTTATTTACCTGTTGTTAATGAAAGAGGTGATAATGATAGTGCTATTTTTTGTTTTAATTGTTGTTGTTGAAAATGGTTGGATTGACAATGATAGTGCTGATTTTTGATTACTTGTTGTCAATGATGAAAGCGACGATAACGAAAGTGCAGATTTTGTTATAGTTGTTGTTAATGATTGTTGTGATAATGATAGCATTGAATTGGAGGTGATAATGAAAGTGCTGATTTTTATCATAGTTGTTGTAAATAATGACGGTGGTTTAAATGGTAGTGCTAATTTTTGTTTACTTGTTGTTTATTAATGATGATTGCGGTTATAATGGTAGTGATGATTTGTGTTTTAGTGGTTGTTGTTTATAGTGATGGTGGTGATAATACTAGTGCTGATTTTTGTTCTAATTGTTGTAAATGATTTAGAAATAATTTTCTTTTAGTAATTGTTAAGTATGACGGCGGTGATAATGATACTTTTGATATTTCTTTTTTTTGTTTTGTTTACTTTTTGTTAATTATAATGGCGACGATAATGATAGAGCTGATTTTTTATAGTTGTTGTTTATGATGATGATGGTGGTGATAATGATAGTGCTGTTTTTTTCTAGTTGTTGTAAAGGATGAAAGAGATTATAATGATAGTGCCCATCTTTGTTATAGTAGTTGTTCATGATTGGGATATAGTGCTGATTTTGGTTTAAGTTATTGTTAATAATGATGGCGGTGATAATGATAGTTCTTATTTTGTTGCTGTTGTTTACCTGTTGTTAATGATGATGACGACCATAATGATAGAGCTGATTTTTGTTAAAGTTGTTGTTAATGGTGATAATGAAAGCTCTGATTTTCTTTTAAGTTGTTGTTAATAATGGTTGTGATAATGATAGTGCTGATTTTTGTTTAAGTAATTTTTAATTATGATGGCGTTGATAATGAAAGTTCTGATTATTATTTTTTAATTGTTTATAATGATGGCATGGATAATGATGGAGCTGATTTTTGTTGCAGTTGTTGTAAATGATGGTGATAATGATAGTCCTGATTAATTATTTTAGTTGCTGTTAATAATGGTGGTGATATTGATGATGCTGATTTCTTTTCTATTTGGTGTTAATAATGATTGAGGTGGTAATGATAGTGCTGTTTTTTGTTTACTTGTTGTTAGTGATGATGGTGGTGATTAAGATACTGATTTTTTTTTTAGTTGTTTATAAGGATGGTGGTGATAAGACTGATTTTTGTACTAGTTGTTGTTTATCATGGAGGGGATATCGATAGTCTTTATTTTTGTGTAAGTTATGGTTTATAATGATGATTGTGATAATGACGGTTCAGATTTTTGTTTACTTGTTGTTGATGATGACGACGAAAATGATAGTGCTAATTTTTGTTATGGATGTTGTTAACAATAGTTGTGGTAATGATAGTGCTGATTTTTGTAAACCTGTTGTTGTTGATGGCGGGAATAATGTAGTACTAATTATTTTTTTCTTTTGTTGTTGTTAATGATTGCGTGGATAATGATAGAGCTAATTTTTGTTGTTGTAGTTGTTAATGATAATGATAGTGCTGAATTTTTTTATTTAGTTGTTAATTATGGTTGTGATAAAGTTAAGGCTGATTTTTGTTTTAGTTTTTGTTGTTAATAACGATGGTGGTAATGATAATGCTGAACTGATTTTTGTTTAAGTTTTTGTTGTTAATATTGATGGTTTGGTAATGTTAATGCTGATTTTTGTTTACTTGTTCTTAATAATGATTGCGGTGATAATGATAGTGATGATTTTTGTTTTAGTTGTTGTTAAAAATAATGATGTTGATATTGAAAGTGCTGATTTTAAGCTCACCTGAGCACAAAGTGCACATGGTGAGCTTTTATGATCGTTGAATGTCTGTCGTCCGTCATCTGTTGTGCGTACTGCGTCGTGCGGCGTCAACAATTGAAGTGTTAACACTCTGGAGGCCACAGGTTTGACCCAATCTTCATGAAACTTGGTCAGAATAATTGTTAGGTCATGAGGATAAACCCTTTTTATTATGGGAGGGTTCTATCTAACACAGGAAAAGGGGCCTTAATGGCAAGTTTTTTGTTTACACTTTAGAGGCCACAATTTTTGTTCAATCTTCATGAAACTTGACCAGAATAGTTGTTATATCACAAGGATGAACCCTATTGATTATGGGAGGGTTCTATTGGAAAACACAGGAAAAGGGACCTTAATGACAATTTATTTGTTTACAATTTAGAGTTTTGGCTTAATCTTCATGAAACGGGTTAAAGTTATCTGGCTCTAGTTGCATTTTTTAACACCAGACAATACAGGTGAGCAATCTATGATCATCATGGCCTCTTGTCGTTTTAAGTGTAGTAAATAATGATGGTGGTGTTAATAATGCTGATTTTTGTTTACTTGTTGTTAATGATGATGGTGGTGAGATTAGTACTGATTTTTGTATGGCGGTGATAATGATAGCGCTGATTTTGGTTTTAACTGTTGTTGTTGTTAATGATGGAGTTGATAATGATGGTGCTGATTTTAGTTTTTGTTGCTGTTTACAATCAATAGTTTGGACACTTTGAAAATTTAGATATTTCTATCAAAAACAATGAACAAGCAAAGTCGAACTAGTTTGCGTCATATTCTTTAAAACAGCATATAATAGATATTATGTGACTATTTTGAGCTGGAGATGTCTTTGTTGTTAACCTACAACTGCACTCGAAACCCTGAAAGTAAATGAATAAATAGATGCGTTAGCTTTTTATCGTGTAAACCCAGCATTTTGATGTTCAAAGAAATATTGAAGACATGTGGGAAAAGGCACAAGAGTGCCAAGATGACCCTAGATCGCCCACTTGGGTCTTTAATTCAAACAAGGAAACATGAAATTGAAACTACAAAGTCGGTCTTATCTGTGAAGATAAACTCGTGCACAGAGCTTGTAAAATCGCCAACATTGATCTAATATTTGACCAAGTGACTTTTCTTCCTCAATCCATCTTTACGAACCCTATAATCATTGACATTCTTACCAAGTTTCATCAAAATTGAACCAGAATTGTTGCCACTGGAGTGCCGACTAAGAATTTGACAGAAAGGCTCCCTTTCCTGTGTTTTTCCAACATAAAAGTCCGATTTTCCTTATGACCTTACAAACGCTCTAAACAAATTCCATCAAGATAAGGCTAAAATGTTGGCCCCATGAGTTTAAACAAAGAAAATGTCATATGGCCCCCTATGCCGTGTTTTCCGATTGAACCTTCTCATTTTCAATGGGGTTCATACGTATATACTATCAATCAATCCAAGCAAGTTTTATCAAGATTGGGCCAACACTGTGGCCCTAGGGTGAATAAAAAGAAAATATTACCACCACCCCCTTTCCCGTGTATTCCAATTTAGCCCTCCCTTTTTCATGTTCATCCTTATGACCTAGCATTCATTCTGGTCAGGTTTCATTGAAGTGGGGTCAAAATTGTGGCCCCTAGAGGTTAAACAAAGAAATGATTTTTTAGCCCGTTTTCCCGTGATTCATCATGTAACTTCCATTTTCATTCGGGTACATTATAACCTGACAAGAAACACGGTCACAAAGTTTCATTAAGATAACAAGAAATTAACCAATCGCTGGCCCCGCCTACTTATTTCGTTGGCTCCGCTCGTTGACTCTGACAGGAAGACCCGTTTCGATTTTAAACGGCGTTATTTAGAAAAATCAGTGCCAGTGGCATGTAACAAAACGCAGAATAGATAGTTGGCGTCCTGAAACGTCGTAACTACAGTCTGCATAAGCTGTCGTTACGAGTTTTAAGTCACCAAACCAACAAAAAGATTAACAAAAAAGGCGACCAATGTCGGAGATCAAAACTGATTTCTGGTCTCAATCAATGATTTCATTGGTCGACTGTTTATTTGATTGACAGCCGCGACTGGTAAATTTCTGATGTCCAAACGGCTTTCCAAAGCTTTCAGATGGACTCCGTAGGCATCCATTAGTGTTATCCAGTTTGGAAAGTCCAGTGGGATGTTACTAAGTTAAAAGAGAAGTAATGCCCAGTTAGTTTCGATTTATTATTTTTCAAAACCCGTCTCCCCAAACCAACTGTATATTTTGACAATGGCGTAATACGAGGATTCTATACAATTCGTAGAACGCGTAAAACCGCTTAGCATAGATGCGGTCACGATTTAAAAAAAAAAAACGCGGAGACTTTCAATTATATAGAGAGTAATTTGCCTTCTTCTATGATAACTAAGCATACCAGCTGTATGCCGCTGGAGTGATTAACTATACAGTTACTTAAATTTTAAGATGTTTATTATCATTTTGAATTAGCCTTTTCAATCCATTACCAAACGACAAAATTTTGGGCTAGTTACAGACGACAATTTAAATCGCTTTGAGATTGAAAACTATGGCCCAAATAGGGTACAAAACATTGTCAAACAAATAATTTCTCCTTTCTAAAAATGTTTTCTTTATGCGATTCTCCAGGCGTAAAAAGTGTGGTTGTGTGGGAATTGGTTAAGTTTCAACTGGATGAGGGAAGGTCTAAAATATAAAAAAAAATCTCTCATTTGTTTCTTGCAGGTGATAATTCTCAATGAGTATTGCCAATCTAATATTGTCCAAGTTTCTTAAATGATATCTTAATTATTTGTGGAATGATAATCTCGGAAAATTAAAAAATTGTTGATCTTAAAAGCGAGTTAGACTACGATCAAGTGAATTTGGTTTAACGTGACTTTCAGTATTACTTGAATAAGTAGTATTTCAGTAAAACCGCGTTTGGTAGGTGCACCCAACCATGGCCTCCTGTCATTCTTCACACTAGTGACATGTACAACTGCAACAATGAAATTGGGTCATTACATGTGTAGCTTCTCAGCCAACTTTGATGTCAAGTTACTTATCATATTTTCATTGGTGAAAGACAAATGACGCATGTGACAATGGCATTTTACCAGACATGTGATCGTGCTCAGGACTCTATAATAGAAACATCATGTATTATATGTACCTATTATACACACCAGGATAGGCCAGGGGTTATGCTTAAAAAGATTAGCTATATGACAATTACCAGTGTGTACACCGAAACGGGTATACCACACAACTATGCCAACAAGGACGTCCGTCATCAGTACTTTCAGTGCTTTGATTTCTTGAAGGGCGTCAAAAAAGAGGAAACGTGTTGGAATCGATTAGGGGAGTGCGCTGGAAAAAATAGAGTCAGCCTGTATACAAAGTGCATATGCATATAACATTACAAGTGCACTTATAGGTAGGAATTGATTGTATCCAAAATATGACTATAAACTTACTCCTTTTCACAAATGTAAGGTCTATGTTCTCCACAAAAAATATCCTCCCATCCATGCTTGCTGGGGTTTATAATAACACACTCGTCTCGGAAAATAAAACCAGCGCCCGGGTTACCCGGGGACCAGTCCGTATAACTTGGCCTTTCAGACGTGTTGTCTTCCCAGTGAAATCTCCGTGCAGAATTCCTTTCGTTCAAACCCGTCCAGAAGGAATCTGCAAAACACCAAGGCTGCATGTTCAAAATGATGAAATGCTTGCTAACGTTTGAAAAACGGTAAACCGCTTCGCACTTGTAAAAAGCTATTTGAGCGCATGCGTGACATTTTCAACGATTACAAATGTGCGCAAAGTAAATACTCAGATCAGCCTGTGCATCCGTACAGTCTGATCAGAGTCTTCACTCTGCGCTCTGTATAGATAGATACTGACCCAAAGATTCTTTAAACAATCAGCGAATATTCGAACTGCCCAGAATGGCTGTCCAGGGTGCTCAATGTGCACGAGTCACGCACATGCGAAATGGTTGGAAACGTCACGCATAGCCTCATTTAAAAGGATGGAGCAAATGCTAGCGTTATGTCATCCTTATATCTATCCGTATTCCACTAACAGTTAAATTGGTGGATGGCTGAACCCGCCCACTTACTAAGTTGGCCACGCCCACTGACTACAGGAAGTCCCCTTTCGACTTTTAAACGGCTTTATCATGCACAATTTATGGCCAGTAGCATTGAAATAAAAATAATGAGAATAGTTGGTTGGCGACCAAAACGTCGAATCTACAGCTTGAATAAGCTGTAGTTGCGATGTCTAAGTCACCAACAAACAAAGTTTAACAAAATTGGCGGCCAATGTCAGAGATCAAAACTCATTTCTGGTCTAAATTAATAATTTCATTAGTCGACTGGCTATTTGATTGGTCAAAACACTGATCGCTGGCCCCGCCCACCGTTTCCGTTGGCTACGCCCACTAACTTCAACATCGTCAGTCCGATTAGCTCAGTTGGTAGAGCACTTGACTTCAAACCTCAAGATCACGGGTTCGAGCCCTGGGCTGACCATATCAACCAACAAACTAATTGTCTTTCGGATGAGACGTTAAACTGAGGCCCCGTGTGACGATGCTATCAATCGAGCACGTTAAAGAACCAGGCGGGGCTCTCAGCAGTTTCGTCCTGTATCCTTGCACTATCCCCTGTAACAACTAATCGTCTTCTTGGGGCGTCGCTCATATGGGCGTGTGTTACGGTAGCGACGATAAATAAACGGAAATACACACACACACTTCAACATGAAGTTCCACTTCGATATTGAAGACGTCATTTTGCAAAATATATGGCTATTAACATGTAACAAAAATGTGAAATACTTGGTTGGCGATCTTAACGTCGTGACTACGCACATAAGAACGCCTGTATTCAATACATTACGTTGAAAAGTGAATGTATGCATGAAATTACAAATGCAAAAGTGAAATTAAAGTGTTTATTTCAAGGCGTTCCCCTTCATATTTTGAGAATGCGTGTGTAAACTATGCGTGCAGGTTCAAAATGTGCGTGCACACTTAAACGTTACGGATGTACCTGTATACTTTACGCGTGCAGGCGTTCATACGTGCAACAAATGAGGAAGCGGTCGTGGATGCAAGGCGGCCACGAGTGGTATACTATGCTAATTGCAATCTCAGGGCAGGATTTTTGTTGATGAACTCTCGGGGTTTTTTTCTTTCCTTTGTTTTCTTTTGGTTTATTTTCTTTTGTTATGTTTTGGGGTGTCATTGTGTTCCTGTATTTCTAATGTTTTGTGGTTGAATGGGATTGTAATACATGTACCTGTTATGTGAGGGGTTTTACTGCTTTTGCATGACCGTAATTGACCAATCGTTGGCTACTCCTTTGGCCACGCCCATTGACTCCAACATGAAGTCTAGCTTAAATTTTTAACGGCGTTATTTGCAAACACTATGATCATTAGCATGTAACAAAAAGGATAGGCGATGGTTGGTGACCTAAAACTCGTAACTACAGTTTTAATAAGCTGTAGTTAAGGCGATTAAGTCTCCAAACAACAAAATATTTCACACAAATGGCGGCCAATGTCCGAGTTTAAATCTCAATTCCAGACTAAAGGAATAATTTGATTAGTATATATATATATAATTAGAAGAAGTCACCAAATCAAAACTATTGTAATGAAATTTATGTAAAAACCCAATATTATAGACAATGAAAATAATTTATGCAAACATAAACATTCTGTTTTAAGAGTTCCGTGTTATAAAATGTTCGTTTACTAGTGGTTGCTTAATGAAAAGGATCACTTAATTAAGGCGGTCGCTAAAAAGATTGGCAGTTCTGTACCTTACCCTGACAAACCTCCGACAAGGATTTAAGAAAATCGTTTTCCTCTCGAGTTTCCATATAGACCAAATGACCTCCCATATCACGACAAGCCGTCTGCAAAAAGACAAAGGACATTTGGGCAGTTATAATCAAAATGTCCCAACATTTTAAATAAGTGTAAGGGATATAATCCATGTTTATTGTAAGACAAATATAAAGAGTTGTCTCTCTTTGATCACGCAGATTCTTATCGAATAACTACTAGCTATTATTTTAAAAGTAAACATCACCCTAAGCCACGTAGTAGTTTTGTGAAGAAAAAGAATCTTCATGCTACCTATAGAATATTTAATTCCCTTAAATTGTTCTTTAATTTACATACCTAAAAAACCAAATTATGTAATTCTAACAAGTGAGGAAAATGAAATGCATTACACTCCATCAGTCAGGGAATTGATTATCTGCGAGAGAGAGAGAGTAACAAAGAAAGAGGCGGAAACCCAGAAACAGTGAGGTTAAGAAAGAGAGAGATGGGGAGAGAAAGAGGTGCTTGGGTGAGACAAACCGGAAAGAAGAGACAGAGAAAAAAGAAAGAACAATTGATTTATTGATTGATTGATTTAACGCCACTTCTAACAGTATTTCGGTTATTTCTTGGCAGCTAGAGCACCTAGCCATTGATCCCTGGTATTTCTAATACCAGCACTGCAAAATAATCCTTCCCGAGTCTCCAACTCCTCATCCCAGTTAGGTTTACGATTTTCCACCCATTAGTTGGAGACTAATGCATTCGCCGCGGCCGGGGATCGAACCCGAGACCCTATGATTAGCAGTCCTTTTGCTGCCAACTGTGCTATGGCTACGACCATAAGAAAGAACAAGAGAGTTCAACTGAAAGTCAGATAAAGGGATAATGGTTCCGGTCCCATGGGCCTTATTCAAATATTACTGAGTCGAGACCAAATCGGCAAACTTCGATAGATTTCTACATCTTGAATCAAGTAGGGTGGAAATTTGTTGTTTGATTTCAAATTAGCTGTAGTTACGAGGTTTAACCATTTGCAACACATTGCCGCTTTTTGACGCCCTCATAAAAAAAGAACAAAGGAAAACATCTGGGAAATGAATGAATTGCTTGTTACAAGCAATTTCTTCGTTATCCACAATGTTTCTCTATCCAATTTAGGTAAGAAAAATCCAAAGTTTCATCAAGTAAAATTTTTTGTCTGCAACTTTTTTTCAATTTGTACCGGTCTAAATTTTCTATTGTGGTAATGGGTTAAGTCGCCGATCCAACAAGAATGCCTGGCGTGAATGCCGAGGTTCATCATTCACTTCCGTTTTACAGAATGATTTGATTGGTTATTCTTTTTCTGTATTTTGTCGATTCATCAATCGCGCAATCATTACGTCATTCTTTAAACTGAAAAATTGAATAATAGAGTTAAACGCCATTTTTAACAGTATTCCAGTTACATAGCGGTGGCTGCTGTACTTAACCGTGGCCTGGGATCAATTCTTCGTGATACTACGTAGTCCTTCGGTCTCGTGAAATAGAGAAAATTTCCTACGCGGCTCGAATCCAAAACAGGGTTTTGTATAATAACTATACTACCACAACGTTTGGTCCTATCCACAAATTGCTCTTTACACTAAGCCGCACTTCATATCATTCGCACAATGATAAAAAATAAAAAAGAACGGATATTTGTCTATCGTTAGAAAGACTTTTGGCTAATCCGGGGCTTGAGCTTTTGACCATATGATTGAGAGCACAACGATTTATCGACTGAGGCAACCGGGCCTGACCCTGTCTTAATTTAACCCAACCCTCTCATTCCATTTTTAACGCCCCTTCACACCCCACACAACCCCAAAAAGTAATTTCTTCATTTCTTCATCCATTTTTTCTTCTAAAGACAAAGATGTTTTAAAAATTTCATCAACTAATATTATCTTCAGTATTTTTTTTTAATTTGGACAAATTTTCTAATTTGACAATGGGATAAAAAGGGGTATTTTCTTTTTAAAGATTTGGCTGTGTAATATGAGCGTACATCAATATTGTGCTTATCTAAGGAGACAATGGTTAACTAGTTACATATTTTTCTATTAAGAGATGATGAGAATATTTTTTTGTTTTCATGGAGGTATGAACCGAAAAAACTAATCACACTGTATGAATACACGAAGCTTAAATTAACAGACAAAATTTTGATGTCTTCTCAGAGTTAAATGAGTGCAAACTGCCAATGGAGGCTTAACCACATTTAATGCCTACGTCTTTAAAAAGTAGTTCTTATATATTTCAGGAATATTGCAAACTCTGCCTGAATGTTCATCTCCTGGATATTTTATCTCACTTGAGCATATCGTGCTCAAAATGAGTCTGATCAGAGTCTTCACTATGCATACTCCTTTGTTTGGAAACATAGATTAATTTTATTCAAATTGTAGATTTTCTAATTTTCATCAAACTTGAAATTATCGCCTGCAACTTCTTTCAGTTTGAACCAGACTTAGATTTTGTCGTGTTGTAATGTGTTAACTCCTGAGTTACTTTATCCTCGTTTATTTATCATAATGACCTTTGACAAAGAAGATAACATACCTAGACCATGCTTTGCTAGCCAACAGTACTTTCAGTACGTTGATTTTTTGTTGTCATAATTCGTTGGTAGCGTACATGATAAATATAATGCTATTACAATACCTGATATTGGTTTTTACCTCGCAGGAAAATTCGATATGATAAGAAGATAAAAACGAAAGGAAATTATTCCTGTACCCACGAACCCGTTCGAGATTTCGTGAGAATACGTTGACTTTCGGTCTCGTGACGTATAGAAGCTCGAATCCAATTCAAGGTTTTGTATCCTAACTATAACATAATATCCCTTAACCAATTCCCACACAAGCCATCCATTTTACTCCCCTTAAAAAACAAACTTTGGAAAACATTGTTGAAAATGAAGAAATTGTCTCATTATCCGAAATGTTATATCCGAAAAGGCGAGAAATTTTAAAGTTCCCTCAACTTGGTATTGTCGTCTGCAACTTCTTACATTTGGACCAGTTAAAAATTTTATCATTTGAAATGGGTTCATTTCTTCAACACTTATGTTGAATACTACAGTTTTCTCTCATGTCAATGACTTTTTAAAATAAGATTTGGTTTTAATGGAATTATACTTATATGTAGTCCGTCCGCCGAAAAAAAATTGCCAAATCGCTTTTCAGCGCGAAACAGTTGTAACTGCCTATATGTTTATTGGCAGTTACAGCTGTTTCACGCTGACCCATCGAAAGGGAAAGATCGAAACCGATCAACTTCTCAAATGGGTTTTCTATAACATTTCATACCTGGCTATCTTCAAAAGATCTTGTCTCAGTATCAAACCGATACAATGAATTTTTGTGCAGCATCCATTCATTTTTCGGGCACGATAAAACTGAAATAAAAAAAAAATAACCAAAATTCAGGTATGTGTCTACTATATATAGTAGAAATGAGTTTTGAACACTGATATTGGCAGCGATTTTTGTAAACCTTTTTTGTTCGTTTGGCAACTTAAACGTCATAACAACAGCTTATTCAAGCTATAGCAACGACATTTAGGTCGCTAATGAACTATTCTATTTGTTTGTTACATGCTACATTAAATTTGCAAAATAATGCCGTTAAAAAATCGAAGAGGGCCTTCCAGTTGGAGTCAATGGGCGGGGCCGAAGGATAAATGGGCGGGGCCTGTGATTGGTAAATTACCAAGAACCGGCTGATTGTGTCCACTCATCTGTTTAGTTCAAAAGATGAAGCGAATAGTTTCGTCTATCAAGATTCTAGCGGTTTGATTGGCTTAAATTTTTCTTTTCATACTTCAATCAACAAAATTTGAGCATGCATCTATTTTATATGCTTCCATAAAAAGGTTGATCTCTACCATTTTATTCAAAGCTAGTAAAATGTTTGCTTTGTTTTGTATTCATCAAGCATAACAAAGCAAATATTTTACTAGTTTTGAGTAAAACAAATACGGATCTACTTTGTGCGCAAGCATACAAAATAGTTGCGTGCTCAAAAGTTTGTTCGTGGATGTAAGACAAAAATTTCACACGCTTGAATCCTGATAGATAAACTAAAATTAAACTATAGATGAATAACTTGTTAGGTTAATTTTTTTCTAGATTCAGAAAATGAGCCGAAGTCGAAAATTTTCGACACTAATCAGCCGGTTCGCCGTTCGCCCATTCTGATTAGGGTTGATACTTCCAAGATTTTCCCTTTTATGCTTGGTTGCTTTTATACTTATTAATCCTGTTTTTCGAAATTTTAGCATTGTGCAATTTGTTGAAATACATCGCAGAAGACAGGGAAAATTGAGTACAATTTGAAATGAAATCATCCTGTATTGTAGAAATTGGGACGAGAAAAGAAGAAATTGCTTATTACAAGCAATTTCTTCTTTTTTGCAATATCTTCTTTAGTATAAAACCACATTGAAATAAAAACCAGGGACTGTAGGGGAAGGATGGAGAAACCGCTCCAAATACAAGTCAATACAGTCAGTCTATCGTTACGAAATTTTCACTAACTATACAATACAATACAATACAATGACATTTTTATAGCGCAAAAACTGCCAAGGAGGCATTCTGTTGCGCTGAACAAAGCTATCAGTACATTATTTACATATCATATCAGTAGAATTTTGAAAAAAGATAAGTCTTAACCCTTTCCTGTTCAAATACGGGATTTTACGTTCCTGTGATTTTATACTTGAGAAAACACTGTGGAAAAAGGAGAAATTGCTTGTAACAAGCAATTTCTTCTTTTTCCACAATGTTTTCTACCCTATTGAATGGTTATTATTCAAATTAAATCCAATTTAAAATATCGTCTGCAAAACCTTTGAATTTGGACAGGTCTAAAATTTCCAAAAACGGGAAAGGGTTAAGAGATCGTCTAAAGGCAGATTCTTGTTGAATTTTTCTTAGATGGTTTGGCAGTCCATTCCACCACTTTGGTCCTGTCACTGCAAATGACCTATCAGCGATACATGTACGTGTTTTTGGAACATTCAGCAAAGACGTCTTACTTGATGATCTCAGTCTTTGTCCAGTTTGATTGATCTTAATCAAGTTAATTAGATATTTAGGAGCTGTTCCCCTAACACATTTAAACATAAGTGTCAGAACCTTAAACATTATCCTTGCTCTAACCGGGAGCCAGTGCAGATGTAGTAGAATCGGTGTAATAGGTTGATCAAATCCACATTCACTAACAACTCTAGCTGCTTGATTTTGAACTTTTTGGAGTTTATTCATTTGGTACTCAGGAATACACATAAATAGTCCATTGCAGAAATCTAGCTGAGAATGGATTAAGCCATGCACTAGAATCTCAGTGCTTTTTTTCGTCAAATATTTTCTGATTTTTACTAATCCCTTTAATTGATAATGAGCAATTTTACATTTGTTTTTAATATGGCGATCAAAACTAAGGTCATTTTCCAATAGAACACCTAAATCTCTGACATGATCAACGCACTTAACATCGATTCCACCAACATTTACACTAGAAATATTGACTTTGGATAGCTGCTGTCTTGTTCCATATACAATTATTTCGGTTTTAGAGTTGTTCATTTCCACCTTTCTACCGATCATACGAGTTCACAGCAAGCCAGCTAAAACTTCAACAAACAAACACGTAATTTATAATGATTTACACTACTGCTACTACCACTACAAATAAAATCAAAAATATAAGCATTAAAATTTTGTAAATAAGACTTCCTGTTGAGACCACATAGAATTTTGAAATCATTGTAGGTAACTAATCTAACAAAAACTAGTATTAACAGAGAAAAATCGAACAATAAACATTTGAAAAAGTTTCTTGGTAAATGAAGTCAACACTGTCCGGATATCCAAAGCTAAATGAATTTCAAGTTATGTTTTGAGTTCATTCGGTCAAAGACCGCTTTGCCAATGTGTTTTGAAACGAGATAAAGACGGACTTTAATACTTATTATCTAACTTGCCAGACGGCAAAATTTCAGACAGGTCCATATTCAAAGAAGTTGTTGACCACAATTTTAAGAGTTTTGTTGTCGTTGTTGCTGTTTTGTTGTTGTTGTCTGTTAATCTTTGTCTTTTATGGTTAAAAAAACCATTTTGATGAAGATATTCCTTGTTACAAGCAATTTATTTATTGTCTAAAATGTTTTAAAAAGCATTTTCTTAAGGTGGGCGTAAAAATCGGGATCGTGTTTTGAGCAAAGGACCGTAAGAACGGATGACAGGTAAGCTGTTGTGAGTAGTCCTCATCCGTCGTCCGTCCAATCCGTCGGTCAGTCCGTCAGCACTTTTTAGAAATATCTTCATCACTGCAACCACTTTCAAACTTCACAGAGATACTCATTGACTGAAGCTCTTCCAAAGTTGTTGGAAAACGATTCCGTCAAAAGTTCTGGTTGCCACTGAAACAGAAAGGCTGAACCTTGAAATCTTTTCTTGGGAGAAACCATTTAGTCTAGAGGTTCCATTTTTTTCAGTTGACATTGCCTTGTGACGCTCTACTAATTTTGTTTCAAATAAAAGGCTTTAGTCTTATTCTGGCTACGTCTGGGCACAGCCTAAAGAAGGGAATCTTTAAAAAATACCTTATCGTGAGAAACCATAAAACATATAGTTTCCAAATATAGCATGCGAAATTATCTGGTGACCTTTAAGAAACAGATTAAAATAATGTCCCTGGGGTCTCATTTTAGGCTCAAACCGTACGATACCTTTTTTAACAGAATCCTTAAAACACCACCTTGAGAGAAACAGAAAGGGCTAAATGTCTTGCACGGGTTTACTGACACACTTGTCAGATCAGTTTAGATCCGAAAGAAATTAAAACGACTGGCTTATAATCTAAAAGAAGTACCAATTCCAAAAATACTTGACAGATCGCTCCCCCAGCCCACTGACTTCGCTAGCCATTCCAACTAATTCCGACATGAAGCTCATGTAACAAACACGCAAAATGGTTGATTGGCAACCTTTTAATTAAATCGCCAAACCAACAAAACCACTTCCCATAAATGTTGGCAAAAAATGCACAGTTCACTTCCGGTCTAAGTGAATGATTTAATTGGTCGATTAAATTTTTGATCGACTGTCGGTCAATTTTCTATTGTCAAAGGGAAGAAGCTGTCTCGACCACAACGAATCAAATGTTTTAAATCGATTTCAACGGAAACACAAATGAGCCCTATTCTAGTATCGCTTCCTTCACAGGATCACGAGACAATAGGCCTACAACGGTCGTCTTTATTGACGGATCCATACTGTGAACCAAAATTTTTGATTGACCAATCAAATCAATCATTTAGCCCAGTACCTCAACATCTATGTTAAGAAATTTTTATCTGTTTGGTGACCTAAACATCGACTTTAAATTTTGTTCAAAATGTAGTTACGACCTTTAGGTCGCCAACTATCGATTCGCTATTTCCTGACCATATATATTTGTTAATTTCGTTTAACATCTCAGTTGAACAGCCTTGTTGGAGGTCGTTGGTAGGGTCGATTTAAATGAAAATCAAATATTTTTCAGAGATTAATGGAGCTTTACGGAAAAGAAAAGCATAGATAAAAAGGGAACAGTAAAAGGTCGGGGTTTTGTTCTCTATAGAAAAATACTTGTTAACATTAAATGAACAACAGAAGATATGTTCATTGTATTTCGACAGGCTTTTGTTTTGGGGATTTATATACCTATGGGGGCATATATACAACTGTAGCAGTCCATGTTTTTATAGTCCAAATTGTCCGAATCTCCAGGAAACAGTTTCAAGGTTTTTTTCGTCATTTTTGGATAGAAAACATTAGGATAAGGAAGAAATTGTCTGATACAAGCATTTACTACAATTTCCACAACGTTTTCAAAAACTTTTTTCTTCGGGGCGTAAAAACGACGGCTTGTGTGGGAATGGGTTAAAGCAACAAATGCAATGGCGAAGACATCTTTAATGATATTGGTACATAAACACTGTATGTTATCTCATTCCCACACAATCCCGCCTTTTTGGACGCCCATCAAGAAAACAGCTATAGAAAACATTGTGGACAATTAAGATATTGCTTACAAGCAATTTCTTCAATGTCCATTATGTTTTCTACCCTAAAAGACAAGGAATTTCTTTATTCCAACAACTTGAAATTGTCATCTGCAACTTCTTTCAATTTGGACCCGTCTGAAATTTTGTTCTGTGATATGGGTTAAATATGTGCATGTTCATTTATTTATTGTTGCTATGAAACGTATCTCACATACGAGAGACACCCCTAGAAGACGATTAGTTGTTGTGGGGGCTAGCGCAAGGACAAAGTCCGAGACTACCGGGAGTATGTTCGTGTGGTCATTCCGGGGATCGGTCCCGCGATCTCGAAGTTTGGAGTCGGTTATCATACCAACTGGGCTTATGGGGCTGGCGTTAGCTCAGTGGGACTGACTGATGTTGAAAGGGTCCTTGTCGATATACGGAGTTGTCCCAAAGATTGCCCTTTGATTAACTCCCTGGACTAGACTGGATAGTTCCGGTTTAGATTTGCTAAAAGGAACATATAAGAATTGAGACTAAAGTCTTGTGTTTTGAGCAGAAATAGACATTTTTTTTTCAGTATTTCACAAGGAGAAATTTTGAATACTCTTGTAAAACTCTCATAATATAAGATTGTCGTGATGTTTATAATTCATTTTTACACATTTTAATCGTCGTGCCTTCCGAGAAAACAACTTCATTTTCATCCTGTTTTGATTCCTGGTATTTCTCACAGTACCACCACTACACCAGTACTACCACTACATCCTTACCTAGCTGCTATCCCACTTAGGCGAGAGATAAATGTCGATCGAACCAATGACAACTCTTGATTGAAGATTAGAAGTCTGACGCGCTAACCAATGCGCTATGACGGCGGCCCAGTTGTTGTTAATAATGATAGTGTCGATTTTTGTTTTAGTTGTTGATGTTCATGATGATGGCGGTGATAATGATAGTGCTGATTTTTTGTTTACTTGTTGTTGTTAATCATGATGGTGATGGTGATAATGATAGTGCTGATTTTTGTTTTAGCTGTTGTTGTTAATTATGATGGTGTTTGTGATAATGATAGTGTTGATTGTTGTTTAAGTTGTTGTTTACATCCAATAGTTTGGACACTTTGAAAATTTAGATACTGTATTTCTATCAAAAATAACGAACAAGCAAAGTCGAACTAATATGCGTCATATTCTTTAAAACAGCATATCATAGAAATTATGTGACCATTTTGAACTGGAGATGTCTTTTATGTTAACCTACAACTGCACTCGAAACCCTGAAAGAAGATAAATAAATGCGATAACTTTTTACCGTGTAAAGTCTGCAGTTGGTGCCCAAAGAAATGTTGAAGACAGAGAGGGGTAGTCGCAAGAGGGCCAAGATCACCCTAGATCGCTTACCTGGGTCCTTTGAAATTGAAACTACAAAGTCAGTCTTATGTAGTACACAATCCTTATAAAATCATCAACATTGATTGAAGATTTGACTAAGTGACCTTCCTTCCTCAATGCAACGGTTCCATCTTCACGACCCTATAATCATTCTGACCAAGTTTCATCAAAATTGGACGAAAATTGTTGCCACTTCAGAGCCAACTAAGAAGTTGCCATAAAAGCTCCTTTTTCTGTGTCCCATAGTCCGATTTTCCTTATGACCTGACAAACATTCTAAACAAATTCCGTCAAGATAAGGCTAAAATTCTGGGCCCATGAGTTTAAACAAAAAATGTCATATGACCGCCTATGCCATGTTTTGAAATTGAACCTTCTCATTTTCAATTAGGTTCATACTGAGTTTTATCAAGATTTGGCCAAAATTGTGGCCCAAGTATGTATAAAAAGAAAACATTACCAAAGCACCCACCCTTTCCCGTTTTTTCCCCAATTTATCCTACTCTTTTTCAGGTTCATCCTTATGACGTAACATTCATTATGGCCAGGTTTCATTGAAATTTGGTCAAAATTGTGGCACCTAGAGGAAAACAATTAAATTATTTTTAAGGCATGTTTTCCCGTGATTTCTCAAGTAACTTCTCTCTCCGATTAGGGACATCATTATGACCTGGCAAGCAATACAGTTACCAAGTTTCATTTAGATAACTTGCAATTGACCAATCGCTAACCCCCACCTACTTACTTCGTTAGGCCCGCTCGTTGACTCTGAAAGGAAGACCCGCTTAAACTTTAAACGGCGTTATTTGGAAAAGTCAATGGCCAGTGGAATGTAAAAAAAAAGACGCAGAGTAGTTGGTTGGCGACCTACACGTCGTAGTCACAGCTTGAATAAGCTGTTGTTACGATTTTTAAGTCGCTAAACCAACAAAAAGGTTAACAAAAATGGCAACCAATGTTGGAGATCATTTCTGGTCTCAATCAAAGATTTCATTTGTCGACTGTTTATTTGATTGATAGCCTTGACCGGTCAATTTCTATTGCCCAAAAGGCTTTCCAAAGCTATCTTTTGATAGGCGTCAAAAAGAGCTTTTTGTTGGAATCGGTTAAGAGAGTTCGCTGGGAAAAAGAGTCAGTCTGTTCAGAAAGTGCATATGCATATAACATTACAAGTGCACTTATAAGTAGGAATTGATTGCATCCAAAACATGACCGAATACTTACTCTTTTTCACAAATATAATAATTATAATCTCCACAACTAATGTCCTCCCATCTATGAGTCCGCTTGCTTATAATCACACAATCGTCAGGGAACCTGATAAAATGGTTCGGGTTACGCGGCGACCAGTCCGTATAAGTTGGCCCATCAGACCTGTCGCCTTCCCAGTGAAAGTTCCCTGCAGAATTCCTTTCGTTCAAACCCGTCCAGAAGGAAGCTGCAAAACACCAGGGCTACATGTTCAAAATGATGGCATGCTTGCTAACGTTTGAAAAACGGTAAACTGCTTCGCACGTGTCAAAAGCTATTTTAAGCACATGCTTGCGGTATGTAATCCTTACACGTATCCGTATTCCAAATACAGTTAAATTGATGGATCGCTGGCCCCGCTTACTTGTTTAATTGGCCACGCCCACTGACTCCAACAGGAAGTCCCGCTTCGACTTTTTAATCGCATTATCATGCGAAATTTATGCCCAGTAGCATTGAAACAAATAATGAGAACAGTTCGTTGGTGACCTAAGCGTCGAATATATAGCTTGAATATGCTGTAGTTGCGACGTTTAACCCATTCCCACACAATAACGCTATTAAACACCCCTTGATATGGAAGCTTTGAAAAACATTGTTTAAAATGAAGAAATTGCTTGTTACAAGCAATTTCTTCATTATCCACAATGTTTGTTTTTTTTTAATCCGAGAAGACAAATATTCTAAAGACATCATCAACTTAACATTCTGTTTTAAGAGTTCCGTGTTATACAATGTTCGTTTACTAGTGGTTGCTTAATGAAAAGGATCACTTAATAAAGGTGATCGCTAAAAAGATTGGCCGTTGTGTACCTTACCCTGACAAACCTCCGACAAGGATTTAAGAAAATCGTTTTCCTTTCGAGTTTCCATATAGACCAAATGACCTCCCATATCACGACAAGCCATCTGCAAAAAGACAAAGGACATTTGGGCAGTTAAAATCAAAATGCCACAGCCAAGTGTGTGTAGTTCTACATTTTAAACAATGTGTAAGGGATGTAATCCATGTTTATAGTAAGACAAATATTAAACGATGTCTCTCTTTGACAACACAGATTCTTACTAACTACTAGCTGTTATGTTTAAAAGAACTAGTAGTTTTGTAAAGAAAAAGAGTTTTCATGGTACCTAAAGATTTTTTAATTCCCATAAGTTTTTTTTTTTTTTAATTAGATAGCTAATGTAATTTTAAGACGTGAGGACAATGAAATGCATTACACTCAAGAGAAACGAAGAAAGAGACGGAAACACAGAAAAAGAGGTCAGGAGAGAGATATATGGGGGGGAGGGCATAGAAATAGGTGCCGGGATGAGACAGATCTAAAAGAAGAGAAACGTAGAAAAAGGAAGAACAATTTATTGATTGATTGGTTGATTGATTGGTTGGTTAATTGATTGGTTGATTGATTGATTAATTGATTGATCCAGTCATTTATCATTCATTGCATAGGGTTTAACGCCACTTTTGACGGTATTTCAGTCATATCTTGGCGGCCGAAGCACCTTACAATTGATGCCTTATATTTCTCGCACCAGTACTACCAAACATTTCTTTCCGAGTCTCCAACTCCTCATCCCAGACTTATGTCGGAAAGTGCATTCGCCGCGGCCGGGATCGAGCCCGGGACCCCTTTATTAGCAGTCCTTTTCGCTACCAACTGCGCTATGGCCACGACCGAACATGGTTCCGGTCCCATGGGCCTTATTCAAATTATTACTGAATCGAGACCAAATCGGAAAACTTCGGAGATTTCTACATCTTGAATCAAGTCGAGATGGAAATTCGAATAAGCTGTAGTTACGAGGATCAGCCCATTGCAACACAATGACGCTTTTTGACGCCACCATGAAAATTTTATGATTTGGGAATGTGCTAAATTGTAGAATACTACACGTTTCTGTCATGTAAATGACGTAATAAAATGAGATTGGGTTTCAGCGGAATTATGTTTACTTAGGTCTTCCGAAAATTGGCCGAATGGGAAGTTCAAAGCCTGTCGACATGTGGACTTCTCAAATTGGTTTTTAAACTCCTTACCAGACTGTCCTTAAACGCTCTTGGCGTGGTATCGAACCGATACATTGAATTTTTGTGCTGCATCCATTTATTTTTCGGGCACGATAAAACTGAAATTAAAAAAAAAAAAAAAAAAAAATTCAAGTGTCTCCGAAATATAGTAGATTTTATCTAAAAATATGAGACGGGGTTGTCTCGCCGCCCTCAGATTGCACCAAGATTACTTCAAAATTGAAAGGAATCGCAGACGACAATTTAAAGTAAGTGGAATTTTAGATTTTTTCAACTTTCTGGATAGAAAACATTTTTTTTAAAATGAAGAAATTATTTGTTACAGGCAATTTCCTCATTTAACACAATATTTTCCTGATTGTTTTTCATGCGGGGCGTCAATAAGTGTCACTGTGTGGGAATGAGTTAAGGAATAGTTTAATTTTAGCTTCGTCTATCAAGATTCTAGCGGTTTGATTGGCTGAAATTTTCTTTTCATACTTCCATCAACAAAATTTTGACTATGCATCTATTTTGTATGCAATCGCAAAAAGTATATCTATACAATTTTATTTGCAATCAGAAAAATGTTTACTTTATTTTGTATTCATCAAGCAAAACAAAGCAATTGTTTTACTAGTTTTGAGTAAAGACGTTTACGGATCTACTTAGTGCGAAAGCATACTAAAAAGTTGCGTGCTCAAAAATTTGTTTGTGGATGTAAGACAAAAACAACAACAAAAGAACAGTCAATCAAATCGCTTGAAACTTGATAAATGAACCTAAAATTGATTATAGATGAATAAAGTATAGGTAGAATAATCATTCTACATTCAGAAAATGACCCGAAGTCGAAAAGTTTCGACTCTGATCAGCCGGTTCGCCGTTCGCGCATTCTGGTTCTTGGTCGATACTTTTCGCACTTCGAGGCTGGCAACTTTTAAGCGTGGTTAGTGGTTATATACATATTAACCCATTTCCCGTTTTTCGAAATCTTAGACTGGTCCAATTTGAAAGACTTCGCAGAAGACTAATAAAATTTGGTTCAATTTTAAATGAAACAATCATATATTGTAGAAAATAGTGCGAGAAAAGAAGAAATTGCTTGTCACAAGCAATTTCTTCCTTTTGATTACTATTTTCTTTCGGATAAAATCACACGATTGAAAAAGACAGGGAATACGGGGAATGATTGAGAATCAGATCCGAATGCAACTGAATACAGCTAGTCTATCGTTACGAAAATTTCACTTACTACCTACCGACCATACGAATATACAGCATGCCAGCTAAAACTTTAACATACAAACACTTTAGTACTTAGATAAGCTACTACCACTACAAATGATATCAATAATAGAAATCATTTAGTAACCAAGTAATTATAAACAAGAACTCTTGTTGAGCACACAAAGAAAACTGAAATACATGTATGTAACTAATCTAACAAAAACTAGAATTAATAGAAAAAAATCGATAAATAATTTTTGAAAACAGTTTCTTGGTAAATGAAGTCAACACTGTCCGGATATCCAAAGCTAAATGAATTTCAAGTTATGTTTTGAGTTCATTCGGTCAATGACCGCTTTGCCAATGTGTTTTGAAACGAGATAAAGACGGACTTTAACATTAACTTAACCCATTACCAGAAGGCACAATTTTAGACTGATCTAAATTCAAAGTAGTGCGCAGACAACAATTATAAGTGGGTAATCTTCTTTTAAAAATAAATCATTGTCTGTTATGAAAGAGATCATTGTGGATGATGAAGAAACTGCTTGTTACAAGCAATTTCTTTATTGTCTGCAATTTTTTCCAAAGCATTTTTCTTAATGGGCCTAAAAAAATAGAGTTGTGTTTTGGAAAGGGTTAAAGTACAGCTAGGCCCGTATGTTGCTCAAAGAAAGCTATTAAGATCAGTCACCTTCTGTCGTCTGTCAGTCTGTCTGTCCATCATTTTTTTATTTTTATTTATTTTTTTTTTTTTTTTAATCTTCTTCTCTGCAACCACTTGGCAAATTTAGCAAGAATATTCATTGGCTGAAGCCCTTTAAAAGTTGTTGGAAAACAACACGTCAAAAACTCTGGTTGCCATGGAAACAGAGAAGCTTTAGGAAGAAAATCTTACAAAGTTTTCAGGTGAGAAACTATTAAGCCTATTATTTCCTTTTTTATTTTTGACGTTGTCTAGTGACCCATTACTAATTTTGTCTTAACCCTTTACCGTCTTTTTTATATTTAAGACTTGTCCAATTTGAAAGAGGTTACAGACGACAGTGAAAATTGAATGCAATTTAAATGAAACCCCCCTATGTGGTAGAATATATTGTGGAAAAAGGACAAATTGCTTCTTACAAGCAATGTCTTCTTTTGCACAATAATTTTCTGGTGTATAAAATCACAGTGACGTAAAATTTAACATATATAGAATTTAAAAAAATCCTACCGTCTCATTATCGGTACGTCCTGACGCAGCATATTCTAAATAGAAAGATCTTATCAAGAGAAACCATTAGGCATAGATGTTCCAAATATTGTATGTTAAATTATAAGGTGACCTCTAAGAAAGATATCAAATTAATGCCAATGGAGTCTCGTTTTAGGCTTTGCCCAGACGATACCCCAAACTCACCAAACTAACCACCAAATAATTGTGTTAAGAGATGAAGAGAATATTTTGTGTTTTCATGGGGGTATGAACCGAAAAAACTAATCACACTGTATGAATACGCGAAGCGGATTCATACATTGTGTGATTAGGTTTTTCGGTTCATACCTCCATAGAAACAAAAATTATTCTCTTCGTTTCTTATGATTTAAAAGCATCGAGCGAAAAAAACAAAAACTTTACAAATTTATGTACCTTCTTGTATGGGACTATTTTGTGCGGAAGTATACAACATCGCCGGGTGCTCAAAATGTTGTTCATGGAGTAATGAATAATTTTTTCGACCAATCATAACGCTAATTTTTGATAGACGAAACTAAAAATTAAATTATTTTTGGGTGAGACAATTAATCCGTAGCCCGTGTTACGGTGCTACCCATAGAGAAGACAGGCATCTCAGAAATTTCGTTCTGTATCCTAGCAATACCCGACGTACATGTAGTAACCTTCCGTCTTCTGCGGCGTCGCTCATACGGAAAATACACAAAGAATTCTTTGATACATGCTGATGTTAAGCTGTCTAGAATGGAGAAGGGGTTAATCTCGCTTGATAACTTTTCTAGTTTAGACTCAATTGGCCAATCGCTGGTCCCGAAGACTCACTCCCGTGGCCCTGCCATTCGACTCAGGCAGAAAGTTCCGCCTCGATTTTATACGGCGATGTTTTGCAAAATTTATGGCCAGTAAAGAGTTAAAATGGTTTTTGCGACCTACACGTCTTAACTACAGCTTAAATAAGCTGTATTTACGGAATTTCATTCGCCATACCAAGAAAAATGCTTTACATAAATGGCGGCATATGTCAGAATTCAAAGTTAACTTCCAGTCTATATGAATGATTTTGTTAGTCAACTGACTTTTTTATTTCCAGCCGCGATCGGCCAACTAAGCCCAGCTTGTCCTAAAGAAAATCCATAACCCTGATTCTACTTATCTTTGACCACGAAACTGTTGATTGATTGATTAGGGTTTAACGCCAATTTTAACAGTATTTCAGTGATATCGCGGCGGCTGGAGTTCCTAACAATGGATTCCTGGTATTTCTCACACCAGTACCACCACTGCATCCTTTCATAGCCTTCAGCTGCTATCCCACTTAGGTTTACGGTAATCCACCTATTGGAGGGAGACAATTGTCGGAAAGGATATACACATGAATATCTGATATCCCGTGATTGAAGAATGGGAGTCTGGTGCGCTATGACGGCGGCTCGAGACTATACAACGATCGTCTTTATTGACCTATCTTCACTGTCAAACAAACTATTGGATTGACCAATAACATCATTCATTTAGCCCAGTTCTCCAACATCTAGGTTAAGCTTTTTTTTTTTTTGGTTTAAAGGCTTAAATACCTACTTTAAATTTTGTTCAAAATGTGGTTACGACCTTTGGGTCGCCAACCATCGATGCGCTATTTCCTGACCATATATTTGGCTAATTAATTTCGTTTAACATCTCAGTCGACCTTGTTGGAGGTCAGTGGGTTGGATCGGCGATCCGTCAATTTAAACGAAAATCAAATATGTTTCCGAATTTTATGGAGCTTTACGGAAAAGAAAAGCATAGATAAAAAGGGCACAGTAAAAGATCGGGGTTTTTTTTCTGTTTAGAAAAATATTTTGTAACATTAAATGAACAACAGAAGATATTTTCATTTAAATTTAACATGCTTTTTCTTTTGTGGATATATACTTATGGGGATAAATATATACTTGTAAGGATATATATTTATGGGGATATATTTACTTATGGGGATATATACTTGTGGGGTTATATACTTATGGGGATATATACTATGGGGTTATACATCTGGGAATATACTTATTAGGATATATACTAAGGGGATTTATACTTGTGGGAATGGATATACTTATGGGGAGATATACTTATGAGGATATATATTTATGTGGGTGTATATACTTATGAGGATATATACTATAGGGATATTTACTTGTGGGGATATATACTTGTGGGAATATACTTATGGGAATATATACTATGGGGATATATACTTGTGGGGATATATATTTGTTGGTATTAATTTATGGGGTTTTATACTTGTGGGGATGTATTTTATGGGGATAGATACTTATGGGGATATTTACTTGTGGGGATATATATTTTTAGGTATAATACTTGTTAGGATATATGTACTTGTGGGGTTATAACTACTTATGGGGATATATACTTGTGGGGATATATACTTATTGGGATATATATTCTTGTGGGGTTATATATACTTATGGGGATATATACAACTGTAACACGCCGGGTTTTTTATTGTCCAAGTTGTACGAAGCTGTTGACAAAAAATCAAGTTGGTGGAATTTCAAATTTTTCCGTCTTTTTATCGACAGAAAATATTGGGATAATGGGATAACTCGACTCCAAACCTAGAGATACAAGCCCTCATTTTGCGCAATTTTTTTCAAAAGCTTTTTTTCTGGAGGGACGTTAAAACGGGGTTATGTAGGCATGGTTAAAGCAACAAATGCAACGGCGAAGACATCTTTAATGATATTGGTACATAAACACTTTATGTTAACCCATTCCTACACAACCCTGCCTTTTGTACGCCCATCAAGAAAACAGCTGTAGAAAATATTGTGGCAAAGAAATTGGTTGTATCTCTAGGTTTGGAGTCGAGCATTCTAGCGACTGAGCTGATGGGACTGACGCTAGCTCCATTGGACTGAATAATTTTAATGGGTCTCAATCAATATACGGAGTTGTCCCGAAAATTGCCCTTAGATTAACTCCCTTGGCTAGACTGGGTAGTTCCGGTTTAAACTTCCTACAAAGAGTGTACAAGAATTGAAACTAAATTCTTATGTTTTGGGCAGAATTTGATATGGTTTCAGTATATCACAAGGAGAAATTTTGAATACTCTTGTAATGCTCTTATAGTTATGTTTTGAATATACTTTGAAACATTTTAATCGTCTCCCCTTCGGAGGAAACAATTTCATTACCATCCTGTTTCAAATCATCTCATATTCGAAACGAACTTAGCAAGGGTTTCCTGTATAATGAATTAGAATCTCCCCTCTTTAAATGCGGATTGTCTCAATAATACATTATCACATGTCATATCATTTGATACACTTTGAAAATTTAGATATTTCTATCAAAAACAATGAAAAAGCAAAGTCGAACTAGTTTGCGTCATATTCTTTGAAACTGCATATAATAGAAATTATATGACCATTTTGAGCTGTAGATGTCTTTGTTGTTAACCTACTACTGCACTCGAAACCCTGAAAGTAAATTAAAAAGTAGATGTGTGAACCTTTTACCGTGTAAGGCTGCAATTGACGCTCAAAGAAATGTTGAAGACAGATGGGAAAGTAACTAGAGGGCCGAGATCACCCTAGGTCGTTGACCTGGGTCCTTTATTCAAACAAGGAAACTTGAAATTGTAACTACAAAATCGGTCATATCTGTGAAGATAAACCAGTACACAGAGCTTGTAAAATCGTTAACATTGATCTAGGATTTGAACAAGTGACCTTTCTTCCACAAAGCAAAGGTGCTATCTATACGACCCCATAATCATTCTGGCCAGGATTCATCTAAATTGTACCAAAATTGTTGACACTGGGGTGCCAACTAAGGATTTGCCATAAAGGCTCCTTTTCCTTTGTTTTCCAACAGACTAGTCCAGTTCAATCACGATTTGGCTAAAATTCTGGGCCCATGAGTTAAAACAGAGAAAATGTCATATGGCCCCCTATGCCATGTTTTCGAATTGAACCTTCTCATTATCAATCGGGTTCATACTTACGTACTATCAATCAACCGAGGCAAGTTTTATCAAGATTGGACCAAAATTGTGGCTCTTTGGCGTTTTCCAGTTTATCCTTCCTTTTTCTAGGTTCATCCTTATGATATTACATTCCTTCTGATCAGGTTTCATTGAAATTGGGTCAGAATTTTTCCCGAAGAAAGATAAACAAAGAAATTATTTTTAAGACCCGTTTTCCCGTGATTTCTCAAGTAACTTCCATTTTCAATTGGGGACATCATTATAGCCTGACCAATACAGTCACCAAGTTTCATTAGATAATAAGCAACCGTCCAATCGCTGGTACGCCTACTTACTTCGTTTGTCCCGCCCGTTGACTCTGACAGGAAGACTCGTTTAGATTTTAAACAGCATTGTTTAGGTACGTTTATGGCCAGCGGCATGTAACAAAAACGCAGAATAGTTGGTTGGCGACCTAGACGTCGTAACTACATCTTGAATAAGCTATATTTACGACATTTGAGTTGCCAAACTAACACAAAAGGTTAACAAAAAGGCGACCAATGTTGGAGATCAAAAATCAGTTTTGGCCCTAATTGATGATTTCATTGGTCGATTGTTTATCTGATTGACAGTCGCGACTGGTCAATTTCCTTTTCCTGGTCAAGGCTTTTAAAAGGTCTTTTCTTAGAGGGCGTCAAAAAAGAGGAATTGTGTTTGAATCGGTTAAGAGAGTGCGCTGGAAAAAATTAGAGTCAGCCTATATACAAAGTACATATGCATATAACGTTACAAGTGCACTTATAAGTAGGAATTGATTGCATCCAAAACATGACTGTATACTTACTCCTTTTCACAAACATAATTTCTATGTTCTCCACAATAAATATCCTCCCATCCATGGGTCCTGTGGTTTATAATCACACAATTATCATGGATCACTAAATTATCGTTCGGGTTATCAGGGGACCAGTCCGTATAACTGGGCCCTTCGAACATTTTGCCCTCCCAGTGGAAGTTCCAGACAGACCTCTGCTCGTTCAAACCCGTCCAGAAGGAAGCTGCAAAACATCAAGGCTTCATATTTAAAATGACAACATGCATGCTATTGTTTGGAAAATGGTAAACCGCTTTGCACGTGCAATAAATCAAAAACTATTTTAAAGGGTGGAGCATATGCTAGTGTCGTGTCATCCTTAAACGTATCCATATTCCCCAAACATTTTAATTGGTGGGGGGCTGGCCCCGCCTATTGCTACGTCCACTGACTCCAACATGAAGTTCCACATCGGTATTAAAAGGCGTTACTTTTCCAAATGTATGGCTACTGCCATGTTACAAAAATATGAAATATTTGGTTGGCATGTTTACATCGTAATTATGCTAATAAGAACGCCTGTACTTAATACATTATATTCAAATATTAAGAGTCGGCGCGTATGGAAATTGAATTTATGCATGAAAGTGCACAAGTGAAATGAAAGTGCTTATTTCGTTACCCTTCATATTTTGAGAATGCATGTGTTAAACTACGCATGCAGGTTCAAAATGTACGCGCTCACTTAAACGTTACTGGTGCATCTGTGTTATTTGCGCATACAGGCATACAAACGTGCAACATATGACGAAGCGGTCGTGGACGCAAGGCGGCCACGAGCAGTTTAATATGATGATTGCAATCGCAGCGCTGGATTGATTGATGAACTTTCGGTTTTTTGTGTGTGCAGGTTTTGTTTAGCTTTGGGGTTTTCATAGTGTTACTTTATTACCGATGTTGCGAGCGTGTGGGATTGGAATACACGTTATTTGAGGAGTTTTTGCTGTTATTGCATGACCTTATTTTTTTAAGCGTGGAATTTCATCAGCCTGTAATACAGACTTGTTACATAAGAAGCCACCTTATCAAAACTTGCAATAGAATTTATGTAATCAATGTGCTGTAGGCACTGTAATTGGTCGTCCCTGAAAAATGTCCGAACAGTTACCTTTCGACTTTAATATAAGGGATTACAATGCTAAAAAACAAATCATGTGGTATGAAAGTACATCGGATTTTAATAGAAGTCAGGAAAATAAATGTATGGTATGGTAAAAAATTAAAAAATAAACAGAACGACACGCGAATTCAAATCAGGTCCTCACGCATGGTAAGCGAGCCCTCTTATCACTGCGCCAAGCGGGCACATGATATACAAGTGATAAATATTAGACTTTTTTGTAATGCGTTGAAAGCACTCTTTCGTCACCTGACTCATTTGTTTAGATTTCACTATATTTACTAACCTATCCCAACTAAGCTACCCAACAATATATCGAGCGATTAGGAAAGACTAGCACATTTCCTAATATTTTTTTCCCAACGAGGCTATTTTCAACTTATGACTGGAAAGTAATTATGTGGCTGTATCATATATTCACTACTTGTTTCTTTACACCACCTGATTCATTCGGCGAAAGGGTTGGTAGCGTGACTTGTTGACTCGTGCAACACGAGATGAAAGGTATTTTGGTACTTTGTAACCTGTTTAATTCATGTGACCGTCCTTTTTTCCTTTACTCTCTTTTAATATTACTTAACTTGTAAATTGCAATGATTTTTTGCTGTTTACCCTTCAACATCGACTTTTCAACCCTTTATCGAACACAATGAAGATTAAACTTTGACTAAATTTTCGAAGAAATTCAGCAAGTAACAATAATCGAAACAGTTTGTTTATAAATTCGTCTTTATTTGTATGCGTCCAGTTGGGCTAAATGCAGTTTTGTGAAATTGGGACGAAGTAAATCTCAAAAATCTAGTTACACTAATTTGTTTTTCGGCCAATTGATAACAAAGCCTATAGACAACATAGACAAACAAATAAATTATTCAAACATAAACATTCTGTTTTTAAGTGTTCCGTGTAATAAATTGGTTGCTTAATGGAAGAGGTCACTTAATAAGGGTGGTCGCTAAGAAAATTGACCGTTTTGTACCTTACCCTGACAAACGTCTGACATGGATTTAAGATAATCGTTTTCCTCTCGAGTTTCCATATAGACCAAATGGCCTCCCATTATACGACAAGCTATCTGCAAAAAGATGATCAAATGTCACAGCTAAGTGAGTCTAGCTCTACATTTTAGACAACATGTAAGGGATATAATCCATTTTTATAGTAAGCGGATATTAAGCGTTGTCTCTCTTTGACCATGCAGATTCTTACCGAATAACTACTATCTGTTGTGTTGTTTTTTTAAAAAAAACCTATTAAGTTGGCTGAGCAGCTAATGGTTTTAATTTATTGTTGTATATGTACATGTCCCGGTGTGAAAAATGACAAGAAGCCATGGTTAGGTGCACCTACCAGCCGCGTTTTTACTTAAATACTACTGAAAGTGACGTTAAACCCAATTCACTTGATCACAGTCTAACTAGCTTTCAATATCAATACTTTTCTAAGTTTTCAGAGATGATCCTTTTCCGATTACAGTCCACAAATGATTAAGATATCATTTAGGGAACTTGGGCAATATTAGATAAGCAATATTAATTGAGAATTGTTACTTATTAGAAACAAATGAGAGATTCTGTATATCTTTTAAACCTTCTGCGAACGAGTAATAGCTTAAAATGTCTACTTCAAAATAATAATAAGCATACAAGGAACTTCTTTGAACATACGTAACTGTATAGCTTATAACTCCTGCGGTATGCAGCTGGTATGCTGTCTTCTAAAAATAGAAGGCGAATTACTATATAAATAAAAGACTGCGCGTTATTGAAACTGTGACCGCATCTACGCTAAGGTAAGACAGGTAAAAATTACAAGTAATCTTAATATGTGAGGACAATGAAGTGCATTATTCTCCTTCAATGAATGGATAAGAGAGAGAGAGAGACAGACAGAGACAGACAGACAGAGAAAAAGACGGAAACCCAGAGTGGTAAGTAGAGAAAGAGAGAGAGATACGGGGAAAGAAATGGAGATCCAGAGTATTAGGTGTTCGGGTGAGACAGACCGACAGGAAGAAATACGGGGAAAAAAGACAGACCGATTAATAGGAAGGTAGGTATGTAGAATCAATCGGATTAACGCCACTTTAACACCATCTCAGTCAAATCGCGGCTAACCTTGGATTCCTGGTATTTTTCACACCAGTATTTTCCGAGCCTGCAGCTGCTCATCCCACTAGGTTTACGATTATCCTCCCATTGGTGGGAGACAAATGTCAGAATGTATAATCGATCGATTCCGAGACCCCATGATAAGGGTCCAACTGCACTATGGCCGTGGTTGCAAAAAAGAACGAAAGAACTAAACAGGCAGTCAGAAAAAGGGATAGAATGTTCGAGTCCCATGGAGCTTATTCGAGCCTTCTGAAATACAGATCATCCTCACGAGTGAAGGGATATCGAGATCATCTTTTTCTCTGATACAAGTAGAACGTTCCCGCCCTTGGTACCACAAGATGAATAGAGACTAAATCGGGAGACTTCTACAGCTTGAATCAAGTCTTGATAGAAAATACATCAATTGATTTCAAACAAGCTGTAGTAACGAAATTTAACCTATTCCCACGCAATGACGCATTTCGATACCACCAAGAAAAAAAGTAAAGAAAATGTTGTTGAACGTGAAGAAATTGCTTCTTACAAGCAATTTTTTTAATGTTTTGACTCCATAAGAAAGAAAATTCCAAAATTATCAACTAAAATTTGTTGTCTGTAACTTCTTTGAATTCGGAGCAGTCTAAATTTTCTCATGGGGTAATGGTTCGCCAATCCAACAAAAATGCTTGACGTGAATGTCGAAGTTCCTTATCCACTTCCTCTTTTATGAAATTATTTGATTGGTTAATCTTTTTCGGTCGATCGCTGCAATTCATCACCTGCGTCATTCTCAGAATCAATTATTTGAATATAGTTAAACGCCACTTTCAACCGTAGTTCAGTTGTATAGCGCAGGCTTGTGCACCTAATCATTTCTTACACCAGTACGCCTACAACCACAACGTTCTGTCCGATCCAAAAGCTGCTTAGCCGCACTTCATATCATTCGCACAATAATAAGAAACAAAGAACGGGCGTAACAAGAAATTTCTTAAATGTCCACAATGCTTTCTATCCTACAAGGCAAATATTTTCTTAATTCAACCAACTTGAATTTGTCGTCTGAAACTTCTTTCCATTTCAACCAGTCTAAGATTTTGTCGTGTTGTAATGAGTTTACTCCTTGGTAACTTTAACGTCGTTTACTATTACAAAACCTCATATCGGTTTTTACCTCGTAGGAAAATTCGATAAGATAAGAAGATGGTAACGAAAGGAAATTTATCCCGTTCCCACGGAACCTGTCCGTGACTTCGGGAGACTATTTCGTGAAATATAGAAATTTTGATACGCGACTCGAATCCAATACAAGGTTTTGTGTCATGTATCAAAGTTTTCTATACAAGGTTTTGTATGATATTCCTTAACCCATTCCCACGCAATCCCTCCTATTTACTCCCCTCAAAAAAAGCTTTGGAAAACATCGTTGAAAAAGAAGAAATTGCTTGCCCACAATGTTTTTTAACCAAAGAGACGGAAAGAAAAAAAAGAATTCCCTCAACTTGAAATTGCCTGCAACTTTTTGTCAATTTAGACCAGTCTAAAATTTAATCATGTGGGAATGGCTTAATTTATTCAACACTTCTGTTGATACTACACGTTTCTGTCATGTCACGTTTCTCTCGTGGGTTTTAGTGGCATTATGTATATTTACGAGGGACGGTCAGAGAATATCCGGACTTTTGACTCATTCTCGAAAATCATTCAACATTTTAAAAAAAATCTTTATACTCTTTTTCAAAATATTCTCCAACAACGTCTTCGCATGTTTGTCATATCCGTTGGAGCTTTTGCATTCCCGCTGTGAACCATGACGTAGACCTATGTTTTAGGTTCTGTGTAACAACAGATATCAAAGTATTTCTTTTCACTAACCATTTTTTTCAGTACTGGAAGCAATTAAAAGTCACAGGGGGAGAGGTCTGGGCTATAAGGAGGGTGAGACACAATTGTCATTTATAAGAGTTGTTAACTCCCACTGTAGCTGCGGTGGTATGGGACGGGCGTTATCGTGAAGAAGGGGGACATTTTTCTGTGCTAACCGGGGACGCTTTTGCTTGGGCTTTTCTCCGATTTTTTTCGGTATTACTTCAGAGTAGTACTTGGCAGTGACAGTTTGACCTTTTGGCATGACATGAGTAAGTATCATTCCTCGCGAATCCCAAAAGGCAACCGAAGGAGACAGCTTAAAATTTTTAGGAGGTGTGGAACCAGCCCATTCTACTGCTTGACTGAGCTTTTGTCTCAGGTTCGGAATAATGAACCCACATCTCATCTCCAGAAATAATACGGTTCAAAAACGTATCTCCTTCATGATTTAAACGACTCGAATGTTCTTTTGCATTGGTTATTCTGGTTGCCTTTGATCTGCGGACAGCTCTCTATGCACCCACCTGGAACTTACCTTGCTATTGCCTAGGTGTTCGTGTAAAATATTGTGTGTCGATGCCTTACCAATGCTAAACTTGTTGGCTACCTCCTCCAAAGTTACTCGACGATATTTTATGACAAAAATTTTAACATTTGCTGCAATTGTTAGCGTCACTGCCTCAGCTGGTCGCCCAATCCTAAGCCTGTCACAAACACTTTTTCTACCTTCACGAAACTGAGAAACCCAGTTGTAGAAGGTTGTCCGTGATAAACATTTATTAGAAAATCTTTTTAAGCCTCTGAAAGATCTGGCAGGGCTTGTAACCTTCTGCAACCAGTTACTTAATTACAGAGCTTTGTTCCTCTAACAAAGAGTCCATGATAGACGAAACACCTATCATATTAGAGTGCAAAATATTGTGGAAAAACACGAGTATCATTGAAAATAAACTGACCACGTTATTGGCGAATGAGTGTAGTTTTCACAAATATAATGTTTGTATATACCTACACGTGGAAAGGGAGGAGCATGAAAAGTCCGGATACTTTCTAGCCGTCCCTCGTATTAGTAGCCTGTCTCCCAATCAAAGTACTGAAAGTACTGTAGGCTAGCAAAGCTTTCTTATGTGATCTTGTTTGCTAAAGATTATCATGATAAACAAACGAGGTTAAAGTAATCCAGGAGTTAACCCATTACAACATGATGAAATCTTAGACTGGTTCAAATTTTAAAAGCAATTTCTTCATCGTCCTCAATGTTTTTTTTTTTTTTTTTTTTTTTTTTTTTAAGATTCTTAAAAAGCGGACTTAGGTGAAAATGGCTTAAATAGCATGCTTCTGAAAGAGTTCTAAAAAATAGAGTTTGCAATATTCCTTAAATACATAAGAACTATATTTTATGGCGTAGACATTCAATGGATTTAGTCGTTAAGCCTCCAGTGGTAGTTTGCACCCGTTGAACTTTGAGAAGACCTCAAATACTGTCTGTTAACTTAAGCTATTAAAGCTGATGCTTTGCTAGCTAAAAATTAGCCAAATGGGAAATACGAAACTTTCGACCCTGGCCAGACTTCTCAACATGGGTTTTCTATAAAACTCCTTACCAGACTATCTCTAAACGATCTTGTCGTGGTATCAAACCGATACAATGAGTTTTCGTGCTGTATCCATTCATTTTTTGGGCACGATAAAACTGAAAATAAAAGAAAAAACTCAAAATTAAGGTAGGTGTCTACTATATATAGTAGATATTTCCTAAATATATGTAACCGGTTTCCTCTCCGCCCACGGATTATACCAAGATTGCTTCGAAACTACCAACAGTCGGCTGATCGTTAACACACACTTCTATTCAGTTAAAAGATGTAGTGAATAATCTTTATTCTCATTAAGAAAATATTTAAATTTAGCTTCGTCTATCAAGATTCAAGCAATTTGATTGGATGAAATTTCTTTTTTCATATTTCCATCAACAAACTTTTGAATATGCATATATTTTGTATGCTTCCGCAAACTAGAAAAGAGTTTGTTTTGTTTGGATTCATCAAACAAAACAAAGCAAATGTTTTACTAAAAACGGATCTACTTTGTGCGTAAGAGCAAAAAAAGCTATCTGCTCAAAGGTATTCGTGGATGAAAGACAAAAAATCATCCAAACAAAAAGCCTTAAACTTGATAGATGAAACTAAAATTGAATTATATATGAATACATTGTAAGGTAGAATTATCATTAAAAAAATGAGCCGAAGTCGAAAAGTTTCGACTCTGATCAGCCGGTTCGCCGTTCGCTCATTCTGATTAGGGTCGATACTTCCAAGATATCTCCTTTTATGCGTGGTTGCTTATATACCCATAAATCCCTTCCGTTTCTCGAAAATTGTCCAATTTGTAGAAGGACACGGTAGAAGACAGGGAAAATTAAGTACAATTTGAAATTTTCGCAAAATTTTCTTTCGAAGCGGATTCATACATTGTGTGATTAGGTTTTTCGGTTCATACCTCCATGAAAACAAAAAATATTCCCTTCATTTCTTATAATTTAATAGCATCGAGCGAAAAAAACAAAAGCTTTACAAATTTTGAGACCTTTTTGCATGGGACTATTTTGTGCGGAAGCATACAAAATCGCTGCGTCCTCAAAATTTTGTTCATGGAGTTATGAATATTTTTTTTTCGACCAATCAGAACGCCCGATTATGATAGACGAAACAGAAAATTAAATTATATCCAAATGGAAATAAAGAAAAAAAGGAAAACATGGATTGTTACGAGATGGGGTGGAGAAGCCCCTCCAAAAAGAAGTCAATGCAGTTAGTCTATGTTTTGAAAATTTCACTAACTACCTACCGATCAAGCCTGCTAAAACTTATACAAACAAGCACTAAAGTTATTTATAATAATTTACACTACTTCTACTATAAATCAACAATAATAAATATTTGTAAACAAAAACCATTGTTGGGACCACAAAGAAAATTTAAATATGATTAAAGCTAATCGAATAAATACTATAATTAGCCAGAAAAAGATCAATAAATAAATATTTGAAAACTGTTTCTCGGTAAATGAAGTCAACACTGTTCAGATATCCAAAGCTAAATGAATTCCAAGTCATGTTTCATTCGGTCAATGACCGCTTTTCCCATATGTTTGAAACGAGATGAAGTGAACTTTAACACTAATCTAACCCATTTCCAGACGGCAAAAATTCAGACTGGTCCAAATTCAAAGAAACTACAATTTTTAGTGGGTGAATTTGTTTTAAAAACATTTTCTTTTATAATAGAGAATATTGTGGATAATGAAGACATTACTTGATACCAGCAATTTCTTTATTGTCTACAGTGTTTTCCGGAGCATTTTTCTTAAGGGACGTATAAAAACGGGATTGGGTTTGGAATGGGTTAAGTATCACCATCATAGCGAGGTTGGTAGCGCATCGGGCTCCCAATCTTTAAGCATGGGATGTCATGGGTTCGATCCCCGATGGCGGCACATATCCTTTCCGACATTTGTTTCTCACCAATGGGTTGATAATCGTAAACCTAAGTTGTATGGCAGCTGGAGGTTAGGAAAGGATGTAATGGTAATACTTGTGCGAGATATACCAGGAATCCAGGTACTCCAGCCGCTACGATATGACTGAAAAGTGTTAAAAGCGACGTTAGGCAAGAACGGAAAAAATGAATGGGTTAAAGTACAGCAAGGGTCCGTTAGAACAGAGGGCTTATTAATATAACATAACATAACATTTATTCAGTAATTATAAGGCCACCGGCCAAAAATACAAAATACATTACATACATATTACGACAAGAGTGACATATCTACATTATGACTTAATCAAGAGAAGAATGTGTATGTTCTATAATTTATATATCTCGTTATTATTCTATAATTCGGAGGATTTTTGAATAATGGAGATCATATTTGATCATATAGTGTTCAAGATAAACTTTTACGATCAGTTACCTTCCGTCGTCCCTCTGTCTGTCTGTCCATCAACTTTTTTTAAAATCTTCTCCTCTGCAACCACTCGGCAAACTTGGAAAGCTGAAGAACAAAAACTCTGGTTATCATGGAAACAGAGAGGGTGTAGGAAAAATCTTTTCTTGTTAGAAACTACTAAGCCGAGAGGTACCAAAATTTTCATTTTGTTTGTCGGCCCTCGACTATCTTTTTTAAACCTTGGATCTCAGCCCTGCTACGTCCGGGCTCAGCCTTTTTTAATAGAAGGGAATCTTAGCGTGAGAAACCATATGTCTTATATGTTCAAAAATATTTCATGTTAAATTGTCAGCTGACCTCTAAGAAAGCTATCAAAATGGTGCCTCTAGGGTCTCATTTAGGGCTCTGTCCAGACGATACCGATTCTAAATAGAATCCTTCAAAATCATCTTTTGAAATACAGAGTGGTCTTTAAATTTACATGTTGTGTTGTCTGACGATACTATAGATACAACAGCTGTGAAATGATTAGCCCAGCTGGTGGAGCACTCGATTTCAAACCTCCAGGTCGCGGCTTCGATCCTCGGGCTGAACAAACTAACAAAATAATTGCCTTTTGTATGAGACAATTAAATCGAGGTCCCGTGTGACGGTCCTATCCATCGAGCAGGTGGGTCTTTCTGCAAATTCGTTGAGAGCACTGTCCCACGAAGTAACTTTGGGGGGCGTCGCTCGTGTGGAAAATACACAAATATTCTTTGACACATGCTGATGTTAAGTTGTCTAGAATTGGAAAGTTGTTAAGCTCGCTTGGACTCGCTTGATAATTTTTCTAATCTAGACTCAATTGACCAATTGCTGGCCCTGCCAACTTACTCGGTAGGCCATGCCATTTGACTCAGATAAGAAGTTCTATTTCTATTCTATACGGCGGTATTTTGCAAAATTTATCTACGTCTTGGTTTCTCCATTGCGTGAAGGCAGAACAAGTGCTTGTGACAGGCCTAGGACTGGGTGTGAGCTGAGGTGGTGACCCCAAGAATGGTAGCAATGTTAAAGCTTTTGTCAACAAAAATCGTCGAGTAACTTTGGAGGAGGTAGCCAACAAGTTTAGTATTGGTAAGGCATCTGCACACAAGATTTTACACGAATACCTAAGCATGAGCAAGGTAAGTGCCAGGTTGGTGCATAGACAGCTGTCCGTAGATCAAAAGGCAACCAGATTAACCAATGCAAAAGAATATTTTGTTTAAATCGTGAAGGAGATCAGTTTTCGAGATGAGGTGTGGGTTCATTATTCTGAGACAAAAGCTCAGTCAAAGCAGTGGAAACGAGATGGTTCTCCACCTACAAAAAAGTTAAAGCTGTCTCCTTCGGCTGGCAAAGTCATACCTGTGGCCTTTTGGGAAAAATGTCCTCCTTCTTCACGATTACGCCCCCTCCCATACCGCCCAAGCTACAGTTGAGGTTATCAACTCTTACAAAGGGCGATTGTTGTCTCACCCTCCTTATAGCCCAGACCTCGTCCCCTGTGATTTTTTATTTGAAATAAAAAAAAATACTTTGTGGAAAGAAATATAAGACCAGGGCAGCTTAGATATTTGCTGTTCGCAGTACCTAAAGCATAGGTCTATGTCATGGCTAGCAGCGGGAATTCAAAAGCTCCCATGAAGATGGCAAAAGTACGTAGACGTAGATTGAGAATATTTTGAAAAGATGTAGAACGATGTTTTAAAAAATGTTGAATGGTTTTCGAGAACGAATCAAAAGTCCGGATATTTTCTTACCGTCCCTCGAAGATAAGCTATGTTGTAAAGTCAAGGAACTTTTATGGGTTCGAAAAAAGGCGGCCATGACTTTTGGTGAATGTAAGGCGAATCGTTTCGTAATATTTTGTCCAACTAAACGAACATCAACACACTTATACTATCCTCAATCATGCGAAAAACTGCCATCCGTACGGAATCCGACCGCGTCAAATAAAATAACGTAACGTCAGTCGCCCCAAGGAGCCGACAATTGACCAATCGCTGTTCCGCATACTAACTCCGTTGACCCCACCCATTGGATCCGCCAGGAAGTGCCGCTTCGATTTTAAATGAGATTATTTTGCAAAATGAGTGGCCAGAAGCACGTAACAAAAAAGAATATGTGGTTGGCGACTTAAACATCGTAACACGGTTTGAATAGCGACGCTTAAGTCGCCAAACCAACAAAAAAGGTTACCAAAAATGGCGGCCAATGTTGGAGTTCAAACTCATTTCTGGTCTAAATGAATGGTTTAATTGGTCGACTGGTTATTTGATTGACAATTATGATTGGTCAATTGATCAAACGCGGCTGACAATAAAAGTATCAATCATTGATTTAAACCGAAAGTATACTTCCAATACTTACTGACATTTTTTGTGAAGCATTTCTGTTGGTTTGGTGACTTGAACAAGCTGTAGTTACGACGTTTATGTCGCAAACCAGCCCTATTACTTTCTGTTACATGTTACTGGCAATAAGATTATTTAACCCATTCCAACTCAATCCCTCCTTTTTACGCCCCTCAAGAAAACAAACTTTGGAAAACATTGTGGAAAATGAAGAAATTGCTTGTTTCAAGCAATTTCTTCATTATCCACAATGTTTTCAATCCAAAAAGACGAAAAAATTCAAAAATCCATCAACTTGAAATTGTCGTCTGAAGCTTCTTTCAATTTGGACCAGTCCAAAATTTTGCTGTGTTGGAATGGGTTAAAAAGCCGTTAAACCGCATACCCTATAATCCCTGGTTTTTACGTCCCTGTGATTTTATACTTGTGAAAATATTATTGGAAAAGAAGAAATTGCTTGTGACAAGTAATGTCTTCTTTTACCGACGATTTTTTTCTACCCCATAAGTTGAGTACTTTTTCAATTGCACTGAATTTTAATTGTCGTCTGCAACTTCTTTCATATTGGACGATCATGACAAAAATTTTGAAAAACAGTAAAGGGTTAATATCGAAGTGAAACCTCCTGTCGGAATCAGGTCACCGGTGTCATAGGGGGAAGGGGCTTTTCCGTCAACTCCACGGTGTTCTTTTTCTTCCATTACCAGATGAAAAAAAATTTAGACAGGTCGAAATTGGAAGAAGTTGAAGACGTCAATTCAAACTATCTGTACACTGAAAGTTATAAGTTCAATATTGGGTAAGAAAAAGAGAAATTGCCTGTTACGAGAAATCTCTCCTCTTCCCACAATATTTCCCATAGCAATTTTTCTTAAGCGCATGTAAATGCGTTTTTGTGTAGTAGTGGATAAAAAGAGTCGATCGAAGTCAGACTGTGCAGAATGTCGAGTCCAACCAAAGAAGAAACTTTTCGAATATGGTCGATTTTAAGAATGTCTACATTACCTTACGATTTCTAAAGAAAAGGTGTTTGTTATTCTGTAACCCTTGTCATGCTGTTTAAAATCCCTGAAGAAATTTCATTAAAATCAAAGGGCTGAAAGCACTGATAGTACTTGTTGTTCAATAATGAATACTTCTTTTGAAAATCAATTTCATAAACAACTCTGGTAGGAAAAGTACAAGCAGGAGGTGTAGACCAGGATCAGACTGCACTTATGTGCAGGCTGATCTTTGTCTATACCTCCTACCCAAACCGGAATATTCCGGGTTCAGCTTGACAAGGGTTAAAATGCCTTGCACGAGGTCAAAATAAAGGCCATGTTGAATTTTTACCGACCCACTTGTCAGAAAGAATTTAAAACGACTGACTTAGAATCTAAAAGCAGTACCAATACCAGATCGCTGTCCCAGCCCACTGACTTCGCTAGCCATGCCAACTGATTCCAACATGAAGTTCTGCTTCGTTATTCAGAACCATGTAACAAACACGTAAAATGGTAAGTTCGAAACCTGAACGTTGCAACTACATGATTTGATAAGCTGTAGTTACGACGTTTAAGTCGCCAAACCAACCAAAGTGCTTCATGTAGAACTCGGGAAACGTTGGAAATTAATGATTTGATTGGTCGATTGAATCTTTGACTGACTGTCGGTCAACTGTCTTATGTTAAAGGGAAGAAGCTCTCTAAAGCCTTAAAGAATCAAATGGTTTAAATCGGTTTCAACAGAAATACAAACGAGCCTTGTTGTAGTATCGATATCATCACAGGGACCACGAGACTGTACAACGGTCGTCTTTATTGACGGATATTTACTGTCATTCAACATATTCAATTGATAAATCAATTTATTCATTTAGCCCAGAAGTAAATGTTGGACTCCAACATCTATGTTAAGCAATTTTGTTGGTTTGGTGACTTAGACATCTTAATTAGATTTTGATAAAGTTGTAGTTGCGACGTTTATGGCGCTAGCCATTGATGCTCTATTTGTTTTAAATCCCTGGGTCATATATATAGCAGAATAATGCCGTTTAACATTTCAGTAAGCCTGCGGCTAATATAAAGATATAGGTTAGCATGACGTCATACCGTCTCGAAATATCTGTAGCAGAGAAACAAGCTCAGCGAAATATCATTTTTGACAAATCATTTTACAACAGATTTAACCAAAATTTGACTCAAATTATTGTAATCAACATGAGTACGGTAGAGAACTTGAGCAGTTTTAGTGAAACGTTGACCTCAAGTGTTTACAGCCCCGGTCACCTGACGGCAAAATTTTGGACCGTGGTCCAAATTTAAAGGAGTTGCAGAAGACAATTTATAAGTTTTGAGATTTTTTCAACTTTCTGGGAAGAAAACTTGTTGAAAAATGAAGAAATTGTTTGTTGCAAGCAATTTCTTCATCAAAGTTTACTCGATTTTATCCCAAAATTTGAAGTGGTTTTTTTGTTGTTGTTGTTTTTTTTTTTTTTTTAGGGATGTCAAAAACGATATTCAGCGTTATACGGTTGAGTTGGAACATGCAAAGCCGACAAAAACATCTGGTACCACTCATCTCGTAAAATACCTCTTTGTTCAATAACTAATTTATTGTTGTGAGAGATAAGTCATCCAGTCCAATTTTCCAGTCTAATGAAACAACTACAACAAAAATGGCCGCGCCCACCGAATAGATTTTGAATAATTCGGGCTTATTTTCGCCGTTCGTTTCCATCAATAAAAGCAAAATGAAGTTGGTAATATATCATTAAAATCTTTCTATTTGGATTTATTTCATTTTAAAACAGGTTATGTGATTTACACTTAATGTACCTTTCATCCCCAGTTCATTTCGTACTAAATTCGTCATCCGATTTCGTATTTACTGCCTTTTCGACTGAGACTAACGTTCCTCCCATTTTATACTTACCTTCCTATCATATAAGTAAAGAAGAGTAAGTGCACCGAATATCGGACACCTCTGTCCATAATGCTTTGTAACAGAGTCTGAATGAAGAATAATGTTCTTAATTAGCTCCATGTGAACACAGAACATTTGTAGAAATTAATTGCACATAAAGTCGGTTGCAAGATTTGTAAACAAACTAAAATAGTAGGCCAAGAAAGGTGAATATGAGACAAAGTCAGACAGTCATATTGGGTAAAAAAGTTGCTTGGCTTGGGTAATATTGGACGGGGTGTAACAATGATAAACAAGTCTTTGTTATACCGAAATTATATTGTAAATGCGTAATCTTTTAAGATAGTGCTGTCAATTGAAGCAGGCGATGTTTACAGAGATTTCCAATGTCTACAGGTTAGATTTGACTTATTCTACTGTTCCAATAGTTGGAAGCAATTCTCTCATCCAACACCAAGTTCCAATGTGATCAGGGAAATTAACATTATTTAGATATTTTACACATCTTCAAATTGATCAGAAAGCCAAGAGGAAAAACAAGGACATAATTGTAGCCTTCTCATCTATAGCTCTAAAGTGATGTTTCCTTCCCCGCAAATGGTATTAACTACAGTATGTTTTGGCAAAAAAAGAGTTCTTTCTCCTTGACTTTATCAAAATATTGTGCCTTATGTAATTATATTTCGATCAACGTCAGCAATTACATCAATCGCCATAGTGGGGGCTAGATTGCAGCATTCCTAGAATTTGGCAACTGAAATAAGTGGCTTGACATTTCTGTATTTCTATGTCCCTGAATCAACTTCGCTGGTGATAAAAGATTGAAAAATAAAGGTTACAAAATAGAAATTGAAAATAACTTGTCTTTAACGAGCCTTATCAGAAACAAACTGTTGATAATAAAATTGCTTTCATGTTTTATATGGAATGGGGAAAGGTTTTCAATCGCTAAATGTGATCATGAATATAGTCCAAGAAGCTCTCGGTACTTTTGTACAGGGTTTTCACTAGTACCTGAAAGTTAAGAGTTATTGACCCTTGGGCCCAAATTTTCAAGTCAATGTTGAAATCTCAAGAGTCAAAATGCGATAAGCCTCCCCTGCCCTCCTCCCCCGTAGTAATGTAGAAAAAACAAAATATTTTCCTTCAATGTTTATTTTTCTATATTCTTAGCAACGGTGCATCAGAATAAACTCTGTCTTAGGAACATATTTCCAACCTGACAGTATTCAATTTTCAACACAATATGGATTTTATGGGAAGTTTAGTATTCTTGCACATATTATAAGTTTGAATCAGTTTTAGAAAATCTAAAGAGTACTAAGAGGATCAAATTATTCTATTTTTTTTTTTTGGTTCCGATTTTATCTACAAAAACCCATGACATTTCTTAAGGAAGGTTTAATTTGATTTCATTTTTATCCTCCACCATCTCGGCAAAGGGGATATAGTAATGGTCATTGTCCGTCATTCCGTCATTCCGTCCTTCCGTCACTAAACTTGTCCGGAGCATATCTCTGAAAGTATAATTGCTATCAACTTGAAACTTCATAGGTATATAGATCTCATTGAGGAGAAGTGCAGTGCACAAGAACCACAACTATTGCTTGCATGGTTTTGGAGTTATTGCCCTTTGTTGTTTTAAAGACTAAGATTTTGTCCAGGACATATCTCTGAAAGTATAATAGCTATTAACTTGAAACTACATAGGTGATTAGAACTTAGTTTCGGTGATAAGAACTTGTTGAGGAGAAGTGCGGTGCACAAGAACCACAACTCTTGCTTGTATAATTTTGGAGTTATTGCCCTTTGTTGTTTTAAAGACTAAGATTTTGTCCGGGGCATATCTCTGAAAGTATAATAGCTATTAACTTGAAACTTCATAGGTGGATAGATCTCGTTGAGGAGAAGTGCAATGCACAATAACCACAACTCTTGCGTGCATAATTTTGGAATTATTGCCCTTTGTTGTTTTAAAGTCTTAGATTTGTCCTGAGCATATCTCTGAAAGTATAATAGCTATTCGAACTTATTGAGAAGAAATGCAGTGCCTAAATCTAACTGGCTTCAGTTTACTATCAAGCTTTTAAGGCGGGGGATGGCCATGTCTGACATGGCTCTTGTACTTCTTGATTATATTTCGTGAGGTATTTGATGAAAGTATTAGCAAATAAGTGAATTTCAGTAGGAATAAAACTCTGCAAAATGGTTAAACATTAATTTCACAGGTTTCAAGAACCTGTGAATTACGTTTGCTGATGCATGTCCATCACTAGAGAGTGTTTATTACCAATCTAGCTAATACTTTTGTGATCAATCAATCATTTTCCAATGGTTTGACACACTTATGATGACCCATGACTCAAGGCTAAAAATTTTTGAGAGTCAATATGATGCACAGTGACAAATTTTCTGAAGAAATTTCTACTTTTTGAATTACTGTGCATCAAAACCAGAGGTCTTGGGTCAAACAAAAATCCTGTTTTTAGTTCTTCCTTTTTAATTTGATAAATGATGTACAGAAACAAACTAGACTTATTAGAATAAGCTTATTTGAGCCAGTGATTTAATGGTACAGTCATTCACCGACAGTTACATGTATGTAGGCCACACATAAGTAAGTTCAGTTCTGAGTTGATAAAAAGAAAGTTATTTGACCCTAATGAGATGTTTGTACACCGGATGAGTTCACAATAAAAGACAATAAACAACGGCTGTCCAATAATCGACGCTGTCCAATTTTAGACATACTTAATACTAGCTACCAAAATGAAATCATTCAACCTTTACCTCCTACTGAAGTTGTCCAACGTAGTTCCTGGACTAAAGATTTGTCATATTCTGATTTATTTAAAGATCTCTATCTTCCATTATTTAAGCACCAAAGACAAAGCTTTGATTTTATCCATTTTTTCAAGATGTTTCAGCATACGGATGATATTAAACTCACTACTTTTTCACAATTGCTGAATCTGACCATTTTTGAGGGCATTGAATTTGCCAAGAATTCATTACATTTAAACTCCTTTGCACTCAGAACTTTTAATGTTTATGGAATGATTTACCAGATGAAATTTTATCAATTAAAGTGTGGACCATTTTAAAAGTAAACTAGACAAATTCTGATCTCTTAAGCCCTTTGAACTATCTAAACATAAAGTGTATCAGCTAGATCAGTTACACAGAAGTTAGAACCTGCATTAGAAGGGGATGGTAATCCATAAGGGGTTTAACCCATTCCCACACAGTCCCTCCTTTTTACACCCCTTATGAAAAAACATTTGGAAAACATTGTGGAATTGAAGAAATTGCTTGTTATAAGCAATATCTTCATTATCCACAATGTAATGTTTTCTATCCAAAAAGATGAAAAAATTTGAAATTCCATCAACTTGGAATTATCTTCTGTAGCTTCTTTCAATTTGGACTAGTCTAAACTTCCCTTGTGTGGGAATGGGATAAAAGGACCCCCAGCAGTCAATAAGTAGTAGAATTGATGGAGGAGCTCCAATTTCCTTCAATTGCATCTGCTGTAGTAGCTACCAATGTCCAGCCAAATAAGACCTATATCATGCATAGTACCCTCTACAGAGGTCTAGATAAGAGGTGGTAACAGCATTCTAAAATCCACAACTCTCAACTAAACCCTATGTTGTGGGTACTCATTTGAATCGTCTCGCCGAGACGATTCAAATGAGTACCTACAACATAGAGTTTATGGCAGTATTTGTGAAATATTTAAATCTAAAATACGAATTACGCCCTCTATCTGTAGCTCTGCCTCTATGTATTTTTAATTTCAGATCAGTTTGTCAAACAATCCGAGTAAACCATGTTTCATCCTCCACTTCAAGGGTGTGACATTGATGTTGGACTGTGGACTTGATGTCACTCAACTTGTTAACTTTTTACCCCTTCCACTTGTAGCTGGGTAAGTCTTAGAAAAATGAACAAGCATTTTTGCTGGCTCTCTGTGCTGATGGAGAAAAAGTTAGGTATCAATCTATGGATATCAAAATGATTGAGAGTGTCCAGTTGATATGGAAGAAAGATGGTCAGAATTTATTAACCCTTTCCTATTTTTGGAAATTTTAGACTGGTCCAAATTGAAAGAATTTGCAGACGACAATGAAAATTGAATGCACTTTGGAACAAAATTTTCCTATGTGGTAGAAAATATTGTGGGAAATGGATAAATTGCCTGTTACAAGCTATTTATCCCTTTTCCACAATGTTTTCTAGAGTATAAAATAACCTTTAGTTTATTGGCTTTTGGCAAGAGTATACATTCTTTTGTTTATCAAACCCTTTACCTTGTGACTTCAGAAAACGACAGACGATTTCTCCTTTTCCCATAATGTTTTCCATAGTATTATTTTACAGAGGCATCAAAAGGCATTATTGAGTGGTAATGGGTTAACTTATTGTTTTTATTTGAACACAGTCAAAATCAAAAGGAAAGAATGACTACATGTTCAAAAATTTTGAAAATAACCCATTCCCACAAAATGACACTTTTTGATGCCCTTCAAGAAAGCCAATTGAGAAAACATTGTTCAAAATGAAGACATGTAACAAGCTATTTCTTCATTTTCCACAATGTTTTCGAATTTCTACCATGAAATTTGAAAAAAAAGAAAATTTCATAAATTTTAAATTGTTGTCTGCAACTCCTTTCAATTTGAACCAGTCTAAAATTTGACCATCTGATAATAGGCTAGGCAGAATTATCACATTCACCTTTTTTATGTGTTTATGCTTGGAACTAACAAGATCTTTAACCCTTTACAGTTTTATGAAATTTTAGACTGGTCCAATTTGAAAGAGGTTGCAGACGACAATGTAAAATGCATGCAATTTGAAATCTGACGATTTTCTATGTAGTAGAAAATATTGTGGGAAAAGGGGAAATTGCTTGTAACAAGCAATTTCTTCTTTTTCCACAGTGTTTTCTCAAGTATAAAATCACAAAGACGTAAAATCCAGGGTTTGTCTAGGAAAGGGTTAACCCATTACCAAAGGTCAAAATTTTAGACTGGTCAATATTCAAAGAAGTTGCAGACAACAATTTTTAGTTGATGAAATTCGATAAAAAACACTTTTTTATCCAGGGTGAAAAATATTTTGGATAATTTTACAGAATGTTTTTTAAAGCTTTTTCTTTCTGTTAATCCTTTCCAAAACGGTGATGCATTTTGACGCCACTTGATAAAAACAATTTGGAAAACATTGTGGAAAATGAGGCAATTGCTTGTTACAAGCAATTTCTTCAATTTCCACAATGTTTTCTACCCAGAAAATGTTTTCATCATCTTTCAATTGTCATCTGCAACTCCTTTGAATTTGGACTAATTTAGAATATGTGGATTGGTTTAAGTAAATGATGTCATGAATTATCTAAAGATAATCTTTTTAAATGCTTTTGATTCAATTTATCAAGGTTTTCGGTGGACCATTGGTTGATGGTTCCACTGATGGATCAGTAACATTACCAAAGTAAACTGACTGTTTTGTTTAACCCATTTCCAAACAACAAAATCACAGGCTGGTCATAATTCAAAGAGGTTGCAAAAACAAAGTGGGTTTAAATTAAAAACTAAAGAGCCAAATCAGTTAGAAAACTTTGAGAGAAAAGAAGAAATTGCTTGTTTTCTCACAATATTTTCTTGAGCTCACAGGTCGACACTAACTTTGCCTCAATGGGATCCCACAGGAATCCCTTCCTATTACTTCAGGGTTTCTTTCAGATAATCAGGGATCCCTCATTGATATACTTTAGCTCATTCACACGTAATTCTGCCCTTCTAAGCAAAACAAAAAGGCTTCTGAAAACATTGTCGAAAATTAAGAAGCAGTTTCTTCATTATCCACAATGTTTTCTACAAAAACAAGCAAACGAAAAATCACAAGCATTAGTTGATACATTAAGATCTATTTTACAGGAGAAACATTGAAGGATCCTGACGGAATCTCTAGCCTGAGATTGTTTTGGTCCCTTCAAATTTTCAGGGATCCTTGGGATCCCAGGGCACTGTTAGTGTCGCGCCCTGGAGCTATTTTTCTTTGACATGTAAAAATGTTGGATTGTGTGGGATGGGTAAATAGTATCCTACCTTTGTTTATTTTGATCTACTAAACTTTAACCCATTCCAACACAATGGTGCTTTCTCATGCCCCTGAAGAAAAGAGCGTTGAAAACATCGTGGAAATGAAGAATTGCTTGTCTCTATTATCCACAATGTTTTCTACCCAAAAAGACAAAAATATTCCTTTTACAAAATTCGTTGTCTGCAACTTCTTTCAGTTTGGATCAGTCTAAAATTTTGTCATTTGGTAATGGATTAACTAACCAGTCCTGACAAATGCTTCAAATGACACTATTGAATTTTCGATATCATATCAAGGAAATTTATTTTGCTGATATAATTCGTGTTGAATTATATTTGTTTTTCCTTTTCTTTACTTTATATGAAAGATTGATACATCTTTTATCCTGTTAACATAAAAAGCCGTATTTTCACTCATTGCTCCCCCACTCAAAAACATAGTTTTGTTGTTCTCTCAAGAATAAATAATTCTCACCAGAGCTTTTTTTCTAGAAACTTGGAAGAGGCCTTAGCCTGTTCGTTTTCGGAAATTTTTGCGCAGTTTTCAGAAGAATTGGGTAACATAAGTTTAATAAAAGAAAGTAATAAAAGTAAGATTCATGCATCATTTTCAAGATTCATTGATAAATAACTATATTTAATGGTCTTATCAGTAATAAAATGAATAGACATTTAACAAAACAAATTTTGAAGAACATAAATCCATGTAATGCAAATATAAGCTGTAATTTTGGGAAATTTCTCTGCCACAAGTGGGAAAAAAAGAGCCTTGTTTCAATTGGGAAGTAGCCTTTTATAGGCCCCTGTTAAAGAACAAAAAAAGCCCTGCTCACTCTGAAACAAACAATTTTTACAGTACCTATAGATATTTCTGGTAAAATGTATACATTCCACACAGACAAATTGGGACATGCCTATTCCCACACAGTGACGCTTTTGGACGCCCCTCAAGAAAAACATTTGGGAAAACATTGTGGAAAATGAAGAAATTGCTTGTAACAAGCAATTTCTTCATTTTTCACAATGTTTTCTATCCAAAAATACAAAGAAATTTAGAATTCCATCAACTTGAAATTGTCATCTGCAGCTTCTTTCAATTAGGACCAGTCTAAAATTTCACTGTGTGGGAATGGTTTAAAGAACAAAAAAAAGCCCTGCTCACTCTGAATCAAACAATTTTTACTGTGTCTATAGATATTTCTGGTAAAGTGTATACATTCCACACAGACAAATTGGGACATGTCAGAAATAATCCGTATCTGATAGTGTCAAATACATTTCAATATCTGGTTGTCAAAGACAATGGCTTTTCCATTCTGTAGATGATGTCATTATGCAAACAAATGTAATCAGAAGAGTAAAGTAGAAGGGAAATACTTAACGAAATTCAGTTTTTTTATCATTTCATTGAATTCATTTAATAACAGATGTAGGGATATAATAAATAGTAACCCTTTCGTCTCATGAAATATCAAAGAAAAAAATCTTCTGCAGCTCAAAGCAGATATAAGATGTTGTATTGGTATTGTAAAATAATATTCCCTATTTATCCTCTCTGTATTGTATTTTTTCAGATCCAAATCCAACAAGCAACCAGACTGGTTGTTAGCATCAGAGAAGTTTGGCAAACAAGGAGAAGAGTTGGTAAGGATGATCACAGACACTTTTCAAGGGGTTACCAATTTAATTCAATTTATTCAAAGAGACTTAAAAAGAGAGAGTCTTATGCAAATGAAGTCATGTGGTGTCGATAATCAAATGAAGTGAATTCTAAACAATAACTTGTGATTCAGCTAAACCTTTGCTATATAACAACAAAAGCCACTTTTAACTTATCGGATTACCATGAAGACGATATCTGATTCATATCTAAGTGCTCGTTTGAGCATATTTTTGGTATTTGGAATTTTATCTTATCTAATGTCATTTTCATGTACAGTCTAACCTGTGGTATGCAGCCAGCCAAGGGACAGATCAAAACTGGCCACATACGACAGATGGCTGCTTAACACAGATAAAAAAAATTTACGACCCAATCCACGTAGGGTAGTAATGTTACAAGGACATGTCTTCTTATCAGAATGGCCACATAAAATGTACAAAAAAATGTTGTACTTAGCAAAAAATAGTAAATAAAACCAATAGTTATGTATTCTTAAAGTATTTCCATTCAATTTTTAATTTGCCCAACCCGAACTCGGAAGCAAAGATCGTCCGGGATCAAGAAACAGAAGAACATGACGTGTTAGTCTGGAGTTAAACACTTACAGGACATTATGGTCGGTGTACAATAATTTGTTGCAAGATAAAACATTGAACGACTGATGATCAAGACTGACTTTCCGTTGAATTAATTATCTTCGTATCTTCACCGAAAAATATTTTTAGTTACACTACTACAACTGCATGTTTTCTAAATGCCGGCATATAATGACTATGAACCTCTTGGAAAGAATATTCGGATCCAGCCCCGTATCAAATCCCGCTTTTTTACACCCCAACACAAGCTTTGGAAAGCATTGTGGGAAACGAAGACATAGCACTTTCTTTATCATCCATAATATTTCTACCGCAAAAGACAATGAATTTTAAGTTTTCATCAAATAAAAGTTCCCGTCTACAACGTCTTTGAATTTGAACCAGTCTAAAATTTTACTGTTTGGTTAAATTACCCATCCTTGCAACTTACAAACTGGAAATGTAATTAGACTTTATATTAAATCCATCAAATTTGATTAATTATAATCAATATAACTTGGCACTTGTTACTTATTGCATTCAACCAAACACACATTAATAGAGTACAGCTTTAAGTGGCGTGTTCATGTTTATCTCACGTGTTAAAAAAGTTAATGTACAAGATTAGCCAGACGCTTTATTGATTTTTTACACTACACCTGTCTTCAGTTAGTTGAGTTGCGTGATCGTTTAAAGGGATGTACATAAAGTGCAAATTGGACAATTAAAGGTGACCGCTGGCCACATATGACGAATTACTGCTAATCACAGTAATTTTGAAGAGCAAATTGCACAGGTTGACCTGGGATGGCTGTTATATGCAGATTGGCTGCTACTCTCAGGTGACCCCTAACACAGTTTTGACTGTATAACAATGAAAGTTGTCCTCTATTCTTTGATATATTGTCAGTTTACTCCTAAAAACAAGTTGAATCAAGTTTATTTGATTGATTATCTACTGTGAATTTAAAGGATTGTCTTTTCTTAGTAAACATGGCTTTTTTATGTACAATATTTGCTCATCACTGATTCAGATTTAATAACCTCTTATCATGCTGAACCCAAAATATTCCTGTTTGACAGGAAATGTAGACAAAATCAGTCTGCACACATGTGCAGTCGTGAAGTCTGATCTTAGTCTACACCAACTGTTTGTCCCTTCCAAACCAGACTTTGTTATAAAATAAGATTTTAAAAGAAAATTTGACCCTCAAATAGTGCTTGAAGTTCTTTTATCCCCTTAAATCCCAAGGTAATTCTGAAAAGGAATTTATACAGCATTACAAGGGCTAAGATGCACATTTTTTGAAACTTTGCATTTTCTTTTATATTTGAAAGTTTCCATTATTTCATTTTATTACCAGTAAGATCATTATTGCATAAATTATTACTCTCTGTTTTGTAGGCTAAAGAGTTGAAAGAATGCGGAAATAGAGTGTTTGTGAATGGGATGATGGAGTTCTCTGCCCCTGAGGTAAGATTTATTTGCTAAAGAATAAGCTCAATAATTCAGAATTAGGAAGTATTTATCTCAAAGGAGAATCACCTGTGTTTTTTTTTTCTGTTTTATAATTGTTCCAGTTACTCTGCCTGTCATTTGCATTTCCTCTACTAAAGATCAAGTTCACTTAATAGTGCATTGACAAGGTCTGAAGAAAGGCTGTACATGTATATTCATATTGCACAAGCATATCTCCTTCTTTCACACCCTAGGCATTTGCATTGCAATATTATACAATCCAGAAGAATATTCATCTCTATAACCTAGTCATTTGAAATTTTGAAACTGATGGATTGCCTCTGTCTTTCAAAAAAATGAGTAACCAATCAAATTGTCTGTTTAGGCAAGGAAAGACAAGTTCAACTCTTGACACTTACTGTGAAATATTTTCGTATATTGGCGGCTTAACCCATTACCAGATAGCAAAATTTTAGACTGGCCCAAATTGAAAGAAGTTGCAGACGAAAATTTAAAGTGAATAAAAGTTTGGATTTTTTAAACTTTCTGGGTAGAAAACAAAGTGGAAAATGAAGAAATTGCTTGTAACAAGCAATTTCTTCTTTTTCCACAATGTTTTCTTAAACTTTTTATCTTGGGGGCGTATAAATAGTGTCACTGAGTGGGAATGGGTTATATATTGTATGGTTATAATATTTAGGTCATCCACCAATGATCAGCTCGTTTGTTTGATGATATTATTGTTCAATTAACATTGCTACTTTGGTATTTGGCCATATAAGTGATGCCTCCAGAAGACAGTCAGTTTTTACATGAGATAGTACAAGGATACAGAATAAAACTACTGAAATCTCCTGCTTTACCTGCCGAGCTAGTCATGTTTACATGTTTTGATATATTTCTAATATATAGTGTATAGAGAGGCAGTGGCATAAATCCACTGCTACCCAATTTTATAGGTGAGTAGACTTAGGCTGGCTGTTATGTGTCAAATATATCTTCTTAATATTTATGCTCCTGGATCGATAAGATGGGGGCATATTGTTTTACTGTGTCCGTCTGTCTGTCCATCTGTCTGCAAATCTTAACCTGCCAACTAAACATTTTCCTATTACTTCAACCCTGATTAAGTTACAATGCTAATATTTGATATGTAGATAGGTCTCAACAAGGCGCAACTGGGGAAGGCCATTTCATTAAGGTCAAGTTCAAAATTTTAACCCTTTTCCCTAAACAAAGAAAAAAAACAATAAAATTCACCCGTTTCTAAAGAATTCCTGTTTCAGGGGCATAGTGTTTCACAAACACATCTTGTTTTCTCTCTAGACTAGACTGGTACCTATGTCCCAGGTGGATGCCATATTGATCTCAAACTCGGCCTGTATGTTGGCCTTGCCGTATATAACAGAATATACAGGCTTCAAAGGAATTGTGTACTGTACAGATCCCACTATGCAGATTGGAAAGTAAGTTTATTAGTCCCCCACCAGTTACCGGTCGGGGGACTAGGTTTGCTCGATTCCGTCTGTCCTGTCTATCCATCCTAAAATTATGCATTATGGAAAACATTGTGAGAAAAGAATAATTTCTTGTATCAAGTAATTTCTTCTTTTCTCACAATGCTTTCTACCTCATATGGCCCTTAGTTTTCTATTGAAACCAGCTTTGTTTAGTCATCTGCAACCTTTCTCAGTATTGACTGGTGTAAAACTTCGTCATTTGGAAAGGGAATGTGGAAACATTTGAAAAGGATGTTTTAGTGCAGATATATTGGCTTAACCTATTCCCACACAATGAAGCTTTTTTATCGCCCCCTCAAGAGAAAACATTGGGAGAAATGAAGAAATGCCTTGAACAACTAAGTTTTCAACCCAGAGAGTGGAAAAAATCAAATTTTCATAAAATATAATATGTTGTCTTTAACTACTATCAATTTGGACCAGTCTAAAATTTTGCTGTCTGGTAATGGGTTAAGGTTTTGTCGACATTTAGCTAAAATAAGTTTATCCAATACCACACAAGAAAAGTCCATATGGTCCAGAAAGTTGCAAATGACATTTAGAATTGCGCTTAAACTAGAAAATAAGTACAATTGGGGGACAAAAATTTGTGAGAAGGGGAGAAATTGCTTGTTAGAAGCAATTTCTCCTTTTCCCACAAAGTTTTCCATGATAGTACTTCTTCAGGGCGTTAGAAAGCGCCATAGTGTGGTAATGGGTTATTTTAAACTAATGTTGAAATTAATTGAACTACAGTCAAACCTCAGTGGCTCCAACACGTAGGGGGACTGGCTAATTTGTTTGAGATTTCAGATGTTCGACTGATCCGAAAATCAGATAGGGCAATACCATTTGTCCAAGATAGGTAGCGTCCGAAAATTCGGTCACTTACTTGCTTGACCTGTTTTGAATTTCGTAGAATCCAACATATGTAAAAAATGTTTTCAAACCTCAACGTACGAAATTTACAGGCATTTTTTGTAAGAAATCAATTGCACTAAACGAGCATAATAGATTTGGTTCATTTTCAATGATCGCGGTTACGTACGCGGCCTCATTTGCAAATTTCCATTCTTTAACATAAAGCATCAAAAAAACTACACATATTTTGTCAACATGTTATTTCATCTATATCTGAGAAGGGGCAGAATGCATTTCAAGCACAACAAGTGCCATAAAGTTTCTTCTTAAGAGTATCGGCAGCCGTCGATAGTTGCGGTTCTCGGCGTAGAATAACTTCATAATCAGATTCCGAAGATGGTTTGGAATTTGCACGAAAATTCTCCATTGAAATAACATTCTTAGAATTTTTTGTTGATGCATATGCAAACAATCAATTACCAGGTATGATTATTCCTAAATGATAGAAAAAATTTATTTTTCACGGAACAGGTTATTACACACGTTGCATCATTTGACAGTAAGGTGTCATAAAAGGGTTAATATGTTGAAAGTGTAAAAATTCATTAAACTAAGCAGCTTATGATTGTCAATTAACCCTTTGATCGATTTTTCCAGATGAAATATATAGTGATTTGTAGTTCAGGTCTTTGAAATGAAGTTTGACTGTATGTTGCTTTGAATAACCTGTCAGTTTTATCACAGTTTAGTTGAGTTATTAACCCTTTCCTGTTTAACTCCTTGCTTTTTACAGCCCTATGACTTTATAATTGAGAAAATATTGTAGAAAAAAGAAGAAATTGCTTGTAACAAGCAATTTCTTCTTTTTCCGCAATCTTTCTTCCCAACTGAATAGTTGTTTTTCATATTAAATTCACTTTAAATTTTTTGTCTGTAAATCCTTTGGAATTGGACAGGTCTAAAATTTTGAAAAACAGGAAAGGGTTAATGTATAACCAGTTCTTATCTCAGGCTTTTAAGGTGGTACATAAAACATATAAGCCCACTACCAGGCAATAAAATTATGTCTGGTCCAAATTAAATGAAGCTGCAGACAACATTTTTAAATGAGTGTGGTTTTAAAAACAAGTAATGAATGTGTAAAAGAAGTGAGAAATTTCTCCTTTTCTCAGTGATTTCCAAAACATAATTTTTCATAGGCTTGAAAATGGTAATAGGTTGGAATGCCCTGTGGCACAACATTCACAACTCTTTCTTGCATTTTAATGAACCATTTGTTAGCTCAGCTGTTTGAGGCATTGTTCTAGTCTTGTTGTCTTTAGAAAAAACTCAGTATTACACAATAAATTGTTAATACTTTTTGAAAAGATACCAAAGATAACTATTATAAGTTTTTGTTGATCTTCACCGTATTTCATTTTCAAAGGAGTTCATTGCTAGTTTCATCTATCAAAAATGAGCACTCTGTTTGCCCCCCCCCCCCAAAAAAAAATTCATACTTTCATTTGAAAATTTTGAGCATGTAGCTTTTTTGAATGCTTATGCACAAAATAGTTCCACAAAAATGAATCATAATTTGAAAAATATTTGGGTTTTTTTTGCTTGATACTATTAAAACAGTATTAAACAAAACAGTAGAAAGGTTGGTTCGTAAACTACAGCTTTTTCAACTTGCAGTTATGGTGTTGCCAACCTAACAAAAAGCTTAAAAAAAATGTCAGTCAATGTCGGAGTTTAAAACTCACTTCTCATTTAAACCAATTATTTCATGGGTCAACTGATTATTTGATTGACAGCTTCGATTATTCAATTATGCTGCAATTACAAGGTTTAAGTCTCCAATCAACAATATCTGCTAATGCTAGATTTCAAAGTTCACCTCCCATCTAAATGAACAATGTGAATGGTTGATTCATTCTGTGATTGGCAGCTGTAATCCATCATTTAACCCTTTCCCGTTTTGGAAATTTTAGACTAGTCCAAATTGAAAGAGGTTGCAGACTACAATGAGAAGAGCATGCAATTTGAAATCTGACCATCCTATGTGGTAGAAAATATTGTGGAAAAAGGAGAAATTGCTTGTTACAAGCAATTTCTTCTTTTTCCACAATGTTTTCTCAAGTAGAAAATCACAGGAACGAAAAATCCCGAATTTGAAAGGGAGGGAGTTAAAGGTATTTTTAAAACAACAAAACAAGTACCAATAAGGTTAGAACACCTTGTGAGAGAGGGAGATATTTTCCCCAAAGTTATTTTTCTTTAGTGCATCAAAAAATAGGATTGTGAGGTAATAGATTAATGGATAGCCAAAGTAGTCCTTTTACCTTTTGTTTATACTCTTCTATTACAGACAATTTATGCGAGAACTTGTGAGTTATGTAGAACGGGTTCCCAGAACAAAACAGTGTAACCTGTGGAAGCAGGATGAAATCATCAAGTAGGTCTTTTCCTTTATGGCGTTTGAAATGCTTTAAAATTGTAGGGAGTTTTAAATATTCAGGGAGTCAGTGTTCATTGATTCTTTGACCTAATTTGAAAATATTAAACCCTTTCACTAAAACAATTAAACCTATTTTGTTGTCTAAAATTGTGTTGTTTGGTGATGGGTTAAGTTTATGAAACCATTACCTTGTATCAAATTGTTTTGACACCCCTGAAGAATTGTACAAGGGAAATCATTTTGGAAGAAGGAATTATAAAGAACCTGTGAGGTTATAAAGATAGAGGCATAAATTACTTCCCCTCGGGATAAACTGAATATCACATGAGGTATTTTGCAGATCTTTACCAATTCCACTACGAGATGCTATCAACCCAGTTCTATGGAAGAAATGTTACACATATAAAGACATTGATTCTGCACTGTCCAAAGTTCAAGTTGTGGGATTCAATGAAAAAAAGGTATGATACACACATGTGTACAATGGTTATTATATGAGAGATTTTGAGGTTCTGGGTTCAAACCGTGGCGGACCCCTGGTCTTAACCCATTCCCACACAATCCCTCCTTTTTACAACCTTAAGGAACAAAGCTTTTGAAAACATTGTGGAAAATGAAGAAATTGCTTGTAACAAGGAATTTCTTCATTTTCCACAATATTTTCTACCCAGAAAGTTGAACAAATCTAGAATTTCACTAACTTTAAATTGTCGTCTACATCTTTCAATTTAGACCAGCCTAAAATTTTTTTGTCTGGTAATGGGTTAAGGGAGTGAGACAGATCCCTAGCCTATACTGGTGATGACCTTGACTGGCCCATTTGCAGAGTAGTTGGAATGTTTGACTTTTAAACAGGTAATCAAGATCCAATGTATTTGATTATCTGTCCACGATTTCCCATCAATTATTTCAATTCTCTGGACCAAATTTCAAAGAAATATTGATATTTACTTTTGTACTGAAAATAGATCTAAACCTTCAGTAAAAGAACTTCTGTTAGAGAATAAGTAAATTTTGTGTTTTATTCTTTGCTGTTTCCTTTCAGAATATATTCGGTGCACTAACAGCGTCTGCTTCAAGTTCAGGATATTCTCTAGGAAGTTGTAATTGGTGTATACAGTCTGAATATGAAAAGGTTTGTAATAGAGAATAATTGTTTGTTTCAATGCAACATTCATCCTTTTTTTATGATTAACTGATTCCCACACAATGCCATTTTTTATGCCCCTTTAAAAAAATAGCTTAGGGAAAACTTTGTGGAAAATAAAGGAATTTGTTGTAAAAGCATTTTCTTCATTTTCCATAATATTTTCTTCTCCACAAGACTTCAGATTTTTAAAATTCTATTTTCTTGAGCAGTTGTTTGCATTTTCTTTCAATTTCAAATTGGACAAGTCAAAATTTTCTGAGTGGAAATGGGCTAGCTAGTAGTGTATGATTATTGATGAATAATTTAATTTTTAGTTTTATCAAGCATTCTGATTGGTCAAAAAAAAATATTCATAACTCCATGAACAAAATTTTGAGCACGCAGCTATTTTGTATGCTTCCGCAAAAGAAAGTCCTACATAAAAAGGTATCAGAATTTGTAAAGCATTTATTTTTTTTTGCTCAATGCTATTAAAGTATAAGAAATGAAGAGAATTTTTTTTGTTTTCATGGAGGTATGAACCGAAAAACCAAATCACATAATGTATGAATCCGCTTGGCACATTCATACAGTGTGATTAGGTTTTCCAGTTCATACCTCCATGCAAACAAAAGATATTCTCTTCATCTCTTAGATAATTTATCTTTCAATGAGTGAACAACATACTTGTTTTTGTCACAGATGGTGGAATGGAGGTTAAATTTGTCATTTATGTTAAGCATTTTTGTTGTTTTGGCAATATAAATATTGTAAATACAGTTTCTTCAAGCTGTACTTATGATATTGAGGTTGCCAACCAACTATTCTTCTTTTTTGTTACATGTTACTGGCCATAGATTGTGCACAGTTACGCTGTTTAACCCGTTCCTGTTCAAACCTTGGATTTACATAGCTATGATTTTGAACTTGAGAAAACATTGCTGAAAAAGAAAAATTGCTTGTAACAAGCAATTTCTTCTTTTTACCACAATATTTTCTACCACATAGGATGGTTTCAGTTAGAATTGCAACAAATTTTCATCGTCATCTACAACCTCTTTTTAATATGGACCAGTCTAAAATTTCTAATATCAGGAAAGGGTTAATATCTAAGTTGAACTTCCTTTCAGAGGTTCGGCAGCGGCTCATATTCTTTCCGACATTTGTCTCTCACAAATGGGTGGATAATTGTAAACCTAAGTGGGATAGCAGCTGGAGACTAGGAAAGGATGTTGTGGTAGTACTGGTGTGAGAAATATCCGCAATCCTTTGTTAGGTGATCCAGCCATCGCTTTATAACTGAAATACTGTTAAAAGTGGCGTTAAACCCACCCAATCAATCCATTCAGGTCAGTGGGCAGGGGATCCATCAATTATTTTTCCCCTCTGCAGTTTACTTGCGGTGGGGTATAAACATGAGAGATCAGGAATGTCTACTGAAACATTAATTTCATTAGCTCTACTGGCCGAAGGCCACTAGAGCTATAGCGATGGCTTTTTCCTGTCCGTCGTCCGTCCGTTAAACTTTTCCTTATTTACGCGATAGAGTCCACAGTTTTCATCGGATTCTCTTCAAACTTTCACAGAATGATTGTACAATCATAAGGATCGTTCCTTTCGAAATTGGGTCAGATCCGTCAAGAAACACGGGAAAAGGGGCCTTATTAAAACTTAAACAAAAAATCTTCGTTTACGCAATAAAGTCCACAGTTTTCATCAGATTCTCTTCAAACTTTCACAGAATGATTGTACCATCATAAGGATCGTTCCTTTCGAAAATGGGTATGATCCGTCAAGAAACACGGGAAAAGGGGCCTTATGAAAATTCAATTAAAAACTCCATTAAAAATCCTCGTTTACACGATAGAGTCCACAGTTTTCATCGGATTCTCTTCAAACTTTCTCAGAATGATTGTACAAGCATAAGGATCGTTCCTTTCGAAAATGGGTATGATCTGTCATGAAACAGGGGAAAAGGGGCCTTTATTAAAATTCAATAAAAAAATTTTTGTTAACACTCTAGAGTCCACAGTTTTCATCAGATTGTATTTAAACTTTCACAGAATGATTGTACCATCATAAGGACTGTTCCTTTGGAAATTTGGTCAGATCCATCTGGAAACACGGGAAAAGGGGCCTTATGAAAATTTAATCGAAAAATCTTTTAAGAAATACTCTTTAACACTCTGGAGTCAATAGTTTTCATCGGATTCCCTTCAAACTTTCACAGAATGATTGTACTATCATAAGGATTATTCCTTTTGAAATTAGGTATGATCCTTCAAGAAACACAGGAAAAAGGGGACTTATGAAATGTTTAATAAAAAATTCTCATTAATAATCTAGAGCCAACAATTTACAACGGATTCTCTCCAAACTTTCACAGAATGATTGTACCATCATAAGGATAGTACCTTTTGGAATCGGATATGATTCCTCAAGAAACATAGGAAAAGGGGCCTTATTAAAATTCAATTCAAAGATCTTTGTTAACACTCTAGAGTCCACAGTTTTCATCTGATTGACTTCAAACTTTCACAGAATGATTGTACCATCATAAGAATTGTTCCTTTCAAAATTTGGTATAATCAGTCAAGGACCACGGGAAAAGGGGCCTTGATTAAAACTGGATTGAAAAAGTCCTCGTAAACACAATAGAGTCCATAGTTTTCAACAAATTCTCTTCAAACATTCCCAGAATGATTATTACATTATGTGGGTTGTTCCTTTCGGAAGTAGGTTTGATCCATCAAGTTTCATGGGAAAAGGGGCCCCATGAGAATTTAATAAAAAAAATCTTAGTTAACACATAATGGCCCTAGATTTCACCTGATTGACTTCAAACTTTCACATAATGATTGTACCATCATAAGGATTGTTCCTTTCAAATTGGGTCTGATCCATTGAGAAACATAGGAAGAGGGGCCTTAGGAAAATTCAATTAAAAAAATCTTAATCAATGCTTGTAAGTCCATAGGTGAGATGGGGTTGTCTTTATACTCAAACAGAATAATTATACTTTTGTAAGAAGAGTTCCCTTTGGAATTGGTTCAGATCAATCAAGTAACATGGGAAAAGGGGCTATATGAAAATTCAATAAATAAAACCCTGTTACCACAATAAAGCCCACAGCTTTGATCAGATTTTGTTGAAACTTTCACAGAATGATTGGAAGGTCATAACTATCATTCTTTTCATAACCAGGTTTGAACTGTCAAGAAGCACAGGAAAAGGGGCCTTATGAAAATTTCATTTATAAATCCTTGTTACAAAGTCCAGAGCTTTCATCGGATTTTCTTCAAACATTCACAGAATAATTGTACAATAATAATGATTGTTGATGTTTGCATTAGACCTGATCTATCAAGTATCACAGGAAAAGGAGCATTATGAAATTTAATTTTAAAATCATTGTACCACAATAAAGTCATCAGATTCTGTTAAAACTTTCACAGAATGATTATTCCATCATGAGGATTCTTTCTTTTCAAATTAGGCGTGATCTGTCTAGTATCATGGGAAAAGGGGCCTTTAGAGAATTTTATCTATAATCCTTGTAACCAAGTCCAGAGCTTTCATTGGATTTTATTCAAACCTTCACAGAATCATTGTACAATAATCACGATTGTTGAGGCTGACATGAGACCTGATCCTTCAAGTATCACAGGAAAAGGAGCCTTATGAAAATTTTATTTTAAAAATTTGACACCAAGATAAAGTCTGCAGTTTCATCAGATTCTGTTCAAACTTTCACAGAATGTTTGTACCATCATAAGGATTGTTTCTTTCCAAATTGGGCCTGATCTGTCTAGTATTATAGGAAAAGGGGCTGTATGAAAAATTATTACCAAATCCTCATAAACACAACAATGCCCTCAGTCTTTATCAGAATCTCTTCAAACTTTAATAGAATGATTGTACCATCATTTGGATTGTTCCTTTGTAAATTAGGTCTGATTGGTTAAGTGACACAAGAAAAGGGACCTTATAAAAATTTTATTACAAAACATCATTATTACAATAAAGTCCTCAGTCTTTATCATTTTCTTCAAACTATCATTAGGATTGTTCCTTTGTACATTGGGTCTGATTTGTTAAGTTTCACGGGAAAAGGGGCCTTATAAAAATTTAGTTACAAAAATTCTTGACACAATTCAGTCCACTGTTTTCATTGATTCTCTTTAACTTTTAAAGAATGATTCTACCTTCATTAGAATTGTTCCTTTTGAAATTTGGTTTTTTCTGTAAAGTATCATGAGAAAAGGGGCCCTATGAATATTTCACTATAATTCATTAACACAATAAATTCCACAGATTAAACAGATTGATTGTACCATCATTCCAATTGTTGATTTTGACAGTGGATCTTACTATAGCAAGGGTCACATAAAAAGGGACCTTATGAAAAACTCTTCAATATTCTGGTTAACACAATGATGTCCCTTGATTTCACCGGATTCACTTCAAAATTTCACAGAATGATTGTACAAATACTAGATGGTTCTTTTCAGAACTGGGTACAATCCATCAAGTATCATGTAAAAAGGGGACATATGATTTTTTTTTAAATATTCTAGTAAACATAGTGAATTCCCAATATTTCATCGGATTCACTTTTAACTTTCATAGAATGATAAAACCAACAGTAAAATATCACGGGAAAAGGGGCCTTATGAGAACTTGAATTTAATATCTTTGTTAACACAATAAAGTCAACAGTTTTATTGGATTCTCTTCAAAGATGCATGGAATAATTGTTGCATTCGAAACACAGGAAAAGGGGCCTTACAGATTATCATTCAAAACATTCTTGTGTATGTGATGAAGATCACAATCATTATCAAGTTGTCTTTTAAATTTCACAGGACAATTGTCGGGTTGTAAGGAAAGTTCCTTTTGGAATGAAATTGATCCATCAGAAAACAAAGGAAAAGGGGCCTTATTGATTTTCATTCAAAACAATCCTGTTTATGTGATTAAGTCCACAATTATTGTCAGATTCTGATGAAATATTCACAGAATGGTTGTAAGGTCATAAGGTAACTTTCTTTTGGAAATGGAGTGGATCCGTCATGAAATATGGGAAAGGGGCCTTGAGGATTGTTGCTTAAAATGATAAATGGGATAAAGCCCCTTTTTTTTTCTTTATGCATTCTTCTTTGAGCAATTAACTTCCTTAAATATCAGATTTCTTTAACGGAAAACTTGATAACCAGTAGAGCGTCTCAGGCCCTCATGGGCCTCTTGTTTTTTGGATAATTTCAATAGTTTATAGATGTTTAAATAGATGTGAAATCCCTCTTTTTTAAATCATGGCTCTATTCTTTCTTTTCAGATTTGTTATATATCTGGTTCTTCCACTCTCACCACTCACCCTAAGGTAAGACTTACACGATGTCATAAGGCTGGTTTTATTTGTGGTAAAACATAACAAAAAATTAGCAATTGATAGATTAAGATATGTGGATTGTAAATTGTGGAATATTACTGTTTAACCCTTTCCTGTTTTTAAAAAATTATACCATTCCAAATTGGGAGAAGTTGCAGACGACAAATAAAAGTGAATGTAATTTGAAGAGCAACCAACCTAAAGGGTAGAAAATATTGGGGAAAAAGAAGAAATTGATTGATACAAGCAATTTCTTCTTTTCCCACAATATTTTCTTAAGTGTAAAATCAATAGGACGTAAAAACAAGTGATTGTGCAGGAATGGATGATCAGACAATTTGGTTTGAGCTGCAGAGGAAAATTTGACATTTCACTTGACCTCCTATAAGACAAAGACAACACCAACGAAGAAATATCATCTGTAACTTCTATCAATTTGTACCATCCCTTAATTTTGCTGTCTGGTAATGTGTTAACCCATTCACATACAGTGCCGCTTTTAGACGCCCCTCAAGAAAAACAATTGGGAAAACATGATGTAAAATGAAGAAATTGCTTGAAACAAGCAATTTCTTCACTTTACGCACTGTTTTCTACCCAGAAAGTTGAAAAAATAAAAAATTTCATCAACTTTAAATTATCTTCAACAACTCTTTCAATTTGGAAGAGTCCAAAATTTTGCTGTCTGGTAATGTGTTAAAGTCACAGAACTTTGATCTGACTATTTGTTTTAGTGTTGACGGGTAACGTTTGACAACTAATGGGGACAACTTGAATTATTTCAGCCCATAGATCAAGCACCACTAAGACACAGCGATGTGCTGATCATGAGCTGTTTGACGCAGACTCCCCTTACTAATCCCGACTCTATGATCGGAGAGTTTTGTGTTAACGCAGGTATGAGACTGTTATCTTATTATTCCTAACATTATGTCTGATCTGAATTGGTACTTTAACCCTTTCCTGTTCAATCCCTAGTGTTTACATCCCTGTGATTTTATATTTGAGAAAACATTGTGGGAAAAAAAGAAATTGCTTGTAACAAGCAATTTCTTCTTTTCTCACAATATTTTTTACCCTGTTGGTTGGTTACTTTTCAAATTGCACTCACTTTTATTTGTCTGTTGCAGCTTCTTTTAAATTGGACGAGTCTAAAATTTTAAAAAAATCAGGAAAGGGTTAAAGGCTCTATGGCTGTTGTATGGACAAAATTTCTCACCAAAAGAAATCTTGAAATCTTTGTTTAAATTCTCTACAGACTCCTCTGTAAAAAACTTTAGAAAAAGTCACAAGGCCCATATGAAAAGCCTTGCGTAACAGAAAGTGAAATAATTTTCAAAATTCTTGTATATTACCAACAGAAATTGAGAAGAGTGAAGACAATTCAAATTGCACTTGAATTAGAAAATTATTACAATTTAGGGTAGTAGACCAAGTGAAAAAAGGAGACATTACTTATAGCAAGCAATTTCACCTTTACTCATTATGCTTCTCTTTATGTTGTAATTAATCTTTAGAGGTGTGAAAACAAGGGATAACATGGATAACGGGTTAAAAATTGTCGCGATATAAGTTCAGCAGTATTAAGATTACTTCTACCATTATATTGAAAGCAAATGTTAAAACAAAACTTGAAGATTTTGTTATTTTCCTCCTTAACAATCCCTTTATTTTATAGTCATAGATCTAAGAATCTTGTCTATTTAAAAACTTTAAAACTACCTTTCATTGCAATTCTACTTTAACAATGATTTGTTCCTGATAAGATACTTACACATACATTTGTATGCATTATTTATACAAAATAGAAGGGAGTATTCTGACTTCATCATGTCTGCTTGTCTGCCAGTTCATCCATTTGTCTGTCTGTAGACTTTTCCAATTTTGTGTTCTAACTCTAGTTATGATTGAGCTAAAACCATGAAACTTCACACAATTACTGCCATTAATCCAAGAAATTGCCCTTTTGTTTTAGGGTCATGTAGAAAAAAGCTCTAAGTCACAATTGAACTTTGACTGAAAAACATATCCGTGCTCTAGATCAAAATCCATTTGACCTAGTATTTGTAAGCTTTATACAAATATTATCCATGACCCAAAGAGATGCCCTATTGCTTTTAGATCAAAAGTCAACTATGCTACTTGAGTGATCAAATTTTCACCAGTCTTAGTTTTTGTTGCTGTTACCTGTTACCTTTTTTTCAGCTGTTACAATTAAAAATGGTGGAAATGTTCTTGTACCATGTTACCCATCAGGCGTGACATATGACCTGTTTGAATGTCTGTCAGGACATCTAGATAGTTGTGGATTGAGTACCGTCCCCATGTATTTTATATCACCGGTATCCAACAGTACCCTGGCATACTCCAATATATTTGGTGAATGGTGAGTATAAATTGACGTCTAATTGACAGATTCCTAGCCATGCCCACTGAACTCGGACATAGCAGCTCATGGCAGGTAGTAAACAACTTTATTTTGTAAGAAATGCAGTTGGATCCATGAAGTGTGAGGCAAATTGTTGGTAGGCGACCTAAACAATGTAAAGATATGCTCAGGATGAAATTTAGATTAGTTAGACTGGAAAGAAGATACAGACCACATTCAGAAGCACTTTAGTTGGAAAATTTGAAAATAAGTGTCATTTATCGTAGAAAAAAATAGAAAGCAAACAGTTTTCATTTTCTCAAATTGTTTTCTGTAACAAATCAGGGTTCCTTTAGTAATAAGTTAAACTTCTTTTGCAGCTGGCAATTTTAAATTATCATACTTCATTGTTGTAAAACTGTTGTAGAAGGCTTGGTTCTTGTCGAGCCCATTGTGATGAACAAGATTTAGTTGACTAGTAGGTGTATGTGTTTTTAAGTCAGTCAATCCAAATTTGTCCAGACTCTATTTCCTATATTTATGGATAGATTTCAAAATAACTCTGCACAATTGTTCTCCATCATGAGCAGATGTGGCACTTGAAACAAATGTTTGGATAACTCCAAGCTTCCCAGGAAATCACTCTATATAACAAGTTTAATTGAATGTGAATATCATGCCTTTTCCAATTGTCTCAAATACTGGTATAAATCAGGAATAAGTTCTTCTCATTTTTGTAAACTTCTTCAAAGTGAAAACTGTTCTGAGATACGAAACTAAGCACCTATTATATACCCCTTTTTGCTTGATTTTTAGTGACTAATCCATTATGAATTTGTATATTTTGTAAAAGTAAATTTTCTTTTTATTTTTACAGTGCAATGTTTTATTTACAGGCTTTCCTCATCCAAGCAGTCTAAAGTATATTTGCCAGAACCACCTTTCCCACATGCTGAGGTATATATTTTGTGACCCGTCATTGATCTATTGTTATACAACTTTATTTTAGTTTCTTTTATGACAATTCAAGTATACTTCCATAAATAAAATTTTGAGCATGCAACTATTTGTATTGTTGCACAGAAAGTAGATCCAAAGAAGATCCAGTAAGCCGTCATGGTGCAGTTGGTGCAGACTGTCAATCTAGAGGTCCCGGGTTCGATCCTTGACGGCGGCACTCATCCTTTCCGACTATTTGTCTCTCACCAATGGGTCGATAATCGTAGACCTATGTGGGATAGCAGCTGGAGGCTAGGAAAGGATGTAATGGTAGTACTGGTGTGAGAAATACCAGGATTCCATTGTTAGGTGCTCCAGCAGCTGCGATATAACTGAAAGATTGTTGAAAGCGGCGTAAAATCCCATTCAAACAAACAAACCAAAGAAGATCCATGACATTGTACTTAAAACTAGATAAATATTTGCTTTGTATTCTTCATAGCATTAATTGTAATGTTCTCATAGCAATATCCCTTATCCCTTTCCAGGTTAATCCCTGGTTTTACGTCCCTGTGGTTTTGTAATTGAGAAAACATTGTGGAAAAAGAAGAAATTGCTTGTAACAAGCAATTTCTTCTTTTTCTACAATATTTTCTACCCTACTGAATGATTATTTTTCAAATAAAATCAACTTTGAATTTTCGTCTGCAAAACCTTTGAATTTGGACAGGTCTAAAATTTTGCAAAACAGGAAAGGGTTAAAAGGATATCAATGTTTTCTTCATGTCTTAGATTTTGATTAGTTTTATTCCCTCTGATGTTCTGTTTTAATAGAATATTCTGGAAAGTAGTTTTGCAAAAAGAAAATCAGAGACTCTTTATAAAAAAATGACCAGGGTATTTCCATAATAGCTTAAATAGGCTGTTAATCTATTTTTAGATTAGACGGAGACAGTTGCAATGAATGTTAGGTCATTTATACGGTGTGTATAATTGCTGAAATACTGCATTCAGTTTGAATTTGCTCAAACCAACGTCATTGTTACGTCATCAGGAGTTATGTTAGCTAGCTGGTCTTCGATTCTGTAAACATCAGTCCAAAACTGTCGAAAGAGCTAATATGTATATAGACACTTTTAGTTATTTTTCATTAACCACTTCATGTAACATGATTTAGGACGTTGGTTGTTTCCCTTGTCACTTTGTTACAATCTTTTGACTTTTGGTCATATGCAAATGAGGTCATGTGGTGTCACCGACCCAAAACTCTGATTTCTAAAAATAATGTGGAATTCAGCTGAACCTATATAACCACAGAAAAGCTATCTTTAGCCTATTAGATTTCCTTGAAGACAACATCTGACTCGTATTTAAGTACAGTCGAATACCTTTACCTCGAAAGTCCTTTAGCCGAAAATATTCTAAAGTCCGGATCTTATTACTCTTTACTTCTACGTATTTGAACCTCATAAGTCGTTCTCTTTATCTCGTAAACTACCCCGCACGTCAAATCAATTACAAAGTCCCATCACTATTGTTTAAACGTATTCACACCTCTTAAGTACGAACCTTAATCATAGTGGTAGAAATTTGCAATCAACTAAGTTTTTCACACGTTTGACTTGTCATTGCGGTTAAGAGATAAATGCGTTTCAGTATTGGATATCGATTGCTGATTTGATTTTGTTTGATTGTTAGTCTGCAATCTGATAATTTCAAAGATTGAGTGAAGTGGAAACAATCTTAAATGGAATTTTACAATGACATAGAGGCATCTAACGCCCATATCAAGCAGGACTTGTTTGGTGCCGGACCTGGTCTACCTAGGGGATGGCTAGCACCTTCAACCAATGTGACGCGCTAAAGAAAGGACCCTGTAACCAATCCAGGTGGATACTTGGGTTATTTCCACAGGAAAGAGAAATTTGTCGAACTATGCAATCAACACGAAGAGTAATCAATAATAGAACAAAAAAAGCAACGAAGTCTGAACAAAGCTCTAGCAACGAGTGATCATAATAAGAATATTAATAAAAGAAATTACGATAATTACATCGTTGTTATATATTTCGTTCTTTTAGATAATCATACTGGTATAAATCATTCGCAAACGGTATTTCGCCACCATTTTTGGTCTTACATGGAAAATCTTCGACTATCTTCACGTCAAACTATCTCTATGTCGAAGTTTTCTCATAAGTCCCTGAACTTCAAGGTATTAGTATTCGACTGTACATGTATTAAATGATTGTTAGAGGTGATTTTGGGCAATCGACACCTCCCTTTAATCTTTTGCCTGTGGACATAATTTTAGACTGGTCTTATTCCAAAAAAGATGAAGGCGACAATTTTTATCGGATTGATTTTAAGAAATCTTTGTCTTTTGGGTTAGAGAACAATGTGGTTAATGAAGAATTTGCTTGTAATAGGCAATTTCTTCATTTTCCACATTGTTTTTCAAAGCTTTTTTCTTGAGAGGTATCAAAAAGTGGGATTGTATTGGAATGGGTTAAGCTATAACCATAGGACAGAACTTTAGACTGGTCCAAGTTAAGAGCATTTGCAGACAACATATTGGAGCCAGTGAAAACAAAAAATAAGATGCCAAGTAGGATGGAATATATTTTGAAAAAAGATGTAAAGGTTAAAGATAATATTCAAAGTGCTTTGATATTGAAAAAAAATGACCTTTTTATAATTTAGGGTGATAACTTTAGAAGAAATCAAAGGACTGAAAGTCCTGAGAGCGGTTTTGCTGGTTTATCAGTAACTGCACTCAATAATGCCAGCATGTATCATCAATATTAGTAAGTAAATCATACACTTAAGTAGGAGGAGCAGCTGGAGGCTCGATAAGGATGAAGTCGTAGTACTGATGTGTGAACTTCCAGGAATCCATGGTTAGGAGCTCCAGCCGCCAGGATATAACTGAAATACTATTAAAAAGTGCATTAAACCCTATTAAATTAATCATGACCTCTTACTGTTTACCGAAATCGCTTATTTGATTTAATCACAACGTTTTCTTCTTAAGTGCGTGAAAATTTGTGGTTGTGTGGTAAAGGGTTAAATGATAAAAGGTAAAGAAATCAAAGCTAACATTCAATTCTTTTTTCGTTGAGCATATTATTATCACATTTGAAGTACTTTGTGTCCGTTTCAAAGATTTAGTTGAATTCAAGAGGAAAAAGGTGTTTTATTCGATGGGGTTAATAGGCGTTGAATCGCGACTATAACAGGGTTGTAACTTGTTACATATACTGTGTATACGGGGTGAAAATTTGCTCAGCCCTGCCAGGTCAAAACACTAGCAGACAGTTTACGTGTATTCGTTACTGATAGTATGAAAAAACTTGATGCAATTTCAGGTTTTCCACACCTCTGTCATGATTATATTGACTTAGTCAAACAGTATTGTTAGTCATACTGTCTGTTTAACAGGTAAATTCTGATGTGAAAATTGATAATTGGCTCAAAAACCAATTTGACATTACGGGTTTGCTGGTTCACTGGTTTAAGTTTAATATTTGCTTTTTTATGATAAAAAGAAGGGATAAAGATCGGACTTGCATATGACCTTGCATATGACCTTGACATCGCTGGAAATTCGAGATTTTCAATTTCAAGATACTGAGTGTAAACTAAAACTCTAGAATACAACAAGCAATAGTTTTCTTTTCCTTAGTTTTAACCCTTTCCTGTACAAACCTGGGATTTAGATCACTGTGATTTTATACTTGGGGAAAAATTGCGGCAAAAGGTAAAATTGCTTGTACCTAGCAATTTCTCCTTTTCCCACAATATTTTCTACCAAATAGGATGTTTTCATTTCAAATTACATCCAATTTTCATTGTGGTCTGCAACCTCTTTCAATTTGGACCAGTATAGAATTTAAAAAACAGGAAAGGGTTAATCATTTCCTAACAATTTTGTTTCAGTTGGTCAGCTTGGGAAGATTGAGGCACTTTAATAATGTCCATGGTATGTTTTAGCTTTACTTTTGTGATGATGATTGAACTACCTTTGATAAAATTAAACTCAACCCATTACCAAACAACAAAATATCAGACTGGTCCTAATTGAAGGAAGTTGCAGATGACATTTTAAAATATTTTCCAAAGTTTTTTTGAGACGGGTTTAAAAAGCAGAATTGTATGGAGAATTGTATGTGTGCTAGAGGTAACATTTTTGCATTAAATTGATATTTGTTCAGAATGGTCTGCATTATATCTCTAATACTCTAGAGTCCACATCTTTGTCTCAAATAAATGGATATTTAGTCAGAATATTTTTCCGAAAAATTTCTGGGCCAAATTCAAATTTGGGTCAAGTCAGGTCAAAAACTTGGTCACTAGGTCAAATCTCAGAAATACTTTGTTTAACCCTTGCATGTTTTTCAAAATTTTAGACAATTCCAAATTCAAAGGTTTTGCAGACGACAATTCAAAGTTGATTTTATTTGAAAAATAATAATTCTGTAGGGTAAAAAAAATTGTTGAAAAAGAAGAAATTGCTTGTTACAAGCAGTTTCTTCTTTTTCTACAATATTTTCTTAATTTTAAAATCACAGGGAGGTAAAAACCAGGGATTGAACAGGAAAGGGTTAAACTTCAGAGGCCACTTTTTGGCTTAATTGATTTGATATTTGGTCAGAATGTTTTGTCCGTGATATCTCAGCCAAGAATTTTGGTCACATGGGTCAAAATCTAGGTAACTAGGCCAAATTCGAATTGGGGTCAATTCAGGTCAAAAACTTGATCACAAGGTCAAATCTCAGAAATACCTTGTGTGCACACTGTGACATGCAATTAGAATCTCTTGAAATTTTGTTGTCTTATAAATACATGTCATTTAGATTTCTGTATTTCGTATTTCAGATTTGCAAAATGACTTTAAATGTCCATGTATTGTATTTACTGGTCACCCCTCTCTGAGACTTGGAGATGTTATACATTTTATAGACCTATGGGGAAAATCTTCATCAAATACTATTATATTTACTGGTAAGTTGGCATTGTATTAAATGGTCACCCCTGGTGATGTTATACGTTTTAAAGACAAGTTGGGAAAATCTTCATCAAATACTATTATTATATTTACTGGTAAGTTGGCACTGTATTAACCCATTCCCACCCAGAGACGCTTTTAGACGCCCTCAAGGATAAAAGCTTTGGAAAACATTGTGGAAAATGAAGAAATTTCTTCATTATCCACAATGTTTTCTATCCAAAAAGATGAAACAATTCAAAATTCCATAAACTTCAAGTTGTCGTCTGCAACTTCTTTCAATTTGGACCAGCCTAAATTCTTTCTGGTAATGGGTTAAATGGTCACCCATTGGTGAGACTTGGGGATGTTATAAATTGTATGGGCGTGTTGGTAAAAATCTTCATCCATTACTTTCACATTTACAGGTAACTTAATATTCTGTGTTCCTTATCATGTCTCTCTGTAGGCTATTATTTCATGTCTGTGCTTCAACTCAAAATCTGTTTGACCTGGAAGTATATGACTTTATACAAAAAAGTGGTTTGTAGGTCTAATATCATGGTTAGAATTAAATCATGTGTGAAACATTCTCCATACTCAAATTCAAAAGATGATTGATCAGGACCTTGACATGTTTTCAGGGTCTTGCAGGTCAAAGTTCAAGGTCACAATTGAACCTTGGTTGAAAATAATTTTCAAAATCTTAACTGCAAAGCCATTTTACTTAGGGTTTAAATTTTTTGTACAAATGTTTGCCAATAGCACATCACATAGGTCAAAGGTGCAGGCTACATATGTACTTTATTTACAAACCATTTCTTATTACTAACTTAACCCTTGTCATGCTGAATAAAATCATCTATGATATTCTGATAAAATCAAAGAACTTAAAGCAATAGAAGTACCAACAGTTTGTTAATATTCATTTTGAATATTTGTCTTGTCAACTCGGGTTTTATTCCTTTACCACACAATCTCGCTTTTTGGCAAACCTCAAGTTAAAGACATGGAAAATTACAAAATTTGTTTTCAGGTTTGAATTTTAAGAAATAATTAAACTTACTTATTATCATACATTTAGGAAATTACTTCCTTGTTTACGCTCTGACTCATTTAGATGCATGTCAAAAATAAATTGTCTATCAACCATGACTATACAGACTGGTATGCATATATATCAGTTTTACTCTCGGCGTAGTTTTCTGTTCTCATTATTTTTTATGAGCCATGTTCTATGGACACTACATTTTAGTGGTTTCTTTCTACAGAGAAATTTATCTCCTAGTAAGTTTTGTTTCGGTGTTTAGAACTAACTATGCATGATGGAAACTGTCCAACAACTTCATTGAAGAAAATGAAGGAATTGCTTGTAAAATTTCTTCATTAGCCACAGCGTTCTCAGAGCTCTTTTTTAAATGCTATCCAAAAGCAGTATTGCGCTGTGTTATCGATTATATGAAACTTTACTTTGAAAGAAAGACATGTCAAGATATTATTATTGTTATTTCAGAACCAGATTTTCCATATTTAGAGGCTTTAGGACCTTTTCAACCTTTACAGATGAGGGTAAGAATTGACAAAGCCCTAATTCGGCCCAATGATGTCAGAATTAGCAGTTAGACTGAGATATCAATTGTCATAATTCTACATATTTTATGGTCAGAATCATATTACATAAAGAAATCTGTGGTTGGCAGCGTTAACAACATAACTACTTCTTGAATAAGCTGCAGTTACAATGTTTAAGTCGCCAAACCAATAAAAGTGCTTGACGTAAATGTCAAATTTCAAAGGTCTGTTAATGACTAAATGAATTATTTGATTGGTCAATCATTATTTTGATTGACAAGGGCAATCCATCAATTGTAATATGTGTTTGTCTTAACCCATTCCCACACAGCAAAACTTTAGACTGGTCCAAATTGAAAGAAGTTGCAGAAGACAATACAAAGTCTATGAAATTTTGGATGTTTTCACTTTTCTGGGTAGAAAACATAGAGGAAAATGAAAAAATTGCTTGTTACAAGCAACTTGTTCATTTTCCTCAATGTTTTCCCCAAGCTTTTTTTATGGGGGCGTCTAAAAGCGTCATTGAGGGAGAATTGGTATGATTCTGATTAGATTCCACCTAGAAAAATAAATTGAATTCTTATTTGTATAAACAATAGGTATTTGTCATATTGCAAGAAGAGACTTATATTTGAAAAATAGGATTTAAATTAAAACCTCATACATATCATTAGTTGATTTTCTAAACCTTGAAACTACAGCTTTAGCTACAAGGTTTTCGAAGTTAACCAACAATATTTGTTGTCAAACACCAGCAAACTTCTTTTTTAGCAAATATTACTCCAAAATGGTCAGAATATTGCCTGATTTGCTCTTAATCAATTACTGCATAATTCCGTTGTTTGGCGTTCCTCAAGAAAATTTTTCAGAAAAACAACTTAGAAAATGTAGAAATTCCTTGTAACAAGCAATTTCTGCATTTTCACATTGTTTTCTACCCAGAAATACAGAAATATTTGAAATTCTATGGACTCTAAGTTGTCGTCTGCAACTTCTTTGATTTGGACCTGTCTAAATTTTTGTGTCTGGTAATGGGTTAGATAATAGCTATTTCAGTATCTTACAAGAATAAGGTTTTGAAGAATTTTCCTTGTTCCTGTTTTTCTTTTCAGAAACTTCCTTCATAGCTAGACTTGTTTGTATTTCTATTTCAGATTTGTTATTGTCCAATAGATACAAGTTTAAGCTACTCTCAGGCAAACAAACTTGTTAAAGATCTCAAACCCAGCCATCTTGTGATATCCGAGAATTATATAACACCCCCTGTTGGTATGTCACAGAGAACAGATCTAGTCATTACTTATGTAAGTATAGCTAACAAATCATCAAATAGTCATGTCAATCAAATAATCAGTTGACAAATGAAATAATTCATTTAGCATGGAAGTTAACTATGAAGTCCGACATTGGCTGCCACTTATGGGAAGCATTTTTGTTAGTCTGGCAACTTAGATGTATTAACCCTTGTCATGCTGAAGCTGGAATATTCCGGTTTTGGCAGGAGGTGTAGACAAAGATCAGACTGCACTTATGTGCAGGCTGATCTTAGTCTACACCTCCTGCTTGTACTTTTCCTGCCAGAGTTGTTTATGAAGTTGAATTCTAAAAGAAATATTGATTTTTGAACAACAAGTTTTATCAGTTCTTTCAGCCCTTCGATTTGACAGCATTTCAGTAAGGTAACTTATGCAGCATGACAAGGATTAACTACTGCTTATTCAACCTGTAGTTATTATGTTTAGACCGCCAAGCAACCATTGTACTTTTTTGGCACATGCTACAATTACAAAATTAGGCAGTTGAAAATTGAAGCAGAACTTCCTGCCAGGGTCAATTGGAGTAAGTGGGCGGGACAAGAGATAATTCAATTATGCAATGCCCTCTGTTGGTATGTCTCAAAGAACAGGTCCAGTCTTTATTGAAGTAAAGTGTTCATTGATTTAATCCTCAAATAAAGTACAGTAAAACCCATCTAATTCTACCACTTGTGGTACTTTTTGAAAGTGGTCTAGGCCACAAGTGGTCTTAATAGCAGGGTGGTCGCAATATTGAGGTTTGATTTGTCAAAATTAGGTCTTAATTGCAGAGTGCCTGTATATCTGGGATGATGGTAAGGAGGGGTTTTACTGTAATCAAGTGATTTCTTAGAATTGATCAATAGCTGCTTTCAATTAAAGAATCAACATTAATATCGACTTGAATAGGTCTGGAGGTTCAACTAGGAGTTGTACCTGGGACTTACTAAATTTAGGTCTGCAAGTTATGTACTTCCTGTTTAAGGACTTGCAGTTTTCTTACCTCTATTTTAATAGCACAAAATTAGGGGTCCTACATTGCACTAAACAATATTTCCTCTATTTCAAGTAAAAAGCTTAAAGCCACTTTCAGTTGGTAAATGATTTAATCTTTGGTTTGGTCTATCAAAGATGAATACTCTAATCAGCTGAAAAATTGGTTAGATACCCCAATAAAATCAATTTAGAGTACTCAGGTGTTTTGTATCCACTTCACATATTTGTACAGCTGTTTTTTTAGCTTTTTTTTCCTTGTATACCTCCATGAAAACAAAAAATAAGGCAAAAGATCAAAAGCCACTTACAGATACTCAACTTTGGTCATCTAAGGTCAACTTGGGTCAAATTAGGTCAACGAGAGTTAAGTTCTAGCTAACAGTCATATACCTTATTGATTCTACTTTGTTCAATCTATATATTTAGGATCCAGCTCCATTGACATACAAATATTGTGAGATATTGTCACTACCAGTGAAGAGAAAATATGAATGTTTGGAGATTGAACCTGAGGTACTTTGCTTATCTATACCCCTTTCAGAAATAAAGAATATCAAATGAATTATCATGAAATGCTGAATTTACGTGTCGTTTACTAGTACATAAAAAATACGCTTTCCGAAATTTTTGTGCGTTTGATTCAGTTTTTCATGATAAAGAATTAGGTATTCTATCAATAATATCCCAAGAGTTTATTAACAAGCAATTTCTTCTTTTTCTACAATATTTCTTATCCTGTAGGTAGGTTACTTTTCTAATTGCACTGACTTTTATTAGCTCGGCTGTTTTAAGGAGAAACCCGAGGTATTGCAATCACCTTGGTGATGTTGGCCTTGGTGTGACAAACTTTAACCTTGGTCATATCTCTGTTGTTATTGAAGATATCCTCATGAAACTTGGCGTGTGATTGACCATCACAAGAGCTATCTAGACTATCAATGGAGATAACTCTAAAAGCGTTTTTGTAAGTGCTATGCTCCCTTTTCGACTTAGAATATTTACATTATCCAGCAACTGAGCGTAGGCACCCGAGGGCACTGCTCTTGTTTGTCATCTGCAACTTCTTTCAGAATGGACAAGACTGTAATTTTGAAAAACAGGAAAGGGTTAACCAGTGAAATTAATGGATATGTGATATCATACAAATCAATTAAAGCTATTTGAAAGATAAAATCATTTCATCATTTTCAAAATAAAGAAAAAGCATTACTACAGGCTTCATGTTATTTGTATATTTATTATACTAGTGTTTATCCCATATAACAAAACAAAAATTTAGAGTGGTCCCAAAATCAAGACTGGTCAAAACAAATTTAGACTGGTCTTCAATGAAAGGTATTGCAGACAGCATTTAAGAAGTGATCAAATCCTTGAAATTTGAATCAGATAGGTTACAATGTTTTTCAGCATTTACTTCTTTTTCACAATATTTTCCTGAGTTGTTTTTCCTTCATAGTGTAAAGATGAGGGATCATGTGGTTATGGTTAAAAGGTTAATGTAACATCTGCACTGCAGGTCCTGTTTTGTAATAGTTTCATCATTGTTTGTATAAGAAAAAAACACAGCAGGCCTTCCCCTGTCACATCTGCTATTTCATATGGCAGAACAAACGTGACAACTGGCATGTCATAAGAGGGGATGAAAGAGTCTTCATTTCTGTCGAGCCTGCTTGCAGTGAGGGAGACATAGTTGTCACTATGACAAGTAGGTGTATGTGCGTTAGTCTGTCCGGACAATTACTCCTACATTTATGGATGTATTTCAAAATAACTTGGCATAAGCATTCTCCATCATGAGTAGATGTGCCATTTGAAAGAATTTTTGGGATAGTTCAAATGTCAAGGTCACAGCTCAAGGTCAAACACTAAAATTGTGATTGCCAAGAACATTTCTCCTACAATTATGGATGGATTTCAAAATAAATTTTCACAATTCAAACTTGTGCTTGTCCAGAGCATGATGCCTACAAAACTTTGCGGGCTTGACAGCCATCTAGTTTGTTTTATTCTTATCTATCATTTTATGTTTTGTGGTTGGCTTTGTACATTTCTGTATGTTTTATGTTTAACCATCCTTAAAATTCTTGTGTGGTAAATGTCCACAACTGTTGATGCGCCTTCAAACACCAGTCAGTCATGATTGTTTGAACATTGTCTATGTTACTTATGAATATGAATAGTAAAGTGCTAATGTTGGATGAGAACCAGGTGGCTCCTATATTGAATATCATGCTTTTGAAAACTGACAGAAAGCCATAGTTAGGTGCTGAAGACACAACAATATAACTGAAATACTGTTAAAATTGCAGACAATTGTTGGAATGTGGCTGTCAATCAAAAATGTAATTGACCAATCAAATCATTTATTTAGACACTGGTGCCTTTACCAGAAGACAGAATTTTAGACGGATTGAAAGTGAAAGAAGTTACAGATGACAATTTCAAGACGATGGAATTTAGAAAATTTTTGTCTGTTGGGGTAGAAAACATGGTGAACATTGAAGAAATTGCTTGTTACAAGTTATTTTTCAATGTCCACAATGTTTTTCAAAGCTTTTTACCTGGAAGGATGACAAAACGGATGATAGATAGTATGGGAATGGATTTGAAATATAATTATGTCCTAACAGTAAATGAGCCTACATGTATCACATCACAAACTGATGGGTGAATGTATTTCTTTTGATATATGCATAGTTAAATTAAACTTTGTCATGCTGAATAAAAACATTACTGGGAATTACATCAAAATCAAAGGACTGAAAACACTGGAAGGCTCTAATTGTGAGTCAATATTTCTTTTGATAATTGATTTCATGAACAATTCTAGCTTGAAAGGGACAAGCAGGTGGTGTATGCAAAGATCAGACTGCACATATGTGCAGTCTTATCTTTGTCTATACCTCCTGCCAAAACAGGAACATTCAAGGTTCAACATGACAAGGGTTAACAATAGTATCGAATTTCATTATGTTAACCCATTTATAGACAACAAACTGGGAGAGGTTGAAGGCAACAATTCAAAGTTTATTGCATCGAATAAAAAGAGTTTTGTTTGGTAGAAAATGCAGTTAGAAAGGGAGAAGTTACTTATTACAAACAATTTCTCCTTTTATTGCATTTCTTTCCATTTTTTTTTCTCAAGCACATCAAAATGCAGGATTATGTGGTAATGGATTAAATTTGTTATTTAATTTTAGTTAGCTGGTTCCCTGGAGCCTGTAGAGATCAAGCCTGGTACAGCTGTTTCCATGATTACAGGACTGCTGTCGGTCAAAGATAATAAATATACTCTAAAGGTTTGTACACTAACTGATATTATTCCCTCACTGGGAGGCAGCCCTTTAAGCTCATGGTAGAGCACTCAAACTAAAACCTCGGTATTGACAAGTTCAATTGCCAGGATGATCAAGGTAACAAACTAGTTGTCTTACAGGTGAGATGCTAAACTGAGGCCCTGTTTAATGATGTTATCCATCAAGCATGTTAACCCTTGTCATGCTGAACCTTGAATATTCCTGTTTTGGCAGGAGGTGTAGACTAAGGTCAGACTGCACTTATGTGCAGGCTGATCTTAGTCTATACCTCCTGCTTGTACTTTTCCTGCCAGAGTTGCTAATGAAATTGATTTCTAAAAAAAAATATTAATTTTTGAACAAGTTCTATCAGTGCTTTCAGCCCTTTGATTTGACAGCAATTCAGTAAAGTAATTTATACAGCATGACAAGGGTTAAAGAACCAGGTTGGGCTCTCTGCAGTTTTGTCCTGTATCCTTGCACTATCCTCCATAACAATTAATCATATTCTGGTGGCTTCACTCATGTGCTACGGTAGTAATGATGAATTAACGTAACTACACAAGCATACTACCTGGTATTTTCACATTAAAAGATTGGAAGTCAGTATGTCTAAAAAACTTGACCTAAAATACTTAATGTTATCCATTCTTTCAATTCTATTTGAGCTAAAGAATCATGTTTGAAGTGTAAACCCTTGTCAATGATAAATATCTAATGAAGATCATACTTTTTAGAACAGGTCAAAACTGCTTTACCTTGGTGGAAACGCCATGACAGAGGTCAGTTGGTGTGACCAGCAATCTGGCAAACAAACAGTCGACCAATGAAATAATTCATTTAGACTAGAAATGAGTTTTTAACTCTGACTTTTGCCACCTTTTTGTTAAGCTTTTTTGTTGGTTTTGCAAATTTAACATAACTACAGCTTATTCATTCTTGTGTCCCTGTGATATTTTACTTCAGAAAAAAAAATTGTTGAAAATGAAGAAAAAAACCTTCTTTTCCCACAATATTTTTTCCTATATATACTTTTTTAATTGTACTTATTTTATGATATTGTCTGCATATCCCTTTGAATTTTGAGAAGTGTAAGGGTTTGAAAGAATACCCAAGGTGAATAGTAAACAAATTTTCATTGATAACACTAAAATAGTTGTTTGTGGGAAAAAAACTCACCTGCTTAGTTTCGCACCTGAATTTCTGGTATAGTAGGCAAAATGGTGTGTTAAATAGAATAGATGTTTAATTGAGTGTTTATTTGGTAAACTCGCTTTTTATATGCTGCCAAAGGTGGACGTAAATTTTTATCATCTTCTCTGTCTGTATGTACGTCCGTCTACATTTAGTTAACACATCTCTCTCTACATTTACGGACAAATTTGAATGATTTGTTCACAGAATGGTCTTAGATACCTAACCTTGAGCCTACTGTTGGGTTTTGCCATTTTAGGTCATGTTTAAAACAGAATATCGAATATCTCAGATGGGTCTGGTAAAGTGTGGAGTCCTTGCTAATGATTGATTCTTTGAAGTTAAACAGTGAAAAGGGTTGCTTGATATACAGCCAGTCTTGCTTAACCCTTTCCCGTATTTGGAAATTTTGGACTGGTCCAAATTGAAAGAGGTTGCAGACGACAATGAAAACTGGATACTATTTGAAATGAAACGATCCTATGTGGTAGAAAATATTGTGGAAAAAGAAGAAATTGCTTGTTACAAGCAATTTCTTCTTTTTCCACAATGTTTTCTTGAGTATAAAATCACAGGAACGTAAAATCCCGATTTGAACAGGAAAGGGTTAAGCAACCATGTCTAATAAGTGACCACGTCCATTAAGCGACCAAATCAAAATCTCTTTTTTATTAGCAAAATCTCTTAAGAAATGAAGGCATTTCGCCGAAAAGTAAAGTCATAACTAATTCCTTTCTTGTTGTAATTCATAAGAATCGTCTCGTGAGTTCCAACAACATTGGATTAACCAAGAATTCAGTAATAGTCTATGTATGTAAACAAACCAATCTTTCATATTTTTCGCAAAAAAAATGTATATAGCAACCATTCTCTTAAGCGATCACTTTTTGGTCACTTAATACAAGATTTACTATACATGTATTGATTTAAGTTCTGTTTGTATATTTCAGAAATTAAAAGGTGATGAACAAGTTAGCAAACCAAAAAGTTATATTTTTGGAACTCTGAATACGAAAGTTTTTGTGGATAATCTCAGTAAAGTAAGTGTAAACAGTTAACTGATAGTTGGTCTGGCGCACTGAGCCCCAACAGGAAGTTCAATTTGATATTAAATGCCATTTAATTTATAACTAGTAACATATATAACACAAAGTAAAATAGTTAGTTAGCAAGCTAAATGCTGTACTTACTGCTTAACCCAGTCCCACTAACTGAGGCTTTTAAAGGCCCCCAAGAAAAAAGCTTTGGAAAACATTGTGGAAAATGAAAAAATTGCTTGAGACAAGCAATTTTTTCATTTTCCACAATGTTTCCTTCTAAAAAGATGAAAAAATTTGAAATTTCATAAAGTTTAAATTGTTGTCTGCAACTTCTTTTAATTTGGACCAGTCTAAAATTTTCTTCTGTGGTAATGGGTTAAACAAGCTGCAGTTACAATGTTTAAGTCGCCAGACCAACAAAAGTGTTTTATATATATGTCCGCCAATGTCAGTGTTCAAAGTTCACTTTGAGTCTAAATGAATGATTTGATTGGTCAATTGATCATTTGATTGACATCAACCATCTGTCAATTACGAGACAACAAAATTTTAGAATGGTACAAATTGAAAGAAATTGCTAATGACAATTCAAAATGCCTTAGAAATGAAAATTAATAGTAAGATAGATAAAAGAAAAATGTAGCAAAAATAGAAATTACTGGTACATGTACTTGTAACAATCAATTTCTCTTTTTACCATAATGTTTATTTCAGTTACTTTTCTTCAACACTTGGAAGATGCTGGATTGTGCGGTAATGGGTCAGTCAAAGTGTTTCACAAAGATAAACTTAATTTAGTGAAAGAACATTATAGACTTGTACAATGTGATATAGGTTTTAGAAAATATTTATAACCCATTCCCTCACAATCTGGCTTTTTGATGCCCCTCAAGGAAACTGCCGAGGAAAATATTATGAAAAATGAAGAAATTGCTTAATATAAGCAATTTCTTCATTTTCCAAAGTGTTCTCTACCCACAATGGTAAAGATTTTAAAATTTCATTGACTTGATATTGTCTTCTGCAGCTCTTTCAATTCGGACTAGACTAAAATTTTGTCATTTTATAATGAGTTAAGAGAGGTTTTTCTTAAAATTCTAGAAACTAGTTAATGTCATTACTATTATAATTAGAAATAAAATTTGAGCAATATAATTTTTAAAGTGGGGCTAAAACCCATTACTTTAATCAATCAGTTTTACAGCCTTCTGGAGAAATTTCTTTTATTTTCAACAATTCAAATTTCTTTCTTCAAATACCACCTAATTCAGTAGTCAATGATCTATCCAGTTTCCAGTTTCAAGCTTTTTGTGCCCTCTAATGGATAACATCAGAGGTATATTGTTTTACCAGTGTTTGTCTGTCTGGGAGCAGTAAGCTTAACGCAAAAACTTAACCTTTATCATGCTGTATAAATCGCCTTACTGAATTGCTTTAAATCACTGATAGCTGAAAGCACTGATAGAACCTGTTGTTGAAAAATCAATATTTCTTTTAGAAACCAATTTCATAAACAACTCTGGCAGGAAAAATACAAGCAGGAGGTGAAGATCAAGATCAGACTGCACTTATGTGCAGGCTGATCTTGGTCTAATCCTCCTGCCAAAACCGGAAAATTCCGGGTTCAGCATGACAAGGCCTTACATTGATCGGTATCAGATGGTTGTAAGGTCAAGATCGTCCATCACAGTTAAGGTCAGTCATCAAGGTCATATGTCAGAAAAAAGGGTGTTACTAGGTATCGTGATCATTATAAGAATTATTTGTATTTTACAGCAAGGAATCAGTGATATAAAGGTGGAAGATAATGACAACGGCACATTGATACATTTGGTAAGATATTTTAATGAGTCATTCATACTTCGACTTGTCACATATAAATGTTTAATCTAGGAAATTGCATCCTACTAAAATTACTGCTAAAATGTGGCACATATTAATTGGCTTTACCTATTGCAAGGGTCTAGTCTCATTCAAGCTGTAGTTACAGTATTCTGGTAAAAAATCAACAATTTTATTTCGGTTCATTTGTTCTGGATGTAATTATGCAAACTTGTGTTGCTTAATTCCTCATACGAATTGACTTGTCAGAGATCACTGAGCATGGCTAGCACTCCGTCAATTGATGGTACGAAAGCCACGTTCATGTCAACAAAACAAAGCATTTCACGGGGAATACAAAATAGCTACAAGGCGGCTTTTTGATAAGGAAAAATACAAATAGCAAATATCATACCTTCAACTTGAAGAATTAGTGACATTTCGTACCATAACCATTTTGCACCAGACTTTTCGTACCATGGTGTTGGTTGTTTTGTACCAGGCTGTGACCAATTCGTACAATGTTGTAGTCATTTCGTACCATACGTCGAATATTTCGTACTATGTTTAGAAAAAATCTTATAATATTTTAATGGTAAAATAACGCTTTCAACATTAATGACATATTTTTATTATGTATTTGCTTCATCTAATTTATCGATCATTAAACCAATAAAGACATTCCATTCAGGCAAACGGAGAGTTGATGATAAGGTATTAGCGTATCAGCACATTACTATATATAAAACGGAGAGTTGGTGTTACAGTATATGCGTATCAGCACATTACCATAGATATAACGGAGAGTTGATGAAACAGTATTAGCGTATCAGCATATTACTATATATAAAACGGAGAGTTGATGATACAGTATTAGCGTATCAGCACATTACTATATATAAAACGGAGAGTTGGTGTTACAGTATATGCGTATCAGCACATTACTATAGATAAAACGGAGAGTTGATGAAACAGTATTAGCGCATCAGCAAATTACTATAGATAAAACGGAGAGTTGATGAAACAGTATTAGCGCATCAGCAAATTACTATAGATAAAACGGAGAGTTGATGAAACAGTATTAGCACATCAGCAAATTTCTATAGATAAAACGGAGAGTTGATGAAACAGTATTAGCGCATCAGCAAATTAATATAGATAAAACGGAGAGTTGATGAAACAGTATTAGCGCATCAGCAAATTACTATAGATAAAACGGAGAGTTGATGAAACAGTATTAGCGCATCAGCAAATTACTATAGATAAAACGGCGAGTTGATGAAACAGTATTAGCACATCAGCAAATTACTATAGATAAAACGGAGAGTTAATGATACAATATTAGCCTATCAGCACATTACTTTTTCTAATAGGGGATTGTGTTCATAAGAATAAAATTAGTAGGGAATCAGAACTGCATTTCCGTCAGATTTGTATCATGGTTTGCCAAATAATGTCGCAAACAATGACAAACAATCTAGTCATCAAAGTCTTTGAACTTGATCGAGTCGTTTATTTGTGGTATGAGATGGTACGAAATGACCAATGCATGGTACAAAATAACCATAAAAATTATGATACGAAATGGTGATGGTACGAAATGACTGTATACCAACTTGAATAAGCTATATTTACAACATTTAGTTTGCCTATAAACAAAAAGGTTTATACAAATCGAAGGGGAAAAATATTGATTTTCCTGTATAAATAAATGGTTGGTTGTTCAGTTGATTATACTATCTAAATTTTTCTTTGCAGCCTAGTGACGATACCTTAATACAGATAGAACCCGGGTCCACACACATTATGAGTGGAGGAGATGAAAACGTGAGAATCAAAATAAGAGATACTTTACTGAAGTGTTTACAAACTTTATAATATTGTCTGTTATTCTAAGATAGAGGATCGGTTTTGCAATTAAGAGATCCAGTGTTCACTTACCAGAAGGAGCCATCGATCTTTGATCTCTTTAATGACCCTCGCATTCGTCGGGAGAACTGATATATTCTCCAGGAAGCATAATCAACAGAGACAGATCTAAGCAAGAGCTTGTTTCTTAAACAAAAACCAGATAACACAATTTTAGACTGGTGCAAATTGAAAGAAGATGCAGAAAGCATTTTGAAGCAAAAAAATCCTTTCAAATGGCACATCTACTCATGATGGAGAATAATTGTGCCAATTTATTTTGAAATCCATCCATAATTGTAGGAGAAATGCTCCGGACAAGCACAATTTTAGTATCTGACCTTGAGCTGTGACTTTGACATTAGAACTATCCCAAAAATTCTTTCAAATGGCACATTTAATTATGATGGAGAATAATTGTGCCAATTTATCTTGAAATCCATCTATAATTGTAGGAGAAATGCTCGGGACGAGCACAATTTTAGTGTTTGACCTTGAGCTGTGACCTTGACATTAGAACTATCCCAAACAATTTTTCAAATGGCATAATTTCTCATGATGGAGAATAATTGTGCCAAGTTATTCTGAAATCCATCCATGAATGTAGGAGTAATTGTCCGGACAAATTCGGACCGTCTAACGCACTAATGCACATACACCTTCTTGTCATAGTGACAACTATGTCTCGCTCAACGCAAGTGGACTCGACAAAATCATAAACTTAAAATTGTCTGCATCTCCTTTCAAATTGGAGCAGTCATGAATTAAGTCGTCTGGTAATGGGTTAAGAACTTTTGATAATCCACAGTAAAGCAGTAAAGAAAACAACAATATTGTTGCTTTAGGGTTTTATTACCACAACAATAAATGATAGTCAATGTCAGATGTGTTAAGGTTTGTTTTTTGTGTTGTTAGCCCGGAGTTACAGGTCTGACTGGCAAACTGAAATCACATAAAATCTTTCATGGTAAGCCGAGGAGAGAAGTTAGGAATCGGACCTTAGTGAGCTTATCTATTTAAGTTAAATAACCCTTTCCCGTTTTTTTTAATTCTAGACTGGTCCAAATTGAAACAGGTTGCAGATGACAATAAAAATTGGATGAAAATTGAATGGAAACCACACTATAAGGTAGAAGATATTGTGGGACAGGCGAAATTGCCTGTTGCAAGCAATTTCTACTTTTTTCACAATATTTTCTTAAAGCCATATATTCCCCCCAAAACACACTGCAAAATTAATAATAAAACCATACTTGAAGCTCAAAACCATAAGTAAATATGACAATTGAAATTATAAGATGAAAATGATTCTATACGGTAAGCTTACAATTCATGAAAGATGATTTGATATTTTGAATTATGATCTAACACAGTTTTACGTTTGTTTACGAAAAGTATGACGTCATTGATGACAATTTAACTTTTGATAGTCATTTAATCAAATAGCTTGGTCACGTAGATTAACGAAATCGAATAACAAAATCGTCCGTAATTTAGTCATCAGCATCCGTGCATATAACATTCAATGCCGAAGATTGGCAAACATTTCTGATGAAGAATCATTTGCATTCGACTCGATGTAAATGTAAACAAACAGGAGTTGAAATTGATAAGAAAAGCACAAAATAATCTTTCCGGAGATTTTCAGACGTACCCTCCTTTTGTATATTGATATTAATACGGCTCTTGCTTGATTTAATGACCAAATAAACGAAATGTTTTTTAAAACGTTTGTCCTTCCTGGAAGGGAAGTATAAAATCACGGGGAAGTAATATTCCAGGTTTGTACAGGAAAGGGTTAAGCTTAGACTAAGATTAATCTATGTCAAAGAAATAGAGGATAATCAACTGGTTATTCAAGATATGAAAAAATATTTCACGAGGATGCGTTGTTAGGCGTTGAAAAAACGAGTGCGTATATACCTTATCATTTTATTTTTTATTAAAATATCGAAACCAATCTTTTTGATAGACTCTTTATAATGTCACTGGGTTGCAAAAATAAGGAGTTCCTAAATTACGACAGAGAGTGAAACTGAAAAAGTGTTAACGTCACTTCAACGTTATCAAAATTTATTACACTGAGAAATCCCAAGGTTTCACAGCAAGGTATATGATAAAATCGTTTAACATATGAGCCTGTGCGTGACATTTCCAACCATTTCGCAGGTGCGTGACTCGCACACATTGAGCACCCTGGACAACCATTCGGGACAATTAGTATATTCACTGATTGTTTAAAGAAGCTTTGAAACAGTATCTATCTATAGATCACAGAGTGAAGACTCTGATCAGACTGTGCGGATGCACAGGCTGATCTGAGTCTTTACCTTGCGCACATGGAAATGTCACGCACACGCTCATACCATATACATGGTGATAAATATTTCAATAAAAGTTTAGTTTTGTTAGAGAATTAGGTTAACCCTTTACTAATTTGCAAAATTTGTCTTTAATTCAAATGTTTTGCAGACGACAATATAACACAATTTTATTTGAAAAATAATCATTCAGTAGGGTAGAAAATATTGTGGAAAAAGAAGAAATTGCTTTTTAGGTCACCTGACCAAACGGCACGGTGACTTTGCTATCGTCAAAAACCTGTCAATAAATGGTCGTGCTAGGGTTAGGGCAAAGGTGGGCAGGTTTGGGGGTATAAGCTTATATAGTGAAGACTTTGAAAATGTTCTTCTCCCAAACGGCAGGGCCTAGAGTTTTGATATTTTGTATGTAGCATCATCTGGTTGATCTCAAGATAGTATAAATTATGGCTCCAGGGTCGGAATTAGCCCATTCCCTAACGCCACAAGTTTAACATACGCTTATATAGTGAAAACATTTCTCCTAAACAGAAAGGCATACGGCTCGATATTTTGGTATACAGCATCATCTGTTGGACATCTATCAAGATCGTATAAATTATAGCCCTAGGGTTAGAATTAGCACATTCCCAGATGTCACAAGTTTACAGAGGCTTCTATAGTGAAAGTTTTAAAAAACCTTCTCCAAAACAGAAGGCCTATGGCTTTTAGACTTGGTATGTAGCATCATCTGGTGAACTTTTATCTGTTTTAGTGCTTTTTGGACTCGATGAGGTCTATGGGCCTCTTGTCTTCTTTTTCCACAATGTTTTTGTCCAGTATAAAACTCAGGGACATAAAAACAGGGATTGAACAGGAAAGGGTTAATAAAAGAAATGGTATTAAGCAAAACACAGCTAGCTTAATTGCTGGTACGTTTCTCTCATTGAAAGACTAATTGTTCCAATTAAAATTAAGTAACAAATCCTTTTTGTCACATTTTTTCTGCATTATGTGAGCGTACACATAAGCTGGTCTTTTCCAGGCGCCATGTTATCGCCTTCTGATTATATACTTCAACTGAGATAAAATGTCACTTGTTTACAACCATTTTTTTAAATCATTACATTGGCGACATGTTGTTCTAAACAATTAGCCTTTATCGGTCACTATTGTGTTCTCGGTTTTTAAGCTTTTTGAACAATTCCCACACAATGATGCTTCCAGGCGCCCCTCAAGAGAATCAATTCGGAAAACATTGTGGAAAATAAAGAAATTGCTTGTTGCAAGCAATTTCTTTATTTTCCACAGTGTTTTCTACCCACGAAGTTGATATAATCTAAATTTCTCAAACTTAAAAATTGATCTCTGCAACTTCTTTCGATTTGGACCATTCTAAAATTGTTCATGTGGTAATGGTGTTAAATTGTATTGTATGAGTGTAGACACAATGCGGTCTTCTGTAAGTGCCACATTATCGCCATCGTATTATAGCACAAATTCGACAGTCATTTGGATACAAGCACATAAGCATGTAAGTGCGTGACAAATGTTATTCAATTAAGATTATTATCTTTGTTTATGAAAATGCTTCTACTGACCTTGTTAACCCTTTGATACTTACCTCTAGATTTTGTTGATAACAGTCTAAAAGTATTCCATATTTTTGTTCCTTTGTATCTTTATGAATATAGCCTATTGGAGATCGTATGGGTATTGCATCGCATTTTTCAGATATCTGAAAAAAGACCACACCCTTGATCCTATCATTTTGGATATTGTTCAGACATTTCAACTGACAGATGATGGCTGCCAATAAAAAATCGATTGACCAATCAAATCATTCATCTAGACGAAAAATGAACTTTGAACTCGAACATTTGTGAATCGTTAAGTTAAGAAGTTTTGTTTTTTTTGGCAACATAAACGTTGTAACTACAGCTTATGCCAACTGTAGTTACGATGCTTATGTCACCAACCAACAATATTTGCATTTCATGTCCCTGACTATATGTATTACAAAATAATGTCTTTTATTATATACTTATAAATATTTTTTGTAAAATATGTACATTCCAAAAAGATAAAATCGGACTCGCCTTTCGTTAGATGATTAAAATAAATCAAGCCTATTATACAGTAGTCTGGCAAGAAAAACTGGGATATCTACATTTGTGAAGTTTCTATTTTGGCTATGCTTTTTATTAGACACTGGACTAACAAAATGGCAGAAATATCATTTTAAAGCAATTATCATCAAAGATGTAAATATTGAAATTCTAATCATTAATCATTGTCGGTTAGAAATTTATTTTTCCTGACATTCATCGTTCTATTGATATCAATTGTTTGGTTGTTTACTCTTGAAATGTAATATTTTGCCTGATTGTTAAGTTAAATAATTTGATTGAATGATTAATTAGGGTTCAATGCACCTTGAACCCATTCTCACACAACAACATTTTATATCTGTCTAAATTGTACGAAGCTACAGACGATGATTTAAAGATGATGCAGTTTTAAAATCATTGTCTGGGTACGAAACATTATTGGAAATGAAGAAATTGCTTGTTACAAGCAATTTCTTCATTTTACACAATGATTTCCAATCTTTCTTGAGAGGTGTCACAAAGCTGGATTGTAAAGTAAGGAGTTAACAGTATTCCAATCATATCACAGAGTCTGGAGCACCTATCGTGGATTCCTGTTATTTCTCACACCAGTACCACCACTGCATCTCTTCCAGACCTCCAGCTGCTCATATAACATAGTTTTATAATTACCCATCCATTGGTGGCAGACAAATGTCGTACAAGATCACCAGGGATCGAAATCGGGGCGCATGATTAGGAGTCCTACGCTCTCCCAACTGCGCTGTGGAAACCACCATTAATGTAAATCCAAGTTTAGTTACTTACAGCAATACCTAGTTTCCACAGAGTGTTGTCACTAGGAGCATTACACAGTTGTTTTATCATGTCCGTCTGAACAGTGACGTCATTTCCGTTATCGCATGTAGAAGATACGTTGTTGCTAGCTTTTAGAATTGTTGTTACTTTCTGTTTATCACATATCTTTATATCTTTGAAAAGAACCATAAACTCATACTACGCTGAAGGGAGGGATTTAATGAATTCGATTCATTTTGATAAAGATCTTGGGGGAAATGATATTATGTTAACACATTACCAGATGTCAAAATTTAGACTACTATAATTTGAAAGAAGTTACAGACGACAATTCAATGTATATCTAAATTTGAAAATAAGTGCCAAAACAAAAGAGAAATTTCTCGTTTTCTCTCGCAAACTTTTTCATAACTGTATTTCTTTTGGGCGTCAAGAAGTGGGATTGTGTGGGGGATGAGTTAAACGAGATATTTTCGCTATTTGACGAGACCGAAGTAAATTGGTTTTCATTCCAATATAATTTGATTTTTAGTTTCGTCTATAGAAAAGAGCAGTCTGATTGGCCGAGAAAAATTATTCATACTTCTATGAACAAAATTTTGACCACGCAGCAATTTTGTATGATTGCGCTCAAAATAATTCTATAAAAAATGTATCAAAATTTGTAAAATGTTTGCTTTTTTCGCTAGATGTCATTAAATTATTAGAAATGCAGAGACTAGGCTTTTTTAAGATTTATTTTCATGGAGGCATGAAACGAAAAACCTAATAACACTCTTGTATAAACCGCTTCGTGTATTCATACAGTGTGATTATGTTTTGTTGTTGTTGGTTGTTGTTGTTGTTGATGTTTCCTACCCCAATGAAAACAAAACTATTCTCTTCATCTCTTGCACGCATTTTTAAATTGAGAAACTTTTTTCAAATTCTTTGCTATTCTTCTATACATTGTCTTCTTTCAAATTACAAAATATGTTACTTTATTTCGGGAAATGAATATTCTGATATATTTGATACCTGCTGGACACGCCCCGTTATTGCAATCAGCAATTTCTGATGTGTGTCCAGTACAATATTTTCCGCCGTTACGAGGGGGCGGGGCCGTGCACGTGCGATACCGGTGTCTGTGACCGTCACCACATACGACACTACAGGCTGTATAATTTGTCCAGCTTGACCACTGTCCATCTGAAAAGGGGAACAAATCTTGTCTTACACAGAGCCATGAACGAGTAATGTATCTTCACTTAACGTATTGCTAGATATCAATTTAACTGGATCTAGTGACAATTAATTTCAGTTTCATCTATCAAGATTCAAGCGTTTTGAATTGCTGATTTTTGGGGATTCTTGGGCATTTTGAGCAGGTATATACATGTATTTTATAAGCTTGCGCACAAAGTAGATCAATATTATTTTACTTAAAACTAGTAAAATATTCGCTTTGATTTGCTTGATGACAATAGATTATAAAGAACTTTTTTTTTTTCATTGAGGTATGAACCTAAAAACCTAATTCCATTGTATGAATCAGCCTCGCGTTTTCGGTTCATATCTCAATGAAAAAAAAAAAAGAAAATATTCCCTTCATTTCTGAACCCATTCCCACACAATCCCTCTTTTGAACGCCGCTCAAGAAAAAAAGCTTTGGCAAACATAGTGGATAATGAAGAAATTACCTGTATCAAGCAATTTCTTCAATAATCCAAAATGACGAGAAAAAAATCCAACCAATGTGAAGTTGTCGTCTACAGCTTCTTTAAATTTGGACCAGTCTAAAACTTTGTTGTGTGAGAATGGGTTAGATATGATAGAAATGTCTTCTAGAATATTTTTTTACGGGATGCCAATCTTTAAGTATTCCATTTCAAATGTCCTTAATTGATTGACTTTAACCTTATTTAAGTCATATCGCGGCTGTTGGAGCACCTAAAAATGGATTGCTGGTATTTTCCACCCCAACACTACCACTACTTCCTTTCCGAGCCTCCATCTGCTCACCCAAATGTCCTAAAATACTACTACGACGGTACATACCAATGATGCAGTCTGCCTGTTTACATGATGCGAATTTTGTAGCCGAACCTTCACACGATTTCCCGCCATATTTCGGCGCTGGTTCCGTACACGTTCGAATATAGACGGCCACGCCTATCCCACAAGTTTTACTGCATGGTCGTGACGTAAAGTTGGACCAACCACCGTCTGTAATTAAATGCAACAAATAGTAAAAAAATCCTTCCTAATTTTTGTAAAAGTTACTTCTGTGTTAACACATGCCATACGCCAATTGACCAATCGCTGGCCCCATCCACTTACTTTATTCGCCACGCCCTTTGACTTTAACAGGAAGTCCCGCTTCGATTTTTACAAAATTCATGGCTAATAGCATGCAATAATGATAGTTGAAAAAGCTGTAGTTGCGACGTTTTAGTCGCCGAACAAACCAAAACAGGATAATGTCGGAGTTTAAAACTCAGATCCGGGCTGAATAAGTGATTTGATTGTTCGGTTGATTCCTTGATTGACAGTCGCGAGTGGTCAATTAACATTTACAAATTATGTATGGACGGAGATATAGGGCCTCAAAACATTTAATGGTCTGCGCAAGTTTGAAACTGATAGAGTAAAGAGCATTCATATGTGATTGATTAAATTTTAGTATCGTCTATCAAAATTCAAACGGTTTGATTGGCTGTATTTTTTGTTTCATGCTTTCATAAACAGAATTTTGAGCACGCGACTGTTTTGTTTTGTTTTGTTTGTTTGAATGGGGTTTTACGCCGCTTTCAACAATCTTTCAGTTATATCGCGGCGGCTGGAGCGCCTAACAATTGAATCCTGGTATTTCTCACACCAGTACTACCATTACATCCTTTTCTAGCCTCCAGCTGCTATCCCACATAGGTCTACGATTATCGACCCATTGGTGAGAGACAAATAGTCGGAAAGGATGAGTGCCGCCGTCGGGAATCGAACCCGGGACCTCTAGATTGAAAGTCCGACGCGCTACCAACTGCGCTATGACGGCGGCTCGCGACTGTTTTGTGTTCGCGCATGTAGAAGATCCACAAATTTCACCCAATACTCATGAAATATTTGCTTTGTTTTGCCTGATTGCATTTAATTACAAGAAGTTTTTATTATTATTTCAATGAGGTATGAACCTCATATGGTGTGAATAAGTTTTCAGGTTCATACCTCATTGAAAACAAAAAAGATCTCTTCATTTCTTAAATGAATAAATGGAATTAAAATTTCGAATATCACGAGTTGAGAAGCTATCAGAAAAAATGGACGCAATTACAAATTTCAGGGAAAAAGGAATTTTAACCCAATCCAGCTTTTTGAAGATTGAAAATGAAGAATGTGCTTGTTTCAAGCAGATTTTCAATCATGGGTGTCATGGGTTCGATCCCCGGCGGCGGCAAATATTCTTTCCGACAATTGTCTCTCACCAATGGGTGGATAATCGTAAACCTAAGTGGGATAGCAGCTGGAGGCTAGGAAAGGATGTAGTGGTAGTACTGGTGTTAGAAATACCAGGAATCCATTGTTAGGTGCTCCAGCCGCCGCGATATGACTGAAATACTGTTAAAAGCGGCGTTAAACCCCATTCAATCAATCAATCAAGCAGAGTTTTTATTATTCACAATGTTTTCGACCCTAAAAAGACAAAGCTTCTAAAAATATTATCAACTAAAATTGTCGTCTGCAACTTATTTGAATTTGGGCCAGTCCAAAATATTGTCGTCTACTTAAGAGAACTATATCGAGATTTCAAGAAAAAACGATAAGTATCAAAAGCGAGCATTCCCTCTCTCAAATATATAATAAGATCACATTGTCCTAGTGCTCGTGTAAGAATAAAGATGGATTCCATGCATCATAAAAAGTGAAATATGCGACTTAAGTGCAGTTTTTTTGCTTTGGTTTTTTTTTTAGGAAAAGGCAACAACATTGAACCACGATCAAACTTTCCGGTGCTTTCAGAGCTTTGATTTTAATGTATTTTAAAGAAATATTTTATTCAGCATGACAAGGGTTAACCCATTATAATATTATAATCGGGTTATTCATGTGAAAATTTGAAAATTGTTTTTCTTCAGAAAGTGTAACCTACTTGACACTGGCTTTTTCTACTCTTTTCACCACATTGTTTCGCACCATATCACTAATCGCACAAATGACCGTCTTAACTTTTTATGCTCTCGTATCGAAAAACCGGGGCATATTGTTTTACAACTGTCCGTATGTTGGTCTGTCTGTATACAAAAAAACCTTAACATTTAAAATGCCTTTAAGCCTTTCAGGATACAATGCTCAAATTTGGCAAGATGATAGATCTCGTCATTACGTATCTGTAGATCCCAAGGTCTAGGTCACTTGACAAGGTTATGGTCAGTTGTTAGGGTAAAACCTTAACATTTGTATTTACTGTATTATTCAATATACAAGACTCGTGTACTGCATGATGATAAACCTCATTGATACGCATCTGCATGTACCGAGGTCGAGGTCGAGGTCATGTGGCAAGGTTAATATCACTAATTATGATCATATTTCCGGAAAAAAGGCGGTTTCTGGGGCATTGGGTTTTAGAAATTAGCCGCCAACTATCTATTTAGCGAGTTCAATTATGTCTTATCTACCGTACACCCCGTTTCTTTATAGCCTATAAATCTGCGGCTATCCGAAGTACGACGTCAACCTAACCCCCCCCCCCCTCCCCCCCCGCTGCTTCAATCTTGTAGGAGATTGTTACACAGCCCAGCTTTAACTCGAATTCAGTCGCCAATCTCCAACTGACCGTGTTAATGTTATCAAACTAAGTATTTCTTACCTATGGGACACTCTTTAACTTTACATGCAAGGACTTCGCGGCTATCCCCAGTACACGGTTTTCCGCCATCTTGCGGGAAGGGGTTGTTGCATAGCCTCAATCTTGCTTGTATACCATCGCCACAGGTGGCGCTACATGTTCCCCAACTGCTCCAATCACCCCAATGTCCGTCTGAAATCATACAGAATAGAAACTACCATGAGACTTACTTTGGCACAAGCTGATCAAGTTAACCGAATATAAACTAAAAAAGTTACTAGTTAGCGTGTCTTTGTGTATCTCAGAAAAATGTACGGGAGTTACATTTTTCTCACACAACTAACGCTTCTTTATTCTTCCTCTGGAAACTATTCTCGAATTTCTTTAAAAGCGTCATTTTGACGTCAATGTATGATTAGGACAAGGATATTCTTGACGGCTGTTCGCCATGTAATATAGAATACTATATGATGTTTTCTCCAAGTCTTTGAGTAGTATAAAGTTAGTTAACCCAATACCACACAATCCCACATTTTACGCGCCGACGAAATACAGCTATGGAAAACATAGCGATAAAAGAGGTAATTGCTGGTAAAAGCGATTTCTTCTTTTCTCACAATGTTTCTACCTCATTTTGCCCTTATTTTTTTAGTTTAAAGCAACTTTGTTTTGTCGTTTTCAACCTCTTTCAATTTGAAATTGGAGCTTGCTTACTTACGCAATCAGACGGCCCAAAAAGGGGAATCTAAATCCGTATTTTTTTTATTTTATTTCTTTTTTTTTTGTGCATTGAAATTGAGACATATATTGAATATTTGGTCATTAGATGGAAATTATTGTGTGTTCCGCATCGGAATTTTACATGTTTTATAGTCAAACTTTTATTAAGGGACCACTCAAGGCACGGAATGGTCGCTTAGTACACTTTTATGATTTAAATGAAGGAATGGTTAAAATACATACATAAATTACTGCAGGATTCTCACATTATCCTATGTTGACAGATCTCTTTAGAAACGTCTCATTGAGACGATTCTAATGAGATCCACCAACATAGGATTAATTTTTAATAATTCTATTGTCACAATCATCTAATGATGAAGATCCTTATTTTGGAAAGGGAATTTTGATAGTCGTCGCTTAACCCATTCCAACACAGTGACGCCTTTGGACGCCCCTAAAGAAAACCAACTTGGAAAACACTGTGGAAAATGAAGACATTGCTTGTAACAAGCAATGTCTTCATTTCACGCAATGTTTTCTATCAAGAAAATTGCAAAAATCTAAAATTTCATAAACTTTAAATTGTCTTCTGCAACTCCTTTCAATTTGGACCAGTCTAAAATTTTGTCATCTGGTAATGGGTCAATGAAAGAGGTCGTTTAATAAAGATTATCGATTGAATAAGATTGGCTGTAATATCTCTTGTCAGTATGATAAAACTTACCTACTACATTCCGACACCTAGACAGTGTACATTGGTCACTCTGGTAGATATCTCCAACACAGTTTGTCCCACCCTCACAGTGTCGTGCACGGAATCTCGTGCCAGTATCGCACGTGACGGAGCACGCGCTCCAATTTGACCAGCTGGACCAAAAACTACCTGTGATAGCAGCGAGAGGTGTGTTACTAATATTAGATACAACCTTTGCGCATGTTTGTCTCGCTTTCCAAAAAGTGGGACAAACAAAGAATGTCCAACCATATGGTTAACATGATTGATATGGAAACACAAGTCAAAAATATTGAAAAGGGAACCAATTATGTTAGAGCTTAAGTTATTCCCAAGACAAGACAGGCTGAATTCTTTGTCCTACCTTTTGAGATGTGTGTACCACGTTTTACGTAGCTCATATATTGCCTACGCTATGAAGATCGCTGCTATTGCATCTTTAAATTGTGATTTTAGACCCGTTTATTAAATATCTAACGACTGTCGATTATTTTACGATTATCGAACGACATTTTTCGTACACCGGATAATACCTACGGTATGCCTCACGAACCTTGATCTTAGTCTTATGTCGCACGATACTCGATAAAACTGTCCCTTGCATCGATTATTATCACCATTCTATTATTATCATACAATGATGCTGTAATTATAGCAAAGTTTGTTTCTAATATTAGTAACAAATTATTATCATACCAAATTTAAATAACGCCATTTTCATGTCAAAAAATTTAGACTGATAGAAATTCAAAGACGTTGCAGACGATAATTTCAGGTTTATACATTGTTAGAAAATCTTTTTCTGTTTGGGGAGAAGCATTGCGGATAATGAAGAAATTGCTTGCAACAAGAAATTTCTTCATTTTCCACAATATTTTCCAAAGTATCCTTTTGTTTCATTTTTTATTATTATTTTTTTTTTTTTTTTTTTTTTTTGAGGGGCGTCCAAAAGCGGTGTTGTCTGAGATTGGGTTAAGTAAAAAATTGTTGAGAAATGGACAGATATATCCTATTTAAAAGATATCTAAATGCCATTATATCAAATTTCGAAAGGTATACATAGAAGTCATCATCGCTAGCCAAGTGTGGGTCTATTCAACAGACACGTAGTGGGCCTCACCCTTGGCTGCGAAGATAACAAAAAACTATTTTTAAAGGGGCTTCCCTTACACGAAAAAGAAAAACATAGATAATCAGTCTAGTATCTGGTGGTTAACCGTCACCTCCTGTTGTGACGGTAAATCGTTACAATGTATTACTTCAAAAATTAGATTTTATCCCCCGTCACAACCCCTACTCACATTTCGTTTGACGCCAACGTGAAGAATGAGAAAATATTTTCAACTGGAATCAAAAGCATACGTTATTTCATCGTCAGACATTATTTATTGGCTGAAACGATGACCCACCTTCCTTTATGGAGAATTTAGAATATTCTGTAAAATTTAATAAATGCATTGTCCTATTGATAAAAGCGGTATGCAGATCATTGACACATGGTACGTGCATGTAATACCATAATGCACATAGTCTTCTCGTTTTTTAAACTCTTTCCTGTATAATCACTGTTTTTACGTCCATGCAATTTTATGGTTAAGAAAATATTGTGATAAAAGAAGAAATTGCTTGATACAAGCAATTTCTTCTTTTATCACAATATTTTCTACCACATAGAATGGTTTTGTTTCAAATTGCAATCCCTTTTCATTGGGCCAGTCTAGAATTTCGAGAAACAGGAAAGGGTTCAGGCATATCACGGTTTTAAAAAGTATCTAAAACTTTCAGAATACCAATGATTGTGATAACTAACCGTCACGTTTTTTCCGGTGACGGCTTGTCGTCATTCTCCCTGGGACTATCTTTAGATTTTTTCTTAAATGTTAGATTGTGACTATAACGTTTCACAATCATAATAAACTGTGAGGATTGTCCACAACAATGAATGGTGACGTTAAGTCATCAGACACTAGACCGATAATAAAGACGCAGTAAAGAAGTTATCTATGTGGGGGGGGAGGGGGGGTTAAACAAATAAATGCCAAAGAAGATATTAGTTAAAACAATGAAAACATTGGTTCTGTGAATAGCTGTATCTATCTAAAAAGGATGTCGGTTGTTAGACAATGCTGGCTAGTATATTTAAAACGGGCACTCGACAAAACGACGCCCGAAAACTCGGAATATTTGTTAAGTTTGTCTGATTTCAATTGTAATGGAGGAATCGTGGCTGTCAATAAACAATCAATCGAGCAATTAAATCATTCAATTAGACGGGAAATGAACTTTGAACTCCTACATTGGCCGACATTTGTGTGTAGCATTTTGTTGGTTTGACGATTTAAAAATCGTAACTAACCAGTTTACTTTTTGGTTTCATGTTACTGACCATTAGATATGCAAAAAACGCCGTTTGATATCTAAATAGATCTTCCTGTCGAATTTCAGTAGGCGTGGTCAGCGATCCGTCAACTTCGACATCGCAAGTAACGAATGTACGTTTGCCAAAATGATTGACGCTGATTTTTGCTGGTCAGATACGTTGACCACGAGAGTAGTAGCATCTGAATTAAGATTCTTACGTGATGAAGGCGTAGTCGATCCAAGTAGAAATCGGCGATCCAAATCTGTACACATACAACCTGTAAAGGAAGTATGTGAAGAATCTTGCACGTATACGGAACCACTAAAGTGACATTCTAATCTTTTCTTAAATTGCAAATTATCCAAATTATTTCGTAATTACGAAATAGTATTTCGTATTTACGAAAAACCTTGAAGATTTTTCGTAATTACGAAATGGTATTTCTTAAATACGAAATGGTATTTCGTATTTACGGAATATATGTTATCATTTGCATAATTAAAAAAAACCTCTTGAATGTCACTTTAGGTGTTCCGTACACATATAACTAGTGACCAGGCTTTTATTAACAAGGGGCGTTAGCCGCCTTGCTTTAGTAGAGGAGTTTCGACTCCTCTTTGAAATCTAACCCATTGCCAAAAATCAAAATTGTAGACTGGTCCGAGCTGAAGGCCTTAAAGACGACAATTTAAAGTCTATGAAATTTTAGGGTTTTTTTTCTACTTTAGAAAACACTGTGTAGACTGAAGAAATTGCTTGTAACAATCAGTTTCTTCATTTTAATTAATGTTTTCCGAAAAAATTTATTGAGGGGTGTCAAAAAGCGCCATTGTGTGGGGATGGGTTAAAAAAGGTTTATTTCTCCGCCTTTCGAAATCTTTGACTTTAAGCCACATTCACTAGTACTCGATACCTTTGTATTACATGCTACTGGCCATAGATTTTGCAAAATGACCCCGTTTAAAATCGGAGTCGAAGTCATTGGGTGGGGCCAACGGAGTATGTGGGCGGGGCTAGCGGATGGCCTAATTTCGGCTAGAGATCGTACGATGATACAAGGGAATGGTTGATATTGGTTGAATGAGAGTATTTGTTGCATAAAGATTGCTTCCTACCTTACAGTAAGTTGCATTTCAATCATTTTTATCTTTTTAGTTTTTTTTAAAAAAAAATTACCTTCTGTGTTGAATAAAGCTTCATTACCTACATGATGAATAAATTCGGGCCGGTGGAGCGAATCAGGTACTCAAGAGCCTCTAGTGTTACTTTGGGATGAAAATCAGCCATTTGTTGTCGGTTACCGGAGTTTACATAGAGGCAAAAAAGAAATTCTTCTCCACCATAACCAAATTACTTAGAACTTTCAACATGCATTATTGCCTTATGATTCTCTACAAAATAACTTAAATTATTACTCTGAAAACGACATAACAGTAAAAATATTCTCTTCGAGTCTTAGACTTTCCTGGGTAATCCCTGGTTTTTACGTTCCTGTGGTTTTATATTTGAGAAAATATTTGTGAGAAAAAAATCAATTTCTTCTTTTCCGACAACATTTTCTACCCTGTAGGTTTGATACTTTTCAAATTGCACACACACTTTTAATTGCCGTCTGCAACTTCTTAAAATATGGACAAGTCCAATATTTTGAAAAGTAGGAAAGGGTTAAATAAATGATAGGCTAGCGAAGAGAGGGGGTATTTCTGACAGAAACTTGTTATTCTATTTTTAGATATTTATGGGTAGAAGTTAACTCACCTGTGACTGTCAGGTACAAGGTTACCAAGGTTACGATGCATGTATTTACGCCCAGCATTGTTCGGGGTGGCGGTCAGAATTTCTGTAAAATTGAACTTTAAATATTGGTCAGAACGATACCAGACAACAACAACAACAACAAAAATAAAAAAAATAGAAAAAAGGGACGTAAATTTGAAATTGGATGTAGATAAAATGAAAGGTCAAAAAGGAATCGAAATGATGTCCTGATATTAATTGATTGATCGATTGATTGATTGAATGTGGTTTAACTCCACTTTCACTATAATTTCAGTCATTTCGCGAAGGCTGGAGCATCTAACCATGGATTCCTGGTATTTCTCACACCAGTTCTACCACTACATCCTTTACGAGCTCCCAACTGCTCAAACCACTTAGGTTAAGGATTATCCACCCAATGGTGGGAGACAAATGTCGGAAAGGATATTCGGGGATCGAACCCGTCCTTATAACAAAGTCATTTTTAAAGGTATTCCCTATATATGTACTTTATTTAAATTTGATATAATGTGTTTTCTTACATGAGATGATCGAGAAAACCCGTAGCATTTTTGTAGGTTTGTTTCTTTGTTTGTTTTAAGAAAAAGATGTGAAGTTACTGACCTCAATATTGTATGTCCACATAATTGAATGTGTTTAACATTGAAACCTACTATAGACGTGTTTGGAATCAAGATTAGTTTTTACATATGCCGTTCCTATGCTTAAAAAAGATAAGAAATACGGTGTTTCGTGATGTTTCAATTCTTTTAAATACAAACTTGTGTTCATGTGTGACCTGGTATGGAAGGAGATGCCATCCGGGCAATTGAGTTAAATAGAGATGGGTTAAAGCAGAGGTCAATAACAGTTCCTATACCACAAAAATATGTTATCGTAGAATGACTATTCGTTAATCAAAAAATCTGTAATAACCACAAGATATGGACGCTGGTCAGCTTGCTCGCAATCCGAGTGACCAGGGTCGATGCCTTTCTGAGACTGCCACTTTTTCCTGACAAGATTTACATGATTTATAATCAGTATCTATTATTTTCGAAATCGTTGATCTTGTTAGAATATGATTATCGCGGCTTTGTTGGCGCGAACACGGAAGTTTTTTTCCGTTGTTTGTGCTGAGGGCGGGATTGGGGTTCTAATCGGAAGAGGTGTTGATTTCCGGAATATCGAATGTAGCAAGTAACTTCTTTTCCAATGATATTCTCTAATAATTGGTGATTTATTCACACTTTAACCTTTTCCCGAACAGTACTTTGCTTGTACAGTCCCTGTTTTTACGTCCGTTTGATTTTTATACTTCAGAAAATATTGAGAAGAAAAGAATAAATTGCTTCTTAAATGCAATTTATTCTTTTTCACACCGTTTTCTACTAAATAGGATGGTTATATTCAAATTGCTCTCAATTTTCATTGTTGTCTCCAACGTTTTTCTTTTTTTAAATTGGACCTGTCTAAAATTTTGAAAAACGGGAGAGGTTAAATGATATCTACATGTAATATATGTTGGATGGATTGATTACGCGAATAATCAGGCACCCATTCATACTGTACTCGATCATGGGAATGACCCGGCCCTTTACAATTTTTCGTTTGCATGATAAAAAGATGAGACAAAATCATGCAACTGTGGTTTCACTCGGGCTCCGACCGGGCCCACGGTTTTTTTTAATTTTTATTTCATTTTTTCTCTCTCTACAAAGAAAATAGATGGAAATACTTTTTTAAATCTGGTTAGAAATATTACGGGTAAGAAGTTTCATATTTTGCATATGACATGGTCTGGTGATGCACTAAACAGTTGAAAAATATACGAAAAATGACCTTTGATCTCATTAGGGCTCTTTGTGATGAATTACAAAATATATTAAAATAACGTCCTTGAGAATGTGTTAAGCTTAGGCTCGGGCGCATCATGTTACAAATAGAAACAAAGACCGGAATCTTTACAGACGCTCGTTTTAGTAACCAAAAGGCCTAGAGGGTTCCATAATTTACACGTGTCATTATCTGGTGACCTACTACATAAGCTTATGAAATAATATCCATGGAGTCTCAATTGACCTCTTCTGTGGAGCACCATATTTTACAAACTGAAACAAAATTGTAAGAACATCTTCAAAATCGTGAGTTATCACAACAATTGGTGGATTCATATTATGCTATCTAAAAATTCGTTTCAAATGGCAAATCTACTCATTATAGAGAACAACTGTGCAAAGTTATTTCGAAATCAGCCCATGATTTAAGGAGCTTTGCTCGAGACATGCTTAATTCTAATGTCTGACCTTGAGCTGTGATTTTGACCTTCGAGCTATCCGATTTTTCCCCGAAAATACACTTCTACTCATGATAGAGAACAAGTGTGCCAATAATTTCGAAACCCATGTTTAATTCTATGCTTAATTTTAAGGTCTGACCTTGAGCCGTGACCTTGAGCTTAGACATATCTATATTTTTATCAATGGTACATCTTCTCATGATACAGAACAATTGTGCCAAGTTATATTCAAATCTATCCATATTGTAAGAGCAATTCTCTGGACACGTGACCTTGGCCTTGAAGCTACCTGATTTTTTTTTATTTTTTTTTTTCCAAATGATACATCTACTCTTGATGGAGAACAATTGTGCCAAGTTATTTTGAAATAATCCACCCATAATTGAAGGGGCTATGATATGAACAACGTCAATTTTAATGTTTTACCTTAAACTGTGACCTTGACCTTGGCGCTATTAAAAATCGGAATCATAATTTGAAGTTTCATCCAATTTGCCAATGGGTTGTGGAGATATGGGGGCTGGCGGACGGACAGACGGACGGAATGACAGACGGACAGACGAAGCGGCGGCTATATTCTCGCCCTTCGGGGTGCATAAAAAGGTAAAAGGGGCCTCAATGACAATTCCTTTTGTATAACCCCTAGAAAGCTACAATTTCGGCTCAATTTTAATGAAACTTGGTCAGAATATTTGTCAGGGCATCAGATGGACGATATTGAAAAAAGAGAAAATTCTAATTGAAAAGACGAGAGAAGGGCCTTAGTGACAATTTTCTTAGTTCAAAATCTAATGACTATATATTTGGAACAATTGTGATGAAACTTGGTCAAATGTTTGTTGAAAACTCGTTAAAGGGGCGTATAATTCTTTGCCTTGTTTGAGTACACTTTATTTCGGAAAATCCCTTTATTGACTAGGAGACTCAGATCAGCGATTTAGAACCATCAATGTCTCATTGTTTCCTGTTCTTAGCAAAGTTGAAAGGAGACCAATAAAATCGAACATTTCGACCATTTTGTTTGGTATCAGTCCATCAGTTACAAACATTTCACGGTATAAAATAAAGCGTAAATCCTACCCCGCCCCATCCCTTTGACCTGAAACCCTCAGAGGCCCAACGATCACGATATAAGCGAAGGCTGTTCGTGTCTGCCGGTCTGTATTGCTCTTGTTTATTTACCTTTTAATCGCAATTATTTGGGATAAACAAAATAAAAAAAATCAAACAATTAAATAATCTTTACTATCAAAAATATATAAACAACATTCCGAAAACACTAAAGTATGCGTAGTGGGTTTGAAGTTATGGTGAAACTATTTGAAAAACGGAATCGATAACGAACCAAAAACCATATCTAATATGCACCTAAAAATACCAACATGTTACCGTGAATCTTTAAAATCACTCAAGTAACAAGAATTATTGGATTGCGTCTGCCAATCAAAGAATCTATCGACCAAACAGATCATTCAATTGGACAGGAAGTGAGCAATATCCTTTTACATTGAACGACGTTTATGTCAAGCGTTGTTGTTGGTTTGGCAACATAAACGTCGTAACTACAGCTTATACAAGCTGTAGTTACCATGTTTAGGTGGCCAACCAACCATATTACTTTTTTAGATGCTACTAGCGATAAACTGTGCAAAAAAACAAAGACGTGAAATTTCCTTTAGGAACTCAGTTAGAGGGGCCAGCGGTCCGATAATTCACTGTGTCGGGCGTCTGATCTGCAACATCACTGCTCGGGCGCACGTGGGATGTTCTCAACAGTTGTAGATTTCACGCGATAACCAACGACAGATCGGTATTACAAATGCTAAAAGACAAATGTATTTGATAAATGAAATACCTCATGGGTATCTATAATTATGGAAATAATCTTTCGTCAAAATGTGCGTGCGTATTCGGTTTCAAAACAACAACCGGTCTAACACCCCCCCCCCCCCCCCTGCTTCTCCCCTCCCCCCTTCCGCACTCCCTCGAAAAAACAACCTTTTTCCTTAAGACTGAATTCGTTGGTATTGTAGATATTGTATGAAGAAAATTACAGCAGTTCTTTTTTTTCACACTTTGGCGCATAAGATTCCTGGTTATTGTTGTTGTTTTTTGTTGTTGGTGATGGTGGTGATGATGATGGTGTTATTGTTGCTGTTTGTTTGTTTGTTTTTGTTGCTATTTAAATATGGCGCTGCATTTCTTATCATTATGTCTCAGTGCGTAAATGTCATGAGTGCCTATTTAATGTATATACCCTTAACCCTTGTCATGCTGTATAAATAACCTCACCGAATTGCTGTAAAATCAAAGGGCTGAAAGCACTGAAAGAACTTGTTCAAAAATCAATATTTCTTTTAGAAATCAGTTTCATAAACAACTCTGACAGGAAAAGAACAAGCAGGAGGTGAAGACCAAGATCAGAATGCACTTATGTGCAGGCTGATCTTGGTCTACGCCTCCTGCCAAAACCGGAATATTCCGGGTTCAGCATGACAAGGGTTAAAATATTTAAGCATCTGGACTTCGGAAGAAGAGCATAAATTAACGGATCGCTGGCCCCGCCCATTGGGCTCCGACAGGAAGTTCCAATTAGATTTTAATCGGCGTTATTTTGCAAAGTTTATGGTCGGTAGCATGTAACAAAAAAGTAAAATGGCTGGCTGACTGGCGACCTAATTCGCCAATAATTCGACCAATCTAAATCAAGCCGAAGTGGAACTTCCTGTAGGATCTCAGAGGACGTGGCAAGCGGATTAAATGGGCAAGGCCATCAATCCGTCAGTTTATCAAACACTGTATATAAACATTCTTACTTTCAACGTTAAGGCAAACATTTTTTAATCAAGATAAAAAAAAATTCTTGATAAAGTTTGTTTTGCCAAAAAAAATACGCGAAGCGGATTCATACATGAATATTTTTTTCGGCCAGTCAGAACGCTCGTTTTTGATAGACAATACTAAAAATCAAAAAATTAATAATAAGAAAATATTTCATATTTCATTTTCTTCCTCTTCTTCCTCCCCTCCTTCCAATAATGAGAACTTCTCGTCGATCTGTTTCACTGTTTGATAACGTTTTGGGGACGAGTCCATTTCGAACATGTTGTTCATGCGTATAAACGTGCCATTTGAGCCACACTTTAATATTGTATATAGTAACACTGTAAAGCTGGTGTTTACAAACAGGTGGGCTCCGAACAGGGTAGCCATGACTTGTGCGTTCATGGGGTCGAATCTGTCCCACCGGGGATTCGGATTCTCGCCTGTAAACAAGAGAAGGATATTCAAGAGTATTTAATGATAGACTTAAAATTGCAATAAACAAAACAACTACTTGTGAAATTCATGGATTTATGCAATTTACGGATCGCGGAGGTAAATCTAAGAATCAATCGACCAATCAAACCATTGAATTAGCTGTAGCTTCGATATTTAAGTCGTCAAACGGACAAATGCTTCAAATAAATTTCTTTCCGTTTAAAGTTCACTTCCAGACTGAGTTTAAATGTTGGGGTTTTAAGTTAACTTCCGGTCTAAATAAATCATTTGATTGGTCTATTGATATTTTGTTTGACAGCAGCAGTTCATCAACTTAGCTGGAGGAATGTCCGTAGAGAACAGTAATCATGATGTATGTATAAACAAAGCCCAATGAAAAAAGCAAGGCAGCAATTCGGCAAGATTTTTTAAACACTACTTTCAACAGCATTTCAGTCATATTACTGCAGCAGAACACCGCATTAACCATGCATTCCCGGTATTTCTCACACCAGTGCTCCCACAACATCCTTTCTTAGCCCCAAGCTGTTAATCCTTATTAGATTTAAGACTATCTATTGTCGGAAAGGATATTTGTCGCGACCGGGGATCGAATCATGGATTGGGAGTCCTGCGCCCCGAGAACAGTTAGAATGATATTTTTTAATAGATGCGTTGGTGAACCACCATGCCCCGTTAACAGCCTTTTTATGGTAATGCGACCTTGACATTTTGATAAATCAATGGATAACCTTGACCTTACAGCCAATGGATGTATGAGCCTTGCATCTTCAGCGGTGTTTGAATAACAAAAATGTTAAGTTTTTGTGTGAAGTTTACTACTCGTAGACAGACAGACAGGCGGACACCGATAAAACCATATATGCCTGTTCTTATCGTTTCGAGGGCATAAAAACACCAGCCAGACCAAACAAGAACTGTGCAAGCGCTCGTGTTCTATATAATCTACCTGAGGAACTAAAGTAAGGCCAATCAGTAATGGGATAGGAACTTGGAAAACTGTCCACAGAGAACAGTGGGAACAGTGTATGTATAGACCATGTACCAAGACATAACACAAGTAAGGCCCGGCAGTAACGAGGTTATACCGTGTTGTCTGATTTATATAAACATACCTCAAAAATGTCCGTAGAGAATAATAGGAACGGTGTATGTATAAACCATGTACCGAGACATAACACAAGTAAGGCCCGGCAGTAACGGGGTTATACCGTGTTGTCTGGTCTATCTAAACATACCTCAAAACTGTCCGTAGAGAATTATAGGAATGGTGTATGTATAAACCATGTACCAAGAAATGATACAAGTAAAGTCCGGCAGTAATGGGGCTATACCGTGTTGTCTGATCTATATAAACGTACCTGGAAAACTGTCCGTAAGAGATCAATAGGAACGGTGTATGTATAAACCTTGTACCAAGACATAACAAAACCAAGGCCCGGCATCAATCGGACAGGAACTTGTTCACTGAACCTACCTGGAAAACTGTCCTGTAAAACCGGTGTATGTATAAACCATGTACCGAGACATAATACAAGTAAGGCCCGACAGTAATGGGGCTTTACCGTGTTGTCTGATCTATCGAAACCTACCTGGAAAACTGTCCGTAGAAAACAGTAAGAATAGTGTATGTATAAACCATGTACCGAAGACATAATACAAGTAAAGCCCGGCGGAAATGGGGCTGTAGCGTTTTGTCTGATCTATCTAAACCTACCTGGAAAACTGTCCGTAGAGAACAGTAAGAATGGTGTATGTATAAACCATGTACCGAGACATAATACAAGTAAGGCCCGACAGTAATGGGGTAGGAACTTGTTGTCTGATCTATACTCCCAAATTAGAGAGAAAGCTATCCCCAAACACCAAAGGATGGCCAGTAGGTGGACCATGTCTTTAAGAGGGTCCGACTCGTCTGATTTCGTATGGAAGAAGAAAATAGCCCCGTACCTGAAATATAGAGAAATCGTGATACTTTCTATATCTGTCATTAATACTGTTTCATTTTTGATATACATGTATCTAGATAGAAGGAACCATATGGGGATTCGGTAAACCAAATACTTAAAAAAATATTGGAAAACACATTATGTAAGGTTAACCCATTCCAAAGCAATAAAATTTTAGATTGGTCCAAATTGAAAGAAGCTGCAGACGACAATTTAAAGTTTGTGGAATTTTTAATATTTTCGTCTTTTTGGATAGAAAACATTGTAGATAATGAAGAAATTGCTTGAGACAAGCAGTTTCTTCATTTTCTACAATGCTTTCCTTTTTTTCTTGGGGGGGGCGTAACAAAGAGGGATTGTGTGGGAGAGAATGACAATTAAGAGACGAAGAGAATATTTTTTTGTAATAACAGTGTATGAATACGCGTTAGGTTTTTCGGTTCATACCTCCATGAAAACAAAAAATATTCTCTTCATTTCTAATAACTTAATAGCATCAAGCAAAAAAAGCAAATATTTTAGAAATTTCGATACCTTTTTGTATTAGACTATTTTGTGCGGAAGCATACAAAATCGTTGCGTTCTCAAAATTTTGTTCATCTAGTTATGAATAATTTTTTTCGACCAATTAGAACGCCCGTTTTTGAGTTCAAGTTAACTTCTGGTCTAGATGATTTAAATGTATTCGATTAATTGTTTTTTGTATTTGCTTTTGTTGATTGACATCTGCTCTCCGTTTGATAGTAGTGAGTCCCATTCCAAAATAACAATATTTTAGGCTGGTCCAAATTGAAAGTGGTTGCAGACGATAATTTAAAGTTTATGTAATTTTAAATTATTTCAACCTTTTGGGTAGAAAACATTGTGGAAAATGAGGAAATTGTTAAATACAAGCAATTTCTTCATTTTTCACAATATTTTCCAAAGCTTTTTTTCTTGATGAGCGTAAAAAAGAAGGATTGTGCGGGACTGGGTTAACGGTACTGCCTCCCTCTCTCGGAGACTCGAAACTAATAGACTGCGTGTTCGAGAGTGACTCTTTAAGCTTTACCAATTACCGAACGGCGAAATTTAAGACTGGCCCAAATTGAAAGATGTTGCAGACGACAATTCAAAATTTATGAAATTTTGGATTTTTCAACTTTCTGGGTAGAAAACATTGAAGAAAATGAAGAAATTGCTTGTAACAAGCAATTTCTTCATTTTCCACAATATTTTCCAAGGTTTTTTTCCTTGGGGCGTCTTAAAGCGTCACTGAGTGGTAATGAGTTAAGGCTTTCGACGTTGTCGACCTAGAATAAATTAGTTTAGACAGACGTTTCAAATGCGTACCCAAACCGCAGTGTTAACGTCAATACTATTGAAATAATGAATTCTTAAATCAAAATAAATATTGCTAATACAATCCTTGTATGTGCAAGTAAACAGTAAACAGCTTTGCAGAAATCGAGCCTCTTTCTTTTCTCCAATTTTTTCCTTTACGTATCTTCACCGAGAGGATTTCGTTTAACCCGTTGTCATACATTTCCGCATTCAAAGGGCTCAAGAAGGAGCATTGAAGAAAAGATTTGGAGAAGGGAGAAAATGCATGTGGCAGGCATTTTCTCCTTTAGCCACAATATTTTCAAACCAATGTGGTTCTTATTTGCAAGTATTCAAGCCGCCAAATCTAAAGCAATACCTCGAGTTTTCTCGGAAAACAGCTATGCTAAAATTAACCTTTTACCAGACGACATTTTTTGTTAGAAAGTCTAAGGTCCAATTTCAAAGAAGTCGTAACGACCATTCAAAGTGCTATGAAGTTGAAAAAGAAGAGCAAAAAGTCTATAAGGAGGAAATTGCTCGTTGCAAGCAATTTCTCCCATTCTCACAATATTTTCTAAAGCGATATTTCACAATGCGTAAAAATGTGGGATCTTAGTATTTCTAGAGTCAAATTTTAGACCCTAGAAATAATTAGAATACCGCTAACTACGTACCAAAAATAGGACATGGCGAAAGTAAGAAATTCCAGTCCATCTATATACAGGAAGTTATAATAACGCAGAAAGTCTAGAAGAGCATGTAGGAAGAACAGGGCAAATATGGACATATGTTGTAAACCCGCCACATTGCGAAATCGACCTTCTTCGTCGATAAAATAGGGCGTGTCTTCAAACAGCTCTATGAAAAATCCTGAAATGTAAGAATGTCCAGTCAAATTTTTCCTTTCCCGTACAATCCCTGATTTTTACGTCCCTCTGATGTTTTACTTTGAGAAATATTGTGGAAAAAGACGAAATTGCTTGTATCACCAATTTTCTCTTTTCCCACGGTATTTTCTGACATCATAGGATGGTAATTTGAATTTTACTAACTTTATATTGTTGTCTGCTACCCCGTTTGAATTTGGACTAGTTGAATACTTTAAAAAACGGTAAAAGGTTAAGAGTTCTTATAGACAGTGATTAAAATAAAGGTTCGGTTAAATTAACCCATTCCCATACAATCCCACCATTTTATGCCCCCCAAAAAGAGAGCTTAGGAAAACATTGTTGACATACAAGAAATTGCTTGTTTCAAGCAATTTCTTCTATATCCACAATGTTTTCTACCCCAAAATATCAAGAATTTTGAAATTTAAACAAATTATAATTGTCTTCTGCATTTTCTTTCAATTTGAACAGGTCTATAATTTTGTAAAATGGAAATGGGTTAAGCATTACCGGTGAAATTATCAAGGTAAAATTCAACAAGAAATCCAGAAAATCCATCGAAATGCATTAAAGTACAGCCAATCTTGCTCAAGACACCACCTGCATTAAGCGACCACTTTTATTAAGCGACCGACCAGTAGCAAAATTCCCTTCCCCAAAATATATATTTGAGCCTGTGCGTGACATTTCCAACAATTTCGCAGGTCCGTGACTCGCACACATTGAGCACCTTGGACAGCCATTCGGGGCAGTTAGAATATTCGCTGAATGTTTGAAGAAGCTTTGGGTCAGTATCTATCTACAGAACGCAGAGTGAAGACACTGATCAGACTGTGCGGATGCACAGGCTGATCTGAGTCTTTACTTGGCGCACATGTGAAATTGTTGGAAATGTCACGCACGCGTTCATTTATAATCTTCATGATTGACCGACGTTATTGCTAATGAAATTATCAAAACTAAACTAAATCCTATGTTGGTGGATCTCATTCGAATCATCCCCATAAAACAATTTGATGAATTTCATCGACACAGGATTAAGGGAATATCATGTTTATCATTTTAAATAATATTGTTCCATGCATGTAAATATATCATTTTGTAAATATTTATTTGGCCAAAGGCACAGAAAGTGCCGACATGCCTAATAAAGATATTTGAAGTTTGAAGTTTGTAATAATTTATGAATGCAGTCGCACCGAACTGTCATACATGTCACAGAAAAATTGTTTTAAGCGACAATTTTCTTAACCAATTTCTACACAATCACACTCAAGAATAAAGGTAAGGAACCATTGTTGAAAAACAGAAATTGCTTGTCACAAGCAATTTCTTCATTGTCCATAATGTTTTCTACCCTAAAAATTTTTTTTTTTTAAATTCTACAAGTGCAACTTCTTTCGACAAGTCTAAAATTCGCTCATGGCCAAATTTTGGCCATACCTTGGGTGATCGCTTAACCCATTCCCACACATGCTTTTTGACGCCACTCAAGAAAAATATTGTAAAAAACATTGTGCAAGATGAAGAAATTGCTTGTTACAAGGAATTTCTTCATTTTGCATAATATTTTCTACACAGAGAGTTGGAAAAACTCTAAAATATCATGAACTGTAAATTGTCGTATGAAACTCCTTTCAATTTGGGCCAGTAAAAAAATTTTCTTGTGTGGGAATAGATTAACCTATTCCTACAAGACGAAATTTAGACTGGTCAAAATTAAAAGAGGTGGCAGAGGAAATAACATAGTTACTTTAAATCGATAAATATGGGCCATGTGAAATAGGAAATATTGTGAGAAAAGAAGAAATGGCTTCTCATAAGTAATTCCTTCTTTTCTCGCAATATTTTTCAAGGCAATATTTTTGGCGCGTAAAAATGTGGGATCGTGTAGTAATTTGTTAATACAAGTTCAGGGTAAATACAAGTTTAACCCAATTGGACACGATCCCACCTTTTTACGCCTCTTACGAAAAAGCTTTAAAAACATATTGGAGAATGGAGAATTAAGAAATTGCAAACAGTTTCGTCATTGTCCACAATGTTTTCTGTCACAATAGACAAACATTCTTAAAATTCCACCAAATATAAAATGTAGTCTGCAACTTCTTTCAAATTGGAGCAGTCTAAAAAAATCAGCTGGTTTCACTTATGTTTCATTTATCTACCTACCCCCAATAGATATAAAGAGCTTCCAGTAGATCTCTATGGGTATTTTCTTCCCTCTTATACAACAATCATACGAAATAGGGGCTTTAACCTTCGCTGTTGATCCACCACACTGAAAAAAAAATCTTTATTCATTTAAAAAGGAATAACCATGCATTATCATTACTTATTTATCTATTCATTTTATACATATTATCTTTTTCATTAACTTATTTACGTATTTTCATTCATTAATTCTTTCATTCGTTTATTACAGCGCAGTGGTACCGAAGAATCAATTCACTGATCAAATCATTTAGATTTCACACTGAAAAAAAAATCTTTATTCATTTAAAAAGGAAGAATCGTGAACATGTATTATCATTACTTATTTATTTATTCATTTTATATATATTATCTTTTTCATTAACTTATTTACGTATTTTCATTCGTTAATTCTTTCTTTCTTTTATTACAGCGCAGTGGTACCGAAGAACCAATTGACTAATCAAATCATTTAGACGGATGTAAACTTTAAACTCCGACATTGGTCGATTTTCTTGTTAAGTTATTTCGTTGGTTTTGCGACTTCGTTGGTCACAAATCAACCATTTTACTTTTTGATTCATGTTACTGCCTGCATTGATTTTGCAAAATAACGCGATTTAATATCTAAGTGGAACTTCCTGTCGGAGCTTAGTGGGCGTGGCCAGCGATCCGTCAAAAACGTAACTTCAAACTGAACAGATGCACTGGCTGATCAAGTTTTACTTGACGTGCACGTGGAACTGCTGACCATGCCAAACAAAGACCCGTTTATTAGTTTCGATATTTTGCCGCATTTTTCAAAACCAGCGCACTTGTCAGTAAAATAGAAACTGAAAATTAACTTTACGGAAAACCAACTTGAAATAATCATATAACGTTTGACTCTTTCCTGTTAAATTTCTGGGTTTTTTTGTCACCGTGATTTCATCATTAAGAAAACATTGTAGATAAAGAAGAAATTGCTTGTAACAAGCAATTTCTTCTTTGTCAACAATATTTTCTACCCAAATGAACATTTTTTTCAAGCTCTGTCCTCTTTAAAATTATGTCTGAAAAACCTTTGAATTTGGACAAATCTAAAATTTGGTAAAACAGGAAAGGAATTAACTTTCTTGAGTTACATGACACCCGTCTTAACTTGAACCATTACCAATAAATTTCGGTGGTAAATTTTCAATGTTTGCTCTCTCAAGCAAAAAGATTTCTTATCACAAGTTATTTCATTTTTACACTGATCTGAATGTCTCGTCAACACAGCAGGGACCACCTGTGGTGTTTAAAACAGTGTCGACCCGGATCAGACGGCAGAGGGTAACCAGATTGAAACTTTGCATGTGTGTCAGATTCTCTTAATCTAGTATTCCTTCAAAAATTAAAGATTCAATGTTTTGTTGTTGCTGCTGCTGTTGTTGTTGTTGTTGTTTTTAAGGTGATGCTGCGGCCACAGCGCAGTGGTAGCGCATAGGACTCCTAGTTAAGGGATCCCGGGTTCGATTCTCGGCCGCGGCGAATATCCTTTCCGACATTTGTCTCCAGCAAGGTAATGGATAATCGTAAATCGAAGTGGGATGAAAAGCTGGTGGCTCGGGAAGGATGTATTTGAAACACTGATGCGAGAAATACCAGGAATCCATGGTTAGGTATTCCAGCCGCCGCGATATGACTGAAATACTGTTAAAAGTGGCCCCAACCTTTTTTAAGGTGCGGAATCGACGCAAGTCATTTCCCCCCTCCAACAAGCAGGCTCAAGTGGGATACTAAATATGTTCTAAAAGAGAATGTTTCCTATTCCATGCAAAATTCAACGATAAGAGATGCTCTTGGATCACTTATATGAAAGAACGACAGGCGTGTATGATGGCAGATCAGAAAATTGTTATATGGAACACGAGACCCTAACAACCGCAATAGTGATATTTGTTTCTCAAACGATTGTATTCAACGTTATCAGAGAAAAATATCGAAGATTATTAAGATTTATAATTGTGTATAAACGACAAATTGTAAATTAACTCCGAGATCTGTGTGAATATGCTTCATCTCTCATGGGAATCATTAATTTTTCGTTCGTTTTTTAATCACAATGTTTAGTACTTGAAAAGGTAAAGATGTAGATGATTTTCTAGATTCCTATAAGAAAATTGTCAGGAACTTGTTTCACTTTCGACTAGTCTGGAATTTTCGGATCGCTAACCCACTTCCAAGGTAAATCCGACAGAATGGTTACCCTGAGAGAGGGCCTTTCAGACTATATATAGCGTCGTTGAGCGAGCATATTGTCGCAACTACAGCTTTAATAAAGCTGTAGTTACGACATTTTGCACGCCAAACGACGTTAAGTTGGCATTGGGGTTTGGGGTTGGAAATGAATACAACGTGACGCCGCTTATATAAGACCTATAAATCGAAACAACAGCTTAGTTTATTGATTGAATTGGGTTTAACAACACTGTTGACAGTCACGGTTTTGACTAAAGCTTAAAAAAGCTACAGTTACATTGATTTCAGCTGAAGGGCGCCCATCCACGATTTTTTTTCTTAATGTTTGAGATAAATATTGTAACTTCCGGTTGAATAGACGGACCGCCACTGTATATAATGATCTTGATGGCTTATCATATGATTCATTTAGCTTTCAAACTCCGTCAGTAGTCGACATCTATGGGATGTATTTTTGTTGGTTTGGCGGCTAAATCGTCGTAACTACAGTTTATTCCTGCCTAGGTTGAACTGGCCTAGGGTTGGTGGACGTGGCCAGCAATTGACAGATGGTTGACCACGCCTACTGATCTCCAACAGTCACTTCCACTTAGATACAAAACGGTCACGTTTTTACGGTCAGTAACGTTTAACCCTTCCCTGTATATTACCTTGTTTTTACGTCCTTGTGATTTTATATTTGAGAAAATATTGTAGAAAAAGAAGAAATTGCTTGTAACAAGCAATTTGTTCTTTATCCACAATATTTTCAACCCTACTGAATGGTTATTTTTCAAATTAAATCCACATTGAATTTTCGTCTGCAAAACCTTTGAATTTGGGCAGGTCAAAGATTTTGCAAAAGAGGAAAGTGTTAACAAAGAATTAAAATGATTGGTTGGCGACCTAAATATCGTTACTACAACATGCATAAGTCGCCAAACCAGAAAAAAAATATACTTCACATAAATGTTGGGAGTTTACAGTTCACTTCGGGTTGCATGAGTAATTCTATTGGTCGATTGATTCTTTGATTAACAGCTAAGATCCGTCAATTACGGGCTGCTTACAGGATTACAAAACTTTGCGAGCGTTTTTCTTTTTCAATCCGTTTTTAACATGAGTGCAGCCGGAGCAAGGCAGTTTACCATTTTTCATACCTGAAAAAGCGTTTTGTCATCTTGAACGTAGGGCTATTTATCCGTTAAAACAATGTGCCTATGCAAGTTTAATCGTGTTCAGAAAAAAAATACCTGACCATTTTATGAATATTTCATCACAATGTTTTCAAAGTGTTGACTGGTTCATCGTGTAAGACACTGCACTTGAAAACGACATGTACATTGGGTTATTTACAGTGACTTACTGAAGTAAACTGAAGGAAAAATAATGAAAAAAGCACTTACCTTAATGTAATCGTCGAACAAATTAAATATCCACCACATAGAAATGATGAAAAACGCCAACCCTTCGTCAAGGTGGCCCCATAGTGATCCCATACTTTTTCGCGAATTGTTTATCCCCCTAAAACTCAAAAATGTTTCATGGGTATATTAAAACGTAAAGGGGTGTTTTTAAATAAACACGGTGTATATGCCGAATTTAGCCATATTTACTCACTCAACGTGTTTGACATTCTATAATGTACACAAAACTATTGTATCGGTAAACAGGTACGGTAACCCTTCTCAAGTTAGATAGACTGGATAATTACCTTCAGTCGGAGGGCTACTAGCTGCGATATCGTAGCCCTCTTTCTGATAATCTGCTGGCGAGGTGCCTCGCCAGAAGATTATCAGAAAGAGGGCTACGATATCGCAGCTAGAGGGCTACCAGTCTAGTGCTGGAAACGACTCACGGCAAAAGCGGGTGTTAGCGCAAGGGATTCGCTGTCCATTTTCATTTGGGATAAGTGGGGGTCTCCCTAAAACATTTTAAAATCTGCTTTAACATAAACTTGGACGCGATTGGGCTCATTTCTTAACTTATACAATCATACATTATACGCCATGCAGAAAAAGGTTTGGGAAAACATTTTGTAAAATAAGGATATTACTTGTTACAAGCAATATCTTCATTATCCATAATGTTTTCTATCTAAAAAGGCAAAGAATTTCTTGGGATCTTTCGTCAACGTAAGATTTGTGTCTTAAACTTCTTTCAGTTTGGACCAGTCTAAAATTTTGTGGTCTGGTAATGGGTTAAACCAATCAATACACATTGTTAACGTATTTTGAATTAACAACGACGTATACTGAGCAAGTGTCTTAAGTTTTATCAAAATCTACTTAATACTTTCAGATATGTTTTCAAGAACGTATTGGAGGACACACATACATACGGACTGATGGCGCTGCCAAATATGTATTTAACTGAGAAAGGAAAAATAATGAAATCAAATTGTTATTGTTTTCGCTAATTTTATACTTTATTCATGTTTTGGCAATTAAATTTGACAATCAACGAAAATCAATACATATTCAGTTTCATTTCGATCAAGTTAACATGCATCATATTCACCCTTTCCCGGTTGACAAAATTTAATACTGGTTAAAATTGGATGAAGTTGCAGACAACAATTCAAAATGATTTTGAATTCAAAACTAGGGGCTAAATTGGACAGTAAAACAATGTGATAAAAGGTGAAATTGATTGCCTCAAGCAATTTCTCCTTTTCCCACTTATGTTTTCTTCAATGCTATATATCGGTTGCGTAAAAAAGCGGGATGGTGTGGGAATGGATAAAGAAGAGGTCCGATAATAGTTACATTACCTTTCAAAGCATTCATTAATCCATTTCCACACAATCCCTCCTCTTTACGCCCCTCAAGAAAAAAGCTTTGGAAAACATCGTGGAAAATGAAGAAATTGCTTGTATCAAGCAATTTCTTCATTTTCCACTATGTTTTCCATCCAAAAAGACAAGAAAACATAAAATTCAACCAACTTTAAATTGTCGTCTGCAGCTTCGTACAATTTGGACCAGTCTAAAATCTAATTGTGCGGGAATGGGTTAAGACAGAAAGTGACAACTGACTTCTGACATGTAGGTCAAGCATTTTGGTTGGTTTGCCGACTAAAATTCAGTGGCTACAGCTAATCCAGCCTGTTCAGTAATACAATGATTAGGCCGAAAAACAGCAATGTACCTTTAGTTGCGTCTTCCTAGTCATATATTTTGCAATCTAACATATCTCAGTCGAAGTATCGGAGGTCAGTTGGCAAGACCAGCGATCCGTCAATCATTTTAAATATAATGCACATACCCAAATGTTTCATACACCAGAAATTTGTAACAGACACGGACGCCCCCACATAATTGCTTGGCACGTGACCATCTGTTGTGACCTTGAACCAGGGATTATCCAACACAACTTTAAACAGGACACTAGTACTCCTCAAGGGGAACAACTGTGACAACTTATTCTGAAACATTATTTTAGCAGATACAATCCCGACAAGAACTGGACACCCACACTAACACAACCACCATCAAACAAGCACACCATCCCACATAACGTACACACACACACACACTCACACACATCATGTCTGTGGCCATTACGTAGCGGGGGCATAGAAATTAGTTAACTCTTTCGATTTATAATCCTTTTTAAACTTGACATGTTTTGTCCTTACCCATTTCCCATTTTTCAAAAATTTGGAGTTGTCCGAATCGAAAAAGTTGCAGACGATTCAAAAATAAGAAATATCCAGTAGACTAGAAAACAGTGAGGGAAAAGGAGCAATTTCTTGTACAAGCAATTTCTTCTTTTTCCAGAATGTTTCTCATTTACAGTATATAAGGGATGTAAAAACTATGAATTATACAGGAAGGTGTTCAATATAAATTTTTATGTGTACTGAAGTATTGACTGATAATGCATGTTCATGATAATTTTCCTGATAAGACACAATATCTTATTTTAAGAGCTGTGTCGAGTGTTTTTGTATTGACACAGAGTGTTGTAAAAATATCCTAATAACTTTGCAAATGTCAATAATCTTTCAACCCATTACCACACAACAAAATGTTAGATTGGTCCAGATTCTAAGAAGTTGCAGACGAAAAATTTAGTTGATGAAATCGTCAATTTTTTTGTCTTTTCAGCTTGACTTTTTTGTAGATAATGAAGATATTGCTTGTAACAAGCAATTTCTTCATTGTCCATAATGTTTTCAAAATTTTTTTCTTAGGAGTGTCAAAGTGTTATTGTGTTGGAATCGTTAAATCAACTTACGTTAAGCCATATACCAGTACACCCATATTTGATGCACTCTGGCAAATACTGAGAGAAAAATATCGTTGGAAAAGGAAAAATGCCTTCTTACAAACAATTTCTCCCTTTCTAACTCCAAATGATTTCTTTCCTATGTTTCTTTTATTTTTTCAATTTGCATTCACTTTGGTTACTGCATTTTTTTTACAATTCAAATAAGCAATTGGGAAAACATTGTGTAAAATGAAGAAATTGCTTGTAACAAGCAACTTCTTCATTTCAAACAGTGTTTTTAACATAGAAAGGTGAAAAAAATTAAATTTTGTCAACTTAAAATTGTCTTCTGAAACTCCTTTCAATTCAGACCAGTATAAAATTTTGTCGTCTGGTAATGGGTTACAAAATAAATCACAGATTTTAGAGCCTAGGTCGAGATCAATCTACCGGGCCATGAAAATAATTCTCATTCTTTCTGGTAAATTAATGATATTTCTCAGATGATTATAACTCAATAATTTCACCGAAAAAAAGTAAAATTAACAAAATGATAAACTCACTGTTAAACCCTCCCTTTCATTTATTGTGGCTACTTAGCAGCATCTACGCCGGTCCAACTCGAGAAAAATTGTGGTAAGTTTCAGCTCATTCCCATTGAAACTGTAGGCAGATATGCGCACACAAAAAACTACTTACAGACAGACAACCAGGGCCATAACAGAAAACAACCAATGGGCCAATAAAAATGCTAGAACACAATTTGAGGAAAGAAAGTCCCCTTTTCTCCCAATATATGTTATTTTGTTTACAACAGACAAATCATTCATTTTAAAGTTTCACAAAAGCATCATTTTTATTCAATTTTTAACCCATTACTAGACAGCAAAATTTTAGACAGTCCAAATTAAAAGGAGTTGCAAACTACAATTCAGAGTTTATGCAATTTTAGATTTTTTTTTTAACTTTTGAGATAGAAAACATTGTGAAAAATGAAGAAATTCCTTGTTAAAAGCAACTTCTTCATTTTCCCCAATGTTTTTGCAACAGTTTTTTCTCATGGGGCATGAAAAAGCGTCATTGTGTGGGAATGGGTTAATATGATTTGATAGACAAAAGTTACAATGGAGAGTAACATAATCAGCGCTTGTGTTTAAGGGTCATTGTATCTAAGACTGTAATATTCTTAGGGTCAAGACTGTTCTTAACAGGGTCAAAACAAGAAAAAACAAAAACAAGAAAAAGAGCAATTCCAGAGTATAATCTTTAAAGTTAAGTATCAACTTTACCAAAGACAATTTGAATTGTTTGTCCTTTTAACCCAATCCCATACAACTAGATGGTTTTCCCAGGACAAATGCTGTCGAGCCCTCAAAGTTTTGACCATCAACTTGACCTTGACCATCAATTTTAGTGTTTGACCTTGATCTTTGACCTTGAACTTGAAGCTATCTAAAAAATTCTTTCAAATGGCACATCTACTCATGATGGAGAATAATTGTGCCAAGTTATTTTGAAATCAATCCATAAATGTATGAGTAATTGTCCGGCAAATTTGGACGGACGGATGACTAACGTACTAAGCACTAACGTACAAACATTGACTTGTCATAGTGAAAAACTATGTCTCGCTCAAGCGGAGTTGACAACAAGATATTAGCCTAGTCTAAATTAAAGATGCAGATGGCAATTTCAAGTTGATGGGATTATCATTTTTTGTGTGTGTATCTTCTTGGATAGAAAACATTGTGGATAATGAAGAAATTGCTTGATTCAAGCAATTTCTTCATTGTCTTCAATGTTTTCCAAAGTTTTTTTTCTTGAGGGGCGTAAAAAGAGGAATGTTTGGGAATTGGTTGAATAGCATTTATATTAGTTGACTCACTAAAAATTACCTCAAGAGAATTTTCTAAGGGGCAAAACAGGATATCATTGTTGTGCATGCAAAAATGTTGTAACTGCAGCCTTACCCAAGCTGTAGATACTACATTTTGCATGCCAGCTGTAGTCAAGTCATTTTGCAGGTACAACAACATTTTCAGATTTTTGAGGGTCAAAAATCTGGTTATGAATTAAAGATAAGCCCTGATGTATACAAAACATCAATCATATCATCTCTGACATCCCTACAAAATATAACATAAAAGAATATTTTGGCAAAAGGAGAATTACTTGTAACAAATCAACACAAAGATAAAGCTTTTTTAAAATTAATCCAATGTAAAACATAGCTTAAAATGCCCTAAGCTGAGTCAGCTTCTTCCATCCCATCATTCCCATAAGGACTTACTGTTTTTGCAGTCATTTACAGCTGTTTAACCCATTCCCACAATTTTACGCCCCTCAAGAAAAAGATTTGTTAAACATTGTGGAGAATGAAGAAATTGTTTGTAGCAATTTCTTCAATATCAACAATATTTTCTGCCTCAAGACAACAAAGAATTAGATTATCACGAACTTAAAGTTCAACAGCAACATCTTTGAATTCAAACCAGTCTAAAATTTTGTTGTCTAGCAATGGTCTAAAGGGGGTGGTGGAGACAGTGAATGGGGACCACACCACTTTTAATAGTATTTCAGTCAAATCGCATTGGCTGGAGCACCTAATTGTGGATTCCTGGTATTTCTCACACCAGTACATGTAATACCACTACATCCTTACAGAGCATCTAGCTGCTCATCCAAGGTAGGTTTTCGATCATCAAACAATTGATGGGATAGTAATGTCAGAAAGGATATTGGTCACAGCCAGGAATTGAACCCGGGACCCCATGACAAGGAATCAGGATTACGCTTCCACTGTGCTTTGGCTGCCGCCTGTTTACATGGTATTCAATAATTTTCATCCAATTACTAGAAGTACAGAACACTTTACCTGCATGTATCTTCATTTTGTTAAATACAAAAAATCATCTTCTACATATTCTATTCAAGCCATTAGATTGAACAATTATAAAATCAATTGATGGATAGCTTCTAACATCATCTCACAGCAGTAACTTAACACATTACCACACAATCCTGTTTTTTACACCCCTCAAGAAAAGTGCTTTGGAAAACATTGTGGAAAATGAAGAGATTGCCTGCTACAGGCTATTTCTTCATTATCCATAATGTTTTCTACAGGAAAGGTAAAAAAAAATCCAAAATTTTATAAGCTTTAAGATGTTGTCTGCAACTCCTTTCACTTTGGACCAGTCTAAAATATTACCGTCTGGTAATGGGTTTAATTGATGGGTTGAATCAAGCCACCATCTGTTTATACAACATAACCCATCTTGTGCTAAAGATGACTGCATGTTTGACTGGCAAGCCTGCCTTTCACCAATTCCCACACAATCCCACTTTTTAACCCCCCCCCCCAAGAAAAGAGTTTGAGAAAACAATGTGTAAAATGAAGAACTTGCTTATAACAAGCAGACAGCAATATTCAAAATTCTATCAATTTTTAATTGTCGTCTGCAACTGCAGGAAATTTAGACAAGGGTAAAATTTTCTCATGTGGTAATGGGTTACAATTACAATGTTTGGATGATATTTGCTTATTCAACCCATTACTAAACAACAAAGTTTTAGATTGGTCCATATTGAAAGATGTTGCAGATATTGTAAGTGCCTTCTTTTTAGGCTTAAATCTCTTTGTCTGATAATCGGTTAAAGCAACAACTAAACATTGGCACCTAATGATCGATAAGAATGCCATCAATTTGTCAATAATCATTGCATTACCAGAGCCAAAGATAGAGGCAGTGGTTGTATTGTTGAGTTTTTTTTATTAGAAAAAGTACTGTGATTATGATCTTCCCTTGTGGCATCTGATGTATGAGCTTTCTTTGCAGCAATTTTAGCCCATTCCCACACAATGATGCTTTTAAAAAGGCCTTTGAAAACATTAAGGAAATTGAAGAAATTGCTTGTAACAAGCAATTTCTTCAATATCCTCAATGTTTTGTCCCCACAAAGAAAAGGATTTTTTAATTCAATCAACCATAAATTATCCTCTGTATCATCTTTGAATTTGGACCTAAAATTTTGTCTTCTGGTAATAGGTTAACAAACTTTAAATGTCATATTTTAACCCATTACCAGACATCGAAATCTTACACTGTTCCAAAATCTAAATTGATCCAAAGTGAAAGAAGTTGCAGATGACATCTCAAAAGGTATACGAGTTTAACAAAAGTTTATTTTTGAATAATAACAGTTACAAAAGGATAAAGCAATTTTCCAAATTGTCTCAGAGTTTTTTTTTTATCATCACCTCATGAAAATACAGGTTAAGTAGCCATGGTTTAAGCACAGAATCTGTTATTTAACAATAAGAGCAGTCAGAGGACAGCATCGCTTGACTGTTCTGAGTGCTGGAAAGCAACACTAATTCAATGTCAACATAATGGCATAATTTCTAAGTAGTAATATGGATAAAAAGTCTTTCAATTAAAATTTCAAGTCAAACAAGAATTTCTAACTCTGAAAAGAGTTAAAACTCCACTATAATAAATGTGATTGGAATAAATTTTTGCCTAGAAGATGATATGATGGTCACAAAAGCATGTGCAATGTTTCAAAGCAATAGCATTAGTAGAAAGAGTTATTAAAGATATATGAAAGTTGCATGCAAGGTTTAACCAAGAATTTCTAAGTCTGAAAAGGGTTAAAAGTCAACTAAAATGAAAGTTAGAGTAATGAAACCTCGTCCAAAGGCTGATATTATTGTCACAAAAACATGTACAAAGTTTCAGAGCAATAGCATTAGTAGAAACTGAGATATGACACTTGCATGTGTGGTTTAATCAAACCATTATTCCGTTGCAGACACAGATTCTGATGCCGATGCCTGGGTGACAGTAGAAGCCCCCCTATTCTTTGAATAGTCGAGCTAACAACTATTTGTAATTTAAAAAAGCTGCAAAACATACTTCATGTATCTATACTGGCATTTTTGTCCTGCCCATAACAGTTTCCATGGTAATGATGAACTAATTTTATTTCAAAGATAGATCAGTACACTCAATCTTGCATCAACCCCAATTAATTGTCAACTTTCACTAAGTGGTTTTAGTCAGACTTTACTGTCCAAATGCAAAATGTTCCTTAAATGATCTGAAAATTATCATAACTTAATGAATGTTGTTGAAATTTATTTGAATTATCTAAAATAACACTTGTAATGAGTTCCAACAACATAGAATTGCTTTAGAATAATGAAAAAAAATGTGTATGCTATCAAATCTATCTTTATAAGTAATAAACTCATATCAAAGGATAAGCAGCCAATTTTCTTTGGCCACACTTTATGTGTCCCCTAAGTGGGTATTCAATACAAGTTTTGCTGTATATTGCACCAACTTTGCTTTGATGCCATGGCAATAGCCCTGGTTGGCCATGAACACGGAAGAATATCCATTATTACACAATCCTTGAATGTTTGTATTTCCATACACTGTTATCTCCTCATGTTTCTATTCTGGTGTTGTTGACCTGGTCCCTGTGACCTTGGCATTTGACCTTGATTGTTACCATGGGGAGGTCCTCTATTTTGACCCTGATTAAAGTTAGGTCTGTTCTGTTGTCCTTGAGATCTTGGTTTGAATGGTTGTCCATTACCTGCAAGATTGAATCAAATCATCATTGAAGTGTAGCTTCAAGGAATCCCAAAAAAAGAGAGGGGTACCCTATTAAATTCGCAAAAGGCCAAGGGCTGTTGTTTGAAAACAACTAAATGTATCATCTATTGGCCATGCTTTCTATACATACTGTATGTCAGCATCAAAGGCCAAATGTTATTTCATACTCAGAGTTTTCACTTGATCTTAAACCCTGGTATTTACATCCCTGTGAATTTATAATTGAGAAAACATTGTAGTAAAAAAAGAAAATTTTCAAAGCAAATCCACTTTTAATAATCATATGCAAAACCTTTGAAATTTGACAGGTCTAAATTTTGCAAAATAGGAAAGGGTTAATCATAGTTTGACATGGGTGTCAAAATAGAACACATCTAAACCTAGGATATGCTTCTCCTACACACTGTATGAATACCCAAAGTCAAGTGATACATTAATGTAAATAAGTTTTTCAGATTCATTACTCAATAAAATAAAGAGGGCCATGATGGCCCTGGATTGCTCACCTGGGATACTGCTTTAACTTTTATCAAACCCTTTTTTTTCATTTCTTTGTATTCAACTTGACTTCCTTCTGAATTCAATGATCTCTCTTAAATTCTTAACTGAAATTGAGCTCAGTGGACAATAACTCTTCTTAAGAACCTATGTTGAAGACCACAAAGGTGAACACAACATAGGGCTAATACAAGTCACATGATCATAACTTTTTGGTGGGGACAAAGAGATGATGCTCCATACAAAATTTGAAAGCTCTAGGCCTTACAGTTTAGGAGGAGAGGACTTTTACAGAATTCCTAAGAAATTCCTTTCAGGTGCCATAGCAACAAAGTAACCAACCAATTACGATTCTTTGAAGTATTTTGGAAGGCCACCAGCCATGGATCATTACAGTTAAATTTCATTCAAATCAGAAGGTTTGTATAGGAGGCTATAATTTTTAAAGAATTTGTATTTTGTTTCCAAGTAAATTCCAAGTGCATACAATGTAGGGCTTATATAAATAACATCATAACCTGAAGCATTTTTGTAGAGGACCAAAAAGTAACACTATACACAATACTTGAAAGCTCTAGGCCCTATTGTTTTAGATGAGATTTTTATGGATTTCTTAGAAATTCCTCCCAGTTGCCATCGCAACCAGAGTATTCAACCCATTATGAATCCTTTGTGTATTTTGAAAGCAATCATCCAAGGATCATTTCTGTAAAATTTCATTGAAATCAGATGATTTTTAAGGAATTTGTTCTTCATTTCCAAGTAAATTCAAAGTGCCCACAATTTAGAGATTATATAAATCATATCATCATAACCTGAAGCTTATTAGTACAGCACCATGAGGCGTGGGGCGATTCTATGAACAAATTTGAAAGGTCTAATCCTTATGGTTTAAGAGGAGAAGATTATTTAAGGATTTCTTAAAAATTCCTTTGTGTTGCTATAGCAACCAGAGTTACCATCCAATTATGATTTCTTGGAGTATTTTGGATAGCTATCATGCAAGGATCATTTCATCACAGTATATTTAAGTATTTTGGTAGATGACCATAAAGCGATGATATATGCACAATAGTTTTGGAGGAGAAGATTTTGAAAGAATTCCCTATTACAATTCCTTGAATTATTTTAAAAAGGCTATCACCCAAGAATCATTTCTGTAAATTTTCATTGAAATCTAGTGGGCAGTTTAGGGGGAGAAGAATATCAAAGATTTGTTCACAGATGGACAGAGTATGGACAGTGAGTGATCACAATAGCTCCCCAGTGCACTTTGTGCTCAGGTGAGCTAACAAAAACATTATCTTCATTTTTCAATGGGTTTAGTATTTATACATTTTCTTACCAGGGTTTATGATAAGTTGTTCTAAATATTCTTATACAACCCATTAGCAGATGACAAAATTTATTGAAATCAAAAAATATTTTCTTCATTTCTTATATTTTAATGCCATCATGCAAAAGAAAATAAATATTTTACTTGTTTTGAGTAAAATTTCATGGATCTATTTTGTGCGCCCGCATACAAAATAGTCGCTTGATCAAAATTTTGTTTTTTGTTGGAGTATGAAAAAAAGAATTACCCTATCAAAATGCTTGAATCTTGATAGACAAAACTTAAGTCAAATTTTTCACCATAGGACAAAAATTTTACACCATACTCAAAGAAGATGCAAACACAAAGGCAACTCAAAGTTGTCATTTGTAAATTTAGCATCATATGGAGTAGAACCTGATGAGAAAAAGCAGAAATTGCTTACTGGTATATGAAAACTAAGGAAATTTGTGGTTATGGGTTAAGAACCTGTAGCTAATATGTCCATTTGAATATATCTTAACCTGTTACCACACACAAAAATTTAGACTGGCCTTTATTAAAAGATGTTGAAGACAACAAACTTCAGGTGATGAAATTTACATTTTCTTTGTCATTTGAGGTAGAAAACATCGTGGATAATGGAAAAATTGCTTGTAACAAGCAATTTCTTCATTTTCCACAATGCTTTCCAAAGCTTTTTTTCTTAGGGGCATCCAAATGCATCATTATGTGGGCATTGGTTAAACTCACCCATATGTCTTGAGTTTTGTGGCCCCTGGTTGGCCCGTACAGGAGGTGAACCCCGCCCACCTGGATTGTTCAGAGAAGCTAGTGCATTCTGGTCTGGGCCTCCACTGTCAAGTTCTGTTGGGGATTTTCTCTTATTACCCTGTTGATCCTGAAAAATTGATTTTGTTAATTTCTTGACTGGTTGAAAGGGGTTTAATGCCACTTTTAGCATTATTTCAGTCATATCGCTGTGGCTGGAGCACCTAACTATGGATTCCTGGTATTTCTCGCCCCAGTATTAACACTACATCCTTTCAGCGCCTCCAGCTGCTCATCCCACTTAGGTTTACCATTATCCACCCATTGGTGGGAGACAAATGTCAGAAAGGATATGTCCCACCCATGTGGATTTAACCCATGACACCAAATGATTGAAGATTTAGAGAGTCTGATGCGCTACCAACTGTGCTATGATGGCGCAAAAATCAATTTTGACAGAATTTGAGAATTATCAAAGCAGTAACAAGTGTCAGTTTATAATAAATCTCATTTAACCTTTGTCATGCTGAAGTAATGTTATATACAGAAAGCTTGTACTAGGCAGACCAAAGGGCCAAAGACACTTTGTCAATGTCATTTTAATCATAAACACTAAAACAAGCTAAAGTGTTTAAATTAACTCATATCTGGATGGCAAATTTCAGAATGGTTCAAAATGAAAGAAGTTGCAGACCACGAATGCATGTCTATGAAATTTTTAATTTTTGTCTTTTTAGATAGAAACATTCTCAATAATGAAGAAATTGCTTGAGACAAGCAATTTTGTCATTTTCCACAATGTTTTCCAAACCTCTTCTCTTGAGGGGGGTAAAAAAACGGGATTGTGTTGGAATGGGTTAAGAGACTGATTTGAAAAAAAATGATATAACTGCTTGTACTTTCAAATTAACAGTTTACTATGAAAAAAACCCTAACAAGTAACTTCTGATTAAGCCACCATGTTAATAGCTATTTTTTTTATTTTTTTCAAACTTGATTATCTTGTGCCAGGACATCAAAATTTGAGATGAGCGTTTACTGTAAAACAAATAAACTAAATCATAGGTACTTACTGATTTCTGTGAGTTGTTTTGCATATTTGCATATTCCGGATTGGGTTCACTCATATTTGGTGCTTCAGAAAATTGCATACAAAACCTGAAAGAATAGAAAATATAGAACTACAAACCCTCTGCAAAGCCTTCAGAAAATTACATACAAAACCTGAAAGAATAGAAAATACAGAACTACAAACCCTCTGCAAAGCCTTCAGAAAATTGCATACAAAACCTGAAAGAATAGAAAATACAGAACTACAAACCCACAGCAAAGCCTTCAGAAAATTGCATACAAACCTACAAGATTAGAAAATACAGAACTACAAAGTTTCTGCCAAGCCTTCAGAAAATCGCATACAAAACCTACATGTATAGAAAATTCAGAACTGCAAAATCTCCAGCCATACAGAAAATATCAAACAAAGCCTGCAAGTATAGAAATGACAGAGCTACAAATCTTCTCCAGAACCTCTTTAGCTTAAAGGATAATATATGCTGTGAGCTCAAACCAGTTGTAATGGGTTCAGACCCACATTTTGCAATAATTCTTTCCAATAATTGACAAAATACATCATGACATGCCTTTTTTGTTTCTTCCAATTGGTTTAACCCTTTCCCACATAATAACAACTTCTGACGCCCTACAAGAAAAATACTAGGGTAAATATTGTAGAAAATGAAGTAATTGCTTCTAACATCTACCTAGAAATAGGAAAAAATATAAAATGTCACCAATTTTGAAGTGTCATCTGCAACTCATTTGAATTTGGACCAGTCTAAATCTTTGCCGTCTGGTAATGTGTTAGTGGAATCTCACACTTCAAAATTTTACACCAAATTTGCAGATGACAATTTAAGTTGATTGTGTTTAGAAAACCTTTGTCTTTCACTTGAGAAAACATGGTTGATTTTGAAGAAACGGCTTGTTACAAGTAATTAATTCATAGGAAAAAATGTTTTCCAAAGCTGATTTCTTGAGGGGCTTCTAAAAGCGGGATTGTGTGGGAATGGTTTTATAATACATAGTGCCTTTAAGTCATATGCAGGATGAACACACTTCCAAATGGGTGAAAACTTGGTAAGTCAAAAATTTGCTGCTTTAAAATTTAAGTGTTTTGTGAATGCAAGCAATGGTGATTTGGACCTAGAAATTGATTCGCCACAAGGATAATTTATAGGAATGGGAACAAATGGCAAATTGAAACTTGAATTTTCAAATATATCCAAATATTTGTTTTTTGATCAGGTTAAAACCGAATGTCCAAATGCAGGTTTATTTCCAATCACTCTTCCCTTAAGTGGTTAATGATATTTTTTAGCTATTAACATTTTAAATATAACTTTTTCCACTTTACCTTAATTCTTTCTCTCTTCAAGAAGAAATAAT